>RAHM01000374.1:0-82514 GCA_003713295.1 Parotia lawesii
GCTCTGGGTCAGCTTGGCCTCGTATCCCATACCTTGGGACTCTTATTTCTTATTCCTGCTGCACCTGGCTTAACTGGGTACAGCTCCCCAGAGCTGCCAAGCTCCTCATCTGAGGCTGCCTTGCGGTAGCTCGGGCGTCTCTATCGCCCGCCCCGGATTCTTATTATTTCGCCTCCGGGCATCAATAAACATCTTTTTTCATCACTACCCGGAGTCGAGCTGTCTGTTTTTGACATATTCAATTAAAATGTGTAGTCTGAAACACTACTTTTACTCCAGTAAAAACTGGGTGATACTGTGCAAAATGTGACACTTTCCTGCCAAATAATGTACTATACAATCTAAAAGTTCCAAGAACAGGGAAGGTCACGTTTTAAGTAGGTTCTTGAAACAGCACATGTGAACATCTTTTTATCACCTGCATTTCATGGTGTCTTTTGTGACCTGCCTTTCAAAGAGTGTACTCTGATCTGCATCCCAAGCAACCTTGTGCCACCAGGAGCTGTGTCCCTTCATCTCCTCTGTAAACACTAATTAAATTATCTTTCAAGACAACAGAACGCTTCTAACACAACTGGCTAGCTGGAATTTGTTGCCTTTTCTCTTTTGAAGGAGGGAGGTGGTGGGTTTTTTTATTTATTTTGGTATTTTTTTTAGACTGTGTCCTCCTACTTGTTTTTCCCCTCCTCTCTGCTTCCGAGTGATAAAACTTAAAAGACGTAAATTGTAATCAAGTTAAAATATTTCTTGGTTCTCACCCACTTTTTCCTCATGCACAGCTTTTCTCATCTGCTGTGTTTTTTGCACTGAGGACCTTAACAAGAACAAAACCACACCAAAAATTGATAACTTAACCACAGGGTATAGGGGTTTTTACCACGATTTGCAACAGAAATCAGTGCTCAGTTTTGCTCTGCTAATACGCAAGCCAGTGGTTCCCTAATAAAGCCAAGAGTTTTCCTTTTGGGAGTTAACTCTGCAAATGGGATATTGGAAATGCTGTTTTCTATTCAAGCTTGAGGATCTTTCAGTCTTAAGTCTGTGAGGGAAAGATCCCAAGGAGAGCCACAGTAACAGACACAACATTATCCCTGCAAATCACACACCAGCCTCAGCACAAGAACCTGGGCCATTTCCAGGTTCATTCCACCTTATTGTTTGCTCAAGTCCTGCTGGAAGCTTACACTGAGTGTTTATTAAGGGAGTCTCGTGGCAAGGGAAGGCCACAAAACTCCAGGAGAACACGTCCAGCATGACAGACTTGCAACAGCGCTGCGTGAATATTCTACAAGCAAAAAGTTGTGCTGCCCTCCCCGTCCCTGGCAAACCCACAGGATGACATTTTCCTTACCACGATGAACAGTCCACCATTCTGTTCCACTTCAGCTGTTTCCATCAGCAGCTCTATGGCTTTCCTCTTCCCAATTATTTTCACTACTCGAGCAATTAAGTCTTTCTTTGGCTCACAAAGTCTGAACGGAGGGGAAAAGAAAAAGCAGCACATTTACTGTCAGGATAATTTCTCGAGTATAACTGACTGTGGAACTTCCACAATGAATAATTCATGCTGTGCTGAAGATTCTATGCATTCAAATGTGTTTAAGTGGTTTATTGAATCAGATTTCAAAATACTGAGCTTCTGAGGGATGTTTTTTCCCTAAAGCAGGCATTTTAAAAACTTGTTTCAATGAAAATGCCTTGAGTGGTTATTTTTCTTCTATTTATCTGTGAAATATCAAACCAAATACGAAACTGCAAAGACCTGCATAAACCTCTGAAATCAAAGTATAAAAGCTTCTCGTGCATTTAACAGTTAAAATTAACTTTTTACAGTTTATTCAGCAACTGGAGAAAACGGGAAGTGTAAAAGTTCCCCTGTATCATGTGCCATTTCAGACAAACCTACATAACAATGAAGAAATCAATTTGTTGACTGATCTATGATAATCTATAAAAAGCAAACAAACAAAAGAAAAAATTACACCACAACCAGAACCCTACTGATACAGCTCAGGGCCACCACTACTACAAACATTTAGAAAAAAGAGACTTCTGTCCTATTTCACTGAAGCTCTATGCAACAAAAAGGAGTTTATTGAGAGAGATATGCTAAAAGTTTTCAAAATAATAAATGAGAAACTGCCCAGAACTGTTAACAGCATTAATAACTGTTTAATTGCTGTAGTATTGCCAGATTCTGAAGTAATACCACATGTATAAAAACAACTATGACAAATTATCCCAGGTTTTATTTAAATGTCAAGATAACTGTCAGTAAATTGTCTTGTTCCCTATTTAACATAATTTTCTTCCCTTGGACCCCTGAAAGAGGAATGTGGCAGTTTGACTCCATCCAAAACACTGTACCATCCACGTTATCTCCAGTTTCAAAGGTTTAGAACTTCAAACAAGATTTTTGTGTGACCACAGCATGTATGCATTGGTGTCCAACTCCAAACATCCATGGGGTATTTCCCCAAAAAAGCCACTACTAAATCTGTATAATGAAAAGCAGAAATTTTCCTTGCCACTGCTCTCAAATAACAAACCATCCCGGTGTCCCTTTAAATAAAAAACATTAAAAATTCAGAGAAACAGGCAGTATTAATTGGATGTTTTTACAAGATCACCAGCCACAGTGATGCATGTTTATCCCAGGATTTTGGAAATGCTTTTCGTGATCTGGTGTGACACCTTATTTAGCAGCAGGGGAGCTTTTCCCCCCACTCTTCTTTCCACCAACCACCAGCACTTAGTGAAGTGAAAACGTACCATTATTAAACTCACCGATAAGCAATTTCATCTGCCACTTTTTCCTCTGAGTCCTCCTCTGTTATCTCATACCTTCCCTTGTATTTCATCTCTTGCCTCTCGCCCAGTCTATCTCTCATGGGCCGCTTCCGCTTGAGGAAGCCCTGCCCGTTTTCCTCCTCTGCCGGCAACGCCTTCTTGTCATCCTGCATGTATTCATCCAGCTCTTTATCTAAAGTCTCTGCCTCCTTCTGCTGGGCTTCCTTCATCAGCTTTTTAGCCAGCAGGTAGTTGTAAGTCTCAGACTGCCTGCTCCTGTCAATTGAGCCGTCCATGCCCAGAATCCCAAGCTCAGTGGCCACGGCGTCCTGGTTCTGCTCCTGGAGCACCGCGCCCCAGATGTTGTTGACCTTCTTGCCACGCAGAGCAGTCTGTTTCTGGTGGCTCTGGCTGAGCTGGAAGGGCTCAGGTTTGGCAGGGGAGAGGTTGAAGCACTTCTGCCTCTTTCGCTTCCACAGGCAGCTGTCGTCGTCGGAGTCGGAGCCGCTTTCCTCGCTGGAATCCACGCTCTTGGTGGTCCTGTAAGGAACGCTGGGAGCACAGGATGAGATGCTGCTCTGGAAGGGCTTGCATGAATCGCTGCCAGCGTGAGGCTTCTGGAATTAAAAAGTGAATTGAAACCCATTAATCATGAAAATTAGAAGAGCTATCAAGTCGTCGATTAGCTAAAATACGTAATTCTAACCCACGTGGCCGTGCAGTCCTCCACGAGCACCTCCTGGGCCACAGCACAGGAGCATCCTTTGAAACTCCTGTATTTTGAGTGCATGAACATGAAACAGAGCGTGGCTGACACAGAAACACATCAGGAGTCACTCTTCTTCTTAAGGCAAACTTTGCTGAGTGAAAGTTACTACGAGACTGGAAAAGTGGTGAATATTCCCAGACTGGACAAAGACACAACATGCACAGCAGCTCCAAGGAGAGTAAACAACCAAAACAACACAGCAACCTACCAGAGGTTTGTCTAACAGCAGAGAAGTTAATAATCTCGCTGGAGTTTCAAGTGAGAAAATCAAATGACCAAAAATAAACCCCAAAACCGAACCCACAAAACTGGGATGCTGCTCAGACTAAGAGTGTACTGTGATCCTGGTTCCATCAAGACAGCACCTGACCAGCGTGGAGACAGCAGGACCTTACAGAACCACCCATTTTTCCTCCTTTAAACCAACCAGACATCATGGATTAACTATGGCTTATTAATTAGAACAAACACCCCCCCACCAAAAAATCGTTCCAGTGATACACAAATACTCAAGAAACGCTCTTACTCATAATTCCAGTTATTCCCTGACTGCTTTCTTATCATAAAGTTATATGCTGTCCCATGATCTTTTAAAGTAAGATCTCCTCCTTCACTTTCAGGTGAAATGAAAATTCTTTCTTTAGCCTTACTGCTTTCGTCAACATGGGCACCGCTTCTTCTTTCTCCAAACAGCAAGCAGAAAAGAGAAGTATTCAACTTACCACATTATGAAATACAAACCTTTAACTTCAAGTATAATGCAAAAACCCTAAAATCAGCATAAATAAAAAAAGACTGAACACTTCTGTAAGAAATTTATTTTGTGCTTCATTTCTCAGAACTATATCGCAAAGATCAAAATAACCGGAGAAAATATAATTCCTTACACATACAGTGACACACACTGATCTTAGTTTGAAATCTTTTCCTGTCTGTACGCCACCATGAACACCTTATACTCTGCATACAAATTCCTCACAAAATAAATTCCTCATATCCTCTGAGAATCCCAGACTGGTTTGGCTTGGGAGGGACCTTAAAGCCCATCCAGTGCCACCCCGTGCCATGGGCAGGGACACCTCCCACTGTCCCAGGCTGCTCCAAGCCCCAATGTCCAACCTGGCCTTGGACACTGCCAGGGATCCAGGGGCAGCCACGACTGCTCTGGGCACCCTGTGCCAGGGCCTCCCCACCCTCACAGCGAAGGATTTTTTCCTAATATCTGATCTAAACCTGCCCTCGGTAAGTTTGCAGCCATTCCCCCTCGTCCTGTCCCTCCAGCCCTTGTCAATTGTCTCTCTCCATCTTTCCTGCAGCTCTTTCAGGCCCTGCAAGGCCACAGTGAGGTCACCCCAGAGCTTCTCCTCTCCAGGCTGAACAACCCCAGCTCTCGCAGCCTTTCCTCCCAGCAGAGCTGCTCCATCCCTCTGCTCATCCTGGTGCCTCCTCCAGCCGCTCCAGGTCCTTCCTGTGCTGCGGACCTCGGGATGGTGGCGGGGGGGACACAACGGGGAAACCCGGGGAGACGCGGGGACAGCGCCGGCATCTCTACCCAGACACGGAGAGAGGCGGGCGAGCCGCAGGGCCGCGGGGCTGGCAGTGCTCGCGTGGTCACCCAGCGGCTCGCCCCCATTGCCACCACTGTCCCCACTGTCCTCATTGTCCCCACTGTCCCAATTTGTCCCCACTGTCCCAATTTGTCCCCATTGCCGCCACTGTCCCCATTGTTCCCGCGCGCGCCACGCGCCCGGCGCGGCAGCGGCTCCCCGGGGAGGCCCCGGCGGCACCAGCGCAGGGACAAGGGACAAGCCCAAGGAAAAGCCACCGGCCCCGGGAGAAGCCACCGGCCCAGGGAGAAGCCACCAAGCCCCGGAAGAAGCCACCGGCCCGAGAAGGAGCGCTCCACGCCGGTAAAAGCCCCTCAGGCGCGGCCTCCGCGGCCTCCCCCTCCCGCAGCCCCCGGCCCGGCGCCCCCCCGGCCCGGCGCTCCGGCCGCTGCCCACCCTCACCTGTCCGGGGGAGCCGGCGCCGGGCATGTCCGAGTCGGAGCCGGACAGCTCGCCGTCCTCCACGTCGCCGTCCATGTCCCGCGGCTCCTGCGCCATGTCCCGGCGGAAGGGCGGAGCGCGGTGGCGGGGCGGGACAGCGCGTCCGTCCGGGGCGGGGATGCTGCGGGGGTGGCCCGGCCGCGGCTCCTCCTTCCCGGCTCTTCCCCCGTGGAGGTGCCTCGTGTTGGGTGGAAATGAGGCGTTTTCGGTCTTACAGCGTGTCGCAGGCGGGCGGTGGGACCCGGGGGCGCTCGGCACAAGCGTTGCGGGGTGTGGGATGCGGCGAGCTTTCCTGAAGCCGGGTGTTCTTTGGGGTGAAATCCCGGTGTGCTTTCAAGCCTGGTCAGCGGGAAAGGAGGTTCATTCTCGCCAGGGGCACAGGCAGCAGATGCATCCCGTAGTCAGGGACATCTGGGAACTAACAAGCTTTAAGGATGTAGTAAAAAAAGGTGTGGAGAAGACACGGCTAAGAGGGAATCCATTAATCCGTAGAAGTATCTCCAGGGCAGTTCCTAAGGGGACGGAGGCAGAGTCTATTCAGTGGTGCCAGGGACAGGATGAGGAGCAATGGCCATAAAATAAACCACAACAGGTTCCACCCCAGCAGGAGGATGAACTTCTGTCCATGGAGGGGCAGAGCCCTGGAACGGCTGCCCTGGAGGATTGTGGAGTATCCCCCTCTGGAGACATCCCAAGCCCAGCTGGACATGTTCCTGTGCCATTGCTCCAGGGGTCCCTGCCTGGTCAGGGGGATGGACTGGATGAGCTCCAGAGGTCCCTTCCAGCCCCACCCGTTCTGTGGTTCTGTGTTAGTGGAACAGAGAGCACTTAGCATCCCCTCCTCCACGACATCTGGGAACTAACAAGCTTTAAGCTGATGGCATTATTGTATGGTGATACCGGTGCTCGAGGTATTATTAATTACTGATGGAGAAAAAAAAGAAATCCAAGCAGATATCTCATGATTGTTCTGCACGTATCAGCTGTTGGATAGGTACATTTTAACAAAAATAAAACAGCACAGACGATAAATCACTTCTACTGGAAACATCTTTATGCATTTGACTCCAGGAAAACAAAAAAGCTGTGATTTTTCAGAGAAGAGATACATCACAGCTAGTCATTTAAGGTCCTGGTGATGCGGGCCTAAAGACCCAATTTAAGAGAGGCAGTTTTTCACTCCCACCGTTAACAGGCCTGTTCATGGACACTGTTTTTCCTTTATGAATTTTAGACCGTCTTACCTGAGGGCTGCAAGCTATCAGTGCCTCATTCGAAATCCTTTAGTTGTGGTCTGATTGGATTTTCAGTGCTTGGACACTTAACTGCAATGAAAATCACTGGAAGATAGTTCTCATTATCAATTAGCCATCCTCATTATCAGTTATCCAGTCAGGCCTTTGAAAACCCTGCTTGACATTTTTCTGCACATTTGGATGGCTACTTTCCTTAAAAATTTCACTCCTGGCCTTAAATTTCCTTTTGTCATCACTTGGAAGAAGAAAAGGCACAAAGCTGAAGAAAAACCAGAAACAGTTAAAGCTCCTTCCCTGTTTGGTCCCTCATGAAACTCCTGTTGTGGTGCTTCAGAATTATTCAAGAAATCCAGTGAAAATGAGATAAATCATAGGGTGCTTCTTTCTGTGCTGTTCTCACCTCATTTCCCACTGTGTTTAATGATGCATAGCACTTACTAGTCACATCCTGTTCTGCAAAAAAGCTGTTTTTCATCATATTTGCAATTAAATCATATCTGTGGGATTTCACTGGGTTGTAGGGAGTTCCTGGACTGAAGTCAAGTGGAGCTGTGGAACAGGGGAAATTTAATCCTCCAGTAACTCACATGAAGGAGTTCTCTATGTCAGCATAACCTGTACGTGAACAAAAACTACAAAAAACCACCACAACTTTCAGTTTAACTTCAGAGCAATGGTTCATTTGGGCACTTCATAAAATGTCCAGAAGCTGGCCCAAGAAGATAAATCAGATAACAGTACAGCTTACTCAAAAAAAAAAGAAAAAGAAAAGAAAAGCCAATTGATTCACAACCCCATATCTGGATTTCCTATGTGAATAATTCTGTATTGAGATGTGTCTTCCCACCTCCATCTTTAATGCAGCCTCAGCTGTAAAGGACATTTTGTTTTCCCACTTCAGGCATAGTAGGGATGGTAGGCAAGACCCTGGCAAAGAACAGAGAAGTTCTTGGTTAAACACTAATTTCGGTCATGGTCTCCTTGATGTCTCTTTTTGCACACCTTCAGTCTTCCCCTTACCAAAACCAACTGAGCTGACAGAGAAAGCTGAAAAAACACCATTTGATTGAGAATATCTCCTTCAAAATATCGCCTCCGAGTAGGCTAAAAAGTCATATAATCAAGTGGAACAGAGAACAATCCTGGTTTGTACCAGCTGCAGCTCTCTGTTGTGTTACTGCATTTTGGCGTGACTGGAGCCTCATCACTGTAGGTCCAGATAAGGCTCAGAAGATCCACCTCTGATTGTAGCAGGTTTATTCTGAGAAGGCAGAGTCCCACCGAGTTTGTAGCAAGTACATTTCATGTCTGTGACAAAGGAAGTGTGCAGTATTTTTTAAACCAAGTTGAATAAATCGTGGGGAATTACTCCCTCCCTGCTCCAGTGGATGGTTCCATACTTCTTGCAGCTGTGACTTTGTTTAGGATTCCTCGTGACAATCCCTATGGTTGTTTACCGTTTTCTGGCTGCACAGATAGGGTGCACAAATTTCAGAAAATGTCACTTAATTAGCTGATTTGTTTGTGAAATCCATTCTGTTTTTCATGCCCTAATGATCAAGCCAAACAGATGGAGAATATTAATTTCAAGGCATACATTTAATTAAAGCAACCGAGGTCGTCATGGCTTCTTCACCTCATCACGAACTGAATTCACAATAGAAAAGACTCTTAACTCCTCCAGGATTTTTTTTTTCTTTTTTTTTTTTTCTGAAAGGATTCAATTGGTGGTGATAAGACTAAACAATCTGTTCAGCAGCACAGTACGTCCCAGCCCAACAGGATGTTCACTTGGAAAGGGCATTAATCAGGAACACTTCTGCTCCTTAGGATGGAGCTGAACCTCGTGGAGGGGTGCAGTAACCTGAAAACGCTTTTCATCTGTGCTTTCGCTGGATGAAAGATGGGTTTAGTTTACCTGAAAAAGTGCAGAAACTTTTCAGATGATCACAGTTATGTGTCATAAGTGTTCATCCTCCCACTCTGACTCCAGCACTGCAAATACCTGTTTTTAAAAGCCATGAATTCCTGAGATGTAGGCGGTATGCCAGGGTGTTACATCCTCAGTGTGGCTTTGAAACAAAAGCAAAAACATTCTCAGCGCTTTCTTTTCCCACAGGATTTGTTCAATTAAGGACTTCTTGGTTTATAGAGCTAATCAAAACACTTTAAAAACCCCCAAATGAATTATACAAACATACAAATGTCAGTAACAAATATCTGCATTAAGGGAAGACTTTTACAATGCCAGTTAGTGAAAATCAAACCCTTCTAATGAATTTGTAATATGCAATTGTGAAATCCTGGTGAAAATGAAATCCTTTAAAGTGGTCATAAACTGAAGGAGATGAATATGCACACAGGCACAAGAAGTGCATGTGAAACCATCTGCTAGGTCTTCATAAGGAGAGTTTTCAGGTTTTTAGGTACAGAGGGGTAGAGGTGTTTTAATGTGGAGTGACTTTTTTGGTGTGTGTATGGGTTTTTTGATTTTTATTTTATTTTATTTTGTTGGTGGTTTTTGGGGGTTTTTTTTGGTTGGTTTGTTTTCTGGGTTTTTTTTTTGTATTTTGTTGTTTGTGGTTTTTTTGTGTATTTGATTTTTTTTTTTAATTCTTACCTTTTTTATTTCTGACTATCCTACTCTCTTACAATTAACTGGCAGCAAATTTCATTAATTGCACCAAGTCAAGTCTGTTTTGCCTGTAAAGGCAGTTGGTAGGTAATCTCTCTGTCTCCATCTTAATTTTGTTTTATTTCCTTCACCTGTCCTTCCTATGGAAGTGATAGGGCACTTGGGGGCCAGCAAAAGTCAACCCACCACATAAGTCAGTCTCAATCCAGATCTCACTTAGAACTTTTATTTAATCAGCAATTGGCAGTTTTTCTTTTTGCATTCAATATTTTCTTCCTAGCACATCTCTTACTGTTATTCACAGCATTGCTGTCCTTTGTGACTGTAGGCTGAAAGGCTGCTTTAAAAAGAATTTGATTGGAAAGTTCTGAGAAATAGGAAGAAGTTCTGGAAAAACGTTTTCACTTCAAATGTGCTCTCACAAGTAAGTGGTTTCAGTAAAGCAGTTGGTAAAGGTTAATTGCTAGCTGATAAAAATATGTGAGCAGGAAGGCAAAATGAGCCTGGTCACTCTATCTAAGAGTTGCACAGGCATTAATATATTATAATCATTGTAGCACGTTAAAAAAAAAATGGATTAAATCTTTACACTTGGAAATAGACAATTGTTAACTCATTAAACAGAACTTGTAACAATACTCACCAAGGCTGAGTCATTTGTCAATAGCACAGATGTGCCACGTTTAGATGAAAGAAGTCCAAAAGGAAACAAATTATAAATTGCCAAAATACTTAATTTTTTCCAGTGCATTCCAGTAACTGTAAAACAATTAAGTGAACCTGAAAATTTTGGAGGTTTTTGTTCTGTTTTTTGTTGATTGCTCCTAAAGTAAATACTGACTTGGACTTCTGGTGCTTCACATTTAGGAGTATTTCAGACTGTCCAAGTCACAAAGTCTGATCTAATTTAGAAGATGACACTGAGCTGTAATGTTCAGGGAAGGTAACTGAGCTGCTCTGTGGCTTTGCAATCGTGAAAATGTATTTTCCTACTTTTATTAGGTCATATCCAGTCATTCCATAGTGAGATGAGTCTGTGAGAAGAACCTGTGGTTGACTTTTGTCTCCCTCTGAAACAGAAAAATTTACAATTTCATGGTGGTAAAATATCACGTCCCTTGAAAGTAAAAGATTATCTCCATTATTTTCTGTGCCAGTGCCATTAGAGAATGAATGGATATGTTTAAATTTTGTCAGTGAAATGTACTTTTGTGAGAAGAAACGGCCTGCTGAGATTTTGCCACTGAGAAATAATAATTCCACAGCTCATATTGCCATGCATGTACAAAAAAACTAATTGGGATAATAGAGCAGCATCGTACTGCTGTAGATTGTAGGTTCTTGAAGTAAGAATTTTAGGGACAATGAAAACTTCTGTTCTCTTTCAACACTTTTTTATTTTTTTTTCAAGGAATGCATTCTCATTGAAATGCGGAAAAAGAAAGGAAATTTTTATTGGTTTTCCAGATATGCATCTTACTTTATACTGGAATACTTATTTTGATAATAATGATGATAATTAAGAAAAGTAGCAACAATAATAGTAATGATAATAATAACAATAATGATAATAATAATAATAATAATTTTTTCTATTAAATTGAAATGAATTCTAACTACAATATATTGACCCAAACAATAAGAAGTTTTTTCTCCATCCTAGCCATGGATAATCAAATCTACTTTATTGTATATTCACTAACAAAACCAGCCTGGCTGGTCAGAACTATTCAGAAGTGAAAGTTTTGTTATCTCCATTAAACCATTATTCCCTTTACTGGGATCTCCATGCAGAATTTTTTTGGTAAATCAGCAGAGGTTAATTGTGCACAACAGCAAAAGGTGATTTTGCAATGCATACAAACAAACAAACAAATAAATAAATAAATAAATAAGGTAATGTCTTTTAGGCTTTTTTTTTTTCCCCTCCACCTGTTTTCATCCTAGCCTGGGATGAGTTATAAGGCAAAAACATTTTGATGAAATCACACCTGCAGTTGTTGTTCTGCTCCCCTCCTCTGATCTCCCTGGCACCTTGGGGTGAAGGGCTGTTCCTGTGCAAGGCCTGCTGTACAGAATGCCACGTTCCAGGGCTGAAACAAACGGGGGAAAAAATGCAGCTTTGTTCATGTCAGGGTCTTGGATCTCTCAAGCATTAAGTGTGCTCACAGGAGCAGATGTTGCTTGGAGCTGGCCTTGAAATGAGAACATCGAGAGCTCTGATAAATGAGCTGCCACTTTCACAGGCACAGCAGCATGATTTCCTCAGATGTATGAGTGAGAAATAAGAACATTTAGTGCCAAGCAGGGTAGTGTCCTCATATGAGCTACGGAGCCATACAGAGTTTGGTTATCAGAATATAAATATTTCTGTTCGGTTATTGGAGAGAAGGAAAGATTGTGCTATTCTCTTTAATTTATTCATCTCTTCATAAGTTTTTGTTACTTCTGTCAGAGACTGGAGACAGAGGAGGCAGCAGGGAGAGAAGACTGAAACAGAGAGTTTTAAATCTGACATCAAAAAGCTGTTAGATGAACATTCCGAATAATAATTCTGAGTCAAAATTGGGAACATATCGGGAATTTATTTACCATAGACATTTTCAAAACCCAACAATTTTCAGGCATTTATTTACATTATAACATCCAAGATTTTTCATAGACATTACCAAAAGTGTGCCCGATGTCTTGCATCATGGTATAGATGTTTTGTTTCTTTTAATTACTACCAGAACATCTCATCTATCTTTGTTTAATGGATACCTCAAGCTTTATCCAGCTAAACAGTGGTTTATTAAATTTGCTGTCCTGCTTAGATAATTACCATTAAATTTTCTGGGGTGTACAAACCCATTAAATTTTCTGAGGTGTACAAACCCATGAAGTGGCTCCCTTACTGCAGCTGCAATGTATTAATCAAGTTTTGTGGGGTGTATAGGTCTTTGACTCCTTAACTCTCTCGAGATATCTTTCTTGCTCTATGACATCTAATTCATCTCTAGTTATATAATAACCATTAAACCATTCTTTATTGAATTTTGTTCTTCAGCTATTGATTGAGGGTTGTGGGTCCATAGAGTTCCTTTCTGCAGGTGCAGTGAGGTAATTTCTTAGGGATTTCTACTGACACTCAGCCAACACAGATCTAAATCAAAACCAGCTAAAATAACAGTCAAACATTTCTTAATTAATTAATTAAACATTACAATATTTTTAAAAATCACAAAACTCCTGGCTAATTAAGACGTAACTCACCATCCGGTCAGGTTCGTTTTTGCACTGATCTTCCACCGTCTGTTTTACACAGTAATTCCAACAGCCTTTCTTATGCCTACCTGATATGTTTATTCAACTTGAAAATAAATACATGACCTCCTCATAAGGTTTGAGTGGGTGCCGAAAGAAAAAACCTTTAGTCTCAAATTCCCTAAATAAATACATTTGCCTACCCTTTCTATCTGATTTTAGTTTGCTTCTGGACAAAGAAGGAGGGAGAGTGGGAGGATGTACATTTTGTCACTGATCTAAGAGAGTGGAATACATAGCTCAGATCTGAATAAGACAAGAATAGACAGTGAGTACTAAATTTCCCAGATACTTCCCTTAGCCAAGACACAAAAGTAGATGTTTATGAAAATTTTTCAACCAAAATTGTTCATGACAACTGACCCAGAGTTATGCAAGTTGTACCTGACAAAAATACAGCAGTGCCATCCACATTTTCACAGTAAGTTTCCAGTATTCATACAGCAAATCTCCAAGCTCCAAGCTAAGTGCAGAAGTCTGTATTCAAATATCTCTTTATAGCAATGTGTGTGTCAGATGGGTGATTTAGTCTGAAATTTTAAAGTTTTAATCAAACCGTGGCAAAGCAAATTACTGCAAATCCATGCCTAGCGGTTACATTAATTTCCAACTTTGCAAGTAAAAGGTACCACTTCAGCTCAGGAGGCTTTCAGGACACAACCTGTGTGTAGTTCCCAGGTTTTCCTGCAAAGTAGAGAGTTTCTGTGATCTCCTTGTATGCACAAACCTGCTTGGTTTGAGAACAGCACGAGCCCAGGGGTTTCAGCACAGGTTTTACACAGCCATTCCATATAGAAAGGCAGAACACACACATCCTGTGTCCTCTGGAATGTCTGCACATGCAACAGAACTTTAAAAGGGTTTTTTTGAGAAATTCAGATATTTTATCTCACTGGCAAGTTTTCTCTGTCCATGTATGGGGTGGTGGGTCAACTGAAATCGAGTGCAAAATACATTGTGGCATAAACACACAGCTTTTAGCTACACAAATTTCTCTCTTCTATTCATAAACAATGTAATAAAAAGATACCAATTCATAAATAGAACGTGTTTTATTGCAGTTTTTTTTCTTTGTTTGTTTCCAGTTCTCACACGAATGCCACGATCCTGAGTTATTATCCATTTGAAAGGAATTCCCATATTAAATACACTTTACTTCATACTCCTCCTCCTCGCAGCAAAGATTTGGGCCTTACAAAAC
Source organism: Parotia lawesii (assembly GCA_003713295.1). Lineage (NCBI taxonomy): Eukaryota > Metazoa > Chordata > Aves > Passeriformes > Paradisaeidae > Parotia > Parotia lawesii. Next base: position 14,006 of record RAHM01000374.1, read on the forward strand.
TCACAGCCAAGTTTGATCAGTCTTAGATTAGAAGAGCTAAGGCCTGAAGTTTAGCAATTATAAACACACAAAGTTCCCAGTAGTGAGTGAACAAAACATGTAAACAGAAATGCCAAGCTGGTGCTAATTTTCTCAATACAACAAATTGCTGGGAAAATAAAACTCCCACTTTTCCATTTTTCAGAATGGTTTTCAAAGCTTTAGAGAAAAGCTATAAATCTAAAGTATTTTTGGTCAGTAAGTAATATCATTCAGTTCTGTTGTTAATAGGACTACTAACAAAGCTGCAGTTTGGATGCCTTTCTGGCACTTTTCAAACTTCTTACACTGAATTTTTTTGGACATAAGATATCAGTCACACCTTTCCTATAATTTTGTAGTTTCCCTGCCTTGGGACAGCGTGTGAGGAGAAAAAAGCAGTAATCTGAATAAAGCCCAGGCATTTTCAAAGTGGACTGTGAATTTGGGTTCCTGTACCTGCCTGGGGACAGTCTTTATTGCAGTTTTTTGCTCAGTCACCATCTTTCACTGCAAGAGACCCAGGCAGCCCCCCACAACATTATCAGAAGCACTGGTTGGAGGCACAAGTAGCTTTTTGCAAGACACTCCTGTCTGTTTTTTTAGGTCAGCTACTTCCAGAGTGAGCACCTGCATGGGCCTGAATTATCACCCACTCCTGGCCTATAGAGACTCAAGAGGTCTAACACAGAAAAAAGCATCATATCCTGAAATAAGAGAATTAGACCCTTATCTCACAAAGCCTTTCTCCTTGTTCTCTAGTTAGTGTCATTCACAGCACCCAGAAGACCAAATCAATCCCAAATGCTTCACAAAAGACAGGGTTAAAAAAAAAAAAAAAGGAAAAGAAAAAAGTGTAGCTTTTATGATGGATGTCTTGGAGTCTAGTTGCACCAGACAGCATAATGGCCAGGTTTTTAATTTCAGAACTGCATAGAAAAGTGGCAGCCTGCCAGAAGTGGTCAGAAAAACCTTGGTGTGGAGAGGTGGAAATGCAAAGCCTGCTCTCTGCTGAGGGTGGTGTGGCATTACCTGCAGCTGAACAAGCACACATTTGTCACACAGCAGGGAGGCCTCTCTGAAGGAAAAGCTCCAAATCTGTGCATAATAAGAAAAATCTGTCTTGAAAAGGGCTTGGCAAAGAAAGAGGTTCCCAGGCTCAATGCAGCATTTTGGGTTCTGTACCTAAGTGATTTACAGCAGAGAGCTGGAGACCCAGAAGGAGCTTAGCCAAACTTGCGTTTCCTCAGAGGAATACCTCACCACCACTGTGACTCCCTGCAGGATTCAGGAGGTACTTTCAGAGGTCACAGCTGCACGCATTATTCCCATAAACTCTGGTCTGTGAGTCAAGAATGCCTGACGTGGTTTACAGTCTTGATCTGTTTCCTTCATCTGATATTGTTAAAATAAGAACGCTTTCCCCCATCAGCATTTTCATTCCCCCACTCACCTTCACCAAAGATATTGTTATGGCCTCAGCTAATACACAAGTTTAGGAGTAGAAGGAAAAACCATCCTGAACACATTAAAAGAAAGGCAAGGAGGCTGGATTTCGTATTTAGTTTAGAACCCTGAAGTAGTTTTGCAGATTAAGTGAAAGACAAAATTCCTCCGTAAACGTAACATCCCTTAACATGGCTTAGGAGGTATTTTAATTGGCTCGATATAGCAGTGTAAGGTAATTATGAGCATTAATTGTTTCTGTTTGTGACCCATTTGATCAGTTTCATAAAGCTTGTATCTTGGCCAGTGCTGCATTGACTCACTTATTTAGAAATTGGACTAAATGGAACACTAATCATCCTGCTGGCCTTCAAGCCTCCCTCCCTTGAGCCTCCTTTGCACACAGGGGTAGATGTCAGAATTTAACAGAACACTGCCAAAGTTTAAAGGGAAAACTGAAAAGAGGGAATTCATATGTAAGGAAAGTTTACTCACACAATATATGTAACAGGAATTTTAACTTGAGCCTCCCTTTCTGTATTTAACTTAGAGATCACTGGGGACAAAGTACAAAGATACGTGTGTTCAGCAAACAGTTGAGGCCAAAAAGACAGATGGTTTTGGTAGTGAGTGGGCTGCAGGGGTGGCTTCTGTGAGAAGAGAGACTGGGGGATGCCCCCCTGTCAGACAGCTCCAGGACGGAGCAGCTGCTGGGGAAAGCTGAGCCCGTCGGTGACATTGGTGTCAGCTCTGTGACAACGTGTGAGAGAGAGGGTAAAAAACCCTGCACAAGCAGCTGTGAGAGAGAGGAGTGCGACAAATGTGAGGAAAAGAGCCCTGCAGACACCCAGGGCAGCGCAGGAGGAGGGGTAGGAGCTGCTCCAGGCGCCAGAGCTGAGATTCCCCTGGGGCAGCCCATGGAGGGGCAGCTGAGCCCCTGCAGCCCATGGAAGTGAACAGGGGAGCAGGGATCCCCCTGCAGCCCCCGGAGGAGCCCAGGCTGGAGCAGGGGGCTGTGTCCTGAAAGAAGCTGCAGCCCTTGGATGGCTCCTGGCCTGTGGGGACCCACAGGGAAGCTCCTGAAGAACTGCACCTCACGGAAAAGATTCCCACTGGAGCAGTTCTTGGTGGCGTTGGGGAAGGTGTTTTATCCTCCTCTGCTATAACTGGCAATAAATTAAATTAATCTTCCCCGTGTTTTGCCCATGATAGTAACTGGCGAGTAATCTCCTTGTCCTTATCTTGACCTGCAAGCTTTTAATCTTATTTTTCCCCTGCTGTCTTGCTTAAGGAGGAGAGGGAGTGAGAGGGTGGCTTGCTGAGCACCTGGCAGCTGGCCAAGGTCACCCCACCACAGCAGCCGTGGAAAGGTAGCCACAGAAGGAGCAGAGACAGATCTGTTCAAGAATCACTCCGAAACATTTGTGTGGCTGTAGCCTTTGGATAAGAAATTTTGCTGCTGGCTACACATGGGCGTCAAGGGATGTGTTTGCTCTCTGGCTGGTACAGCATGATCTCATCTGCTAGCCTCAATTTCAGAATATTCTCAGTTTAGAGGGGCATTCTCCTTCCTTCCTTCCTTCCTTCCTTCCTTCCTTCCTTCCTTCCTTCCTTCCTTCCTTCCTTCCTTCCTTCCTTCCTTCCTTCCTTCCTTCNTTCCTTCCTTCCTTCCTTCCTTCCTTCCTTCCTTCCTTCCTTCCTTCCTTCTCTTTCTTTCTTTCTCTTTCTCTTTCTCTTTCTCTTTCTCTTTCTCTTTCTCTTTCTCTTTCTCTTTCTCTTTCTCTTTCTCTTTCGTTTCTTTCTTTCTCTCTTTCTTTCTCTCTCTTTCTCTCCTTCTCTCTTTCCCACTTTCTCCTGATACCTGGGGGCATTAGGAGAGACAGGAACTCTTATCTGATATTCCATGCATTGTACACAGCACAGACGCAACCACTGTCTGAAATGAGTTTGTGTTCTGAACAGTTTTCAAATAAAACTGTTTTATGTGAAATGTGAAATGTGAAATGCTGTCTGTGTCACTGAGAGGAAGATGTGCACAGAAGCATCAGTGTCACGAGATACCTATTTCAGGAAGGGGGGGAAGGGGTGTAGATGTATAGGGAAGAGGGTTGGAACTTGCTCAATGTCACCAATAGCTACAGTAGCAGATCTGACAGATTTCCAAACCTTGAACTGTGCAAGTTCTGTCCATCCCTGAATCAGCTTATTAAAAATCAGTTTGGTGCCCAAGGCTTTATGCTGTTTGTTTAATAGGCAACAAGATTAATTGTTAGATTTGGGGGCTATTACGGGCTGCCTTTCATTCTTGATTAAAAACAGCAGTGATTACCACGATAAAAATAATAATTATGAAAAAAATATCCAGAAACAGCAGCAGCTACTAAAAATGGGCGAGGAATTACAAACATCAAATGCTACAGTGACATCAAGTGGTGAAACACCACCCTTCACGCTGTAGTTTCAAAGCTAAATTTCTGACACTTCTCACACCTCTCTCGTGGTCCATGTCAGTTGCAGTGCTAGAATCTATTGTCCTTATTAGTAAATTACTCTTCCTACAGAAACCAATAATAAAATTCTCTCCCTTACCAGCACCCAAAAGTTTAAATCAATTCGAGTGAGAGGAAAGCAAAGGTTTAACACTTTGTATTCTCAATAGGTCCCTTTGTTCTGCTTGTATTGTGTGTCTGACAGAGGTGACACCAATCACCAGGAGTAAATTTCTCTTTAAAATAACAGTTTGAGAAGTTTCTCCTTCCATTTATTCATCAAACAAATTTATAAATGCTAGCAATATAACATCTATGCTAAAAAATAATGGTATTAAAAAATGGTTTGTTTGGTATTGTCATTGCATAAACAATATTTAATTGTGTGCTACTACTATTTTTCCAAATATTAGTACCTCCACAACTGTTTACTTACGTTTATGGTATAATCTGTTCTTTAGTTTGCATTGTAGTAGCTGGGGCATGCAATGCATGGCTTAATGAAAAAAAAAATATTCTTTCTTACAGGACTTAAAATGGATTTATGACAAGACTTAAGCCACGAATTTTCACTCTTAAGTGCACAATTAAATACACAGTTGACACAGTTGATGTTACTCACATGCTAATTCAGAAGAGCAATTAAGGCTCATTAATGTGGATGTGAGCAGAGTTAAACACATGCTTTAACAGTCTAGCTGTTAACCTAAAAAAAATCATGTAAGTATTACTTACACTGATTGTAAATACATTGATATATTATTCAATTTAAAAAAAAAAAACTAGAGAATTATGGAGGAATTGCCTTGCTTTTTTTTTTGCCACATGAGGAACATGTAGACTGTGAGCCCATTGGCACAAAATTTCCATCCCAAAGGCTCTGATTTATTAAATCATGTCCTGGTAGGAATTGATATTATGCATGCAAGTAATGGTAGGAAGCCTTTATTTCTTGTATTGATGTGGAAGATTATTCAGGATGAAAATGGAGGACCAGATGTTTTTGATGTCAGAGGAGACATCTGAGAAAAGTCCAGCCATCCACAGAGACAGCAGGGAAAAAAGTTCGAAAAGTGCACAGTCCTTTTCTTTGTTTTTCACTTTTAATAGGAAAATTGGGTGGAGAAAAATATGAATGGCAGAAAGAGAATACTTTTAATGAAAATCATTATTAATCTTCACTTCCCTTGCCTGGGGAGCCATCCCATATTTCTTCTCGAGGGTAATAAGGTGTCAGGCAGCAAGACAAAAGCCTGAGTGGGGCTCACAAGGCTTACCTAACAGATACACAAGGTCTAGAAAGAATCATTTTAGCATCCTGAGTTATTGATGAAAATCAAAGCAGTGGGAGGATTTCTCTTCCTTTTTTCTTTCCCCTTTTCTCTCTCTCACAGTGCTGTACACAAGCAGAGATTGAGGTTTAAACGCTTGTTTTTCCTGTGGCTTTAGTGCCTGTCCATGACAGGTGATGCAGTTAAAAGAGAGAGAGAGTGAGAAAGAAAAATGAGTGCTTTGGAAATAATGCTCTTTTAAACTATAGAGATTGTAAAGCTAAAAGTGTAGAAATAGGAAAAAAATCTCACTTGGCAGGGGAACATTACAGAAGATTCTTTACATGCATTGCATGAATTCGGATGAAAAACACTCAGATATTTAAGATGAGAAATTGAATAAAATGTTTGGGGTGTTTTTGTATAGTGTAACAAATTAACAATACAGAGATTCAGGGTTGTGTGTTTCTTCAAACAGCAAATCATTTTTTTTCCTAAAGGTCCAGGTTTTGCAGCTGGTTTTGAAGGGCTGCATAGAAACTTTCCCTTTCAAAGCGAAAAATGTTGCTGCTTTCATTCTGGGGAGAAAGGGAAAAGCAATTCTGCCTGTCCATGCTCCTGAAAATGCTGTCAGAAAACAGACATGTCCTGATCCACAAGCAGAAATGTCATTATTTTTTTTCAGGCTAGCTATCTAGCTGCACTTCCCTATCTAAAACAGAGAAAAAAGGTCCTTTTATGTTGGCTGTCACTGCTTTTGCTGCATGACTGAATGTGAGTGTAGCCATTTTTTATTAAATGGAATGAGGCTGACTTGCAAATAGGGGGGGGAAAAGAGATCTGAGATAGTTTAGACTGCAAGACCAATTTCTGCAGCTCTGTTTGAGTCATGCTGTAGCACATATAAGTGGCAGATGTGTAATGATTTCCAGACACAGAACTGTGGTTGCTCACTTGGTGAGGAGTCCAATTCCTGTCAAGTGCATCTGAATTCCAGGAGCTTGAGTTAATTTAGAGCAGCTGTTGCCTATCTACAGAAGATTTGAAAGGAATTCTTACCAAAAGTTGAAAATGTATGCATAGATATTTGTGTGTATATAAACATAAAAATATATGTTTTACATAGCCTCACCAGGTCCCACAGAAAGCTTGCCATTCAAGAAATAATTTATTTTCTGGTTTGGAAATTAATAATCTTGTAGTGCAAGCTCCAGAGTAGATCTGACTGAAGTTTCACTGTCCTTTGAGAAGCTTTGGTTGAAGACAGCATTAAAAGCATCAGAAATTAAGATAAAAACCATTAGCACTCCCTCCTGAGGGTGCACTCTCTGTTTACATTTGTATCCATGTAGACATGGAGGAAAAAACTCTCTGATTAGTTGGTTAAACAATGACATATTTTTATTCCTCACTTAAGGAAATTTTAAAAGTTGTTTTGGTTATTCATTGAGTTTTAAATCTGGTTTTGATATTTTGTTTGGAAAAAATCAAATGAACTATAATAAATTTGTAAAATTACAGGTTCTTTTTCCTGTAGATGAAGTTTGGTATTCAGTACCCCATGTTATCATGGAATTAGGACACTTTGCTTTAAAAGTCTAGTAAGAAGACTTATAATCATGGAGGACAGTGCAGATACTAATTTTTGATACTGAAGTCCCTATCTAGCTTAGGAAAATATTTCACAGTTTCAAGTGTTCCTTTCAGAGTAATCTAACACGATTAGAATGTTACCATGGAACATTCATGTCGTGGGGAGGTCATAAACCCAAAACAGAGCCTTTCAGTTTTATTAATGGCCACTACCTGGGCTACCCAGACCTCCAACACCTTCAGAGATAAACAGTTTTGCCTCCTGACAAAGGGGAGATTCTATGTTTTGTGGGCCCAGTGTGGAAATTCCCGGCTACCTCTGAAACAAATTTTTACCTATATTGTCAGCAATTCCACGACAACACGGCTCGGAAGCGCCATTCCTAAGATCAAATAAAACACCAGCAACATCCCTGTGGTTTCAGGCTGCTGAAAGCATCTTGCACCTATGTGAAGGTGTTAGATTTGAGTGAGCCCTAACAAATGTCAGAAGAAAGTAGAGGTTCGGTAAATGCAACCAATTCAGTGGAAGAGAGGCTTATTTTTGTCAGCCAATACAATACAGCAAAACTAAGGCTGTTTCTGCAAAAATTTAATCTATGCTGTCAGGTGCATAGGAGGAGTTACCCATGAAAGCAGATTCTCATGAACACTTTTGATGAAAACGTAAATTTCGATGAACACCTAAATTAAGGCCTAGTGTGGGGCACCTTAGGCACATGCTGAGCTACCCCAGGGAGAAGTATTTTGTGCAAAGATTGGAAAAGGTGAGCTTTGTCTGTAGAAATCTCTATCAAACATCAAAGGTCTGCTGCACAGCCGGTTTGGTAACGTGACAAATGCAGGAGTCCGAGATATTTGTCATCATAGATTGATATTTTAGACTGAACAGCAAGCCTGGAAGACACAGCAAAAGCAGACAAAGAAGACACCTTTGCTAATAGAACTGCTGCTCAAACCCCATTCAGTAAAGAAAATATATTGCAAAAGTACTTGTTAGAGTGGCCTTTGTAATGAGAAGCAAAAGACCAAACCTTCTGCACAGCAGAAGAGGGAGACAATGTCTCAGCTGAGGAAAAAACATTAATATCTACCTTTGACAAAATGATGACAATGGCAAGACACTGCTAACTCTCTTCCAGAAAAATAAAAGTGTGTAAATAATGATCTGTATTTACAACACTTAAACCCCCCCCCCCAAAACTAAAAGCCTTAACTGACTCCAAAATGCACATATCTGGAATAATTTATGCTATAGTTAAGGAAGGCATAGATTTTTTCACTGGATGAAATGCATCTTGCAAAAGTGATGGGAAAATGATTGCTATGTCACATCCATCCGTTTGTATCCGTGTTTTGGTGCAAATAATGTTCCTCCAAGGATGTTGTTACTTCCCCTCTGCCCGAGTATGAAGCATTCCACTTCCAGAGGAGAAAACAAAATGTAAATCTGCTGGAAACATTAAGGGCAAAATACATCCAGACAGATGCAAGAGGTTTGTTAGAGAAGCCCTGCCACAAGGACCCCTTTGTGTTCCAAACTCCTTCCCAGAGAGGAGCCTGGGGATGGCTGGATCCAATCTTAGCCCCAGACTTTGCCAATGGATAAAGGAACTTTGTCCTGCGGGATTTAAAGATGGCAAATCAGATGTATTTACATAAAATGAATTATTTATCACGACGAATGATTAGACTAAAAATTTTGATCGGAATCGTTAACTACACAGTACAAAAGCTAAAACTACTAGCAATGTGCATAGTGCACCAGGTCAAAGCAATTACATTAAAGCCATCATTTTAAAGGTGGCAAAAATAAACAGACATTAAGTAGAGATTGATGTAACTCACCAGATCAAGACTTGTGGGCAGGTTTCTTTCTCTCAACCTCGAGGAGAATCCTTGGAGTGGCGTCCCCTTCCCAAGGGAGGAAGCTTCACACACACACTCCAAGGAGGAATGTGCTTGAAGAACCTAATAGATGAAAGTGAAGTTGGACTTTTATAGTGTAAAGTGATATAACTGCAAATCACATGTCTCCCAGTCAGCCTGGCAAATCTTACCTGCCAAACCTTTGCCTCACTATCAGGGCGTTGATTCACGGTTGGTGAGCCAGACGGGTTTTGGCACAGTTCAACACCAAAACCAGCACATGATGCCCACCACTGATAGCTTGGAAAACAGGGTGTTGGCTGAGTTGTTTGTCCACATTTCAAGGGTGAAGAGTCCTGCTGCACTGGCACAGGGCCTTAGAGCCCTCAAGGCTGCACTTCCAAGCCAGCTGCAGTCAGACCCCGTAGATGGGGACACGCACAGAGCTGCCGGTGACCAAGGAAGGACTCAGGTGAGCAGGACTCAGCTGGGTGCGAGGCGTGGCTCACAAGTGTGCCCACAAGCCAGCTGCTACCAGCTCTTTTTGCCCCCTTACCCTTCCTTTTGCCACTCCTGTTCCTCCCCAGGCCATCTCCACCCTTGGCTGCTGGTGGGGTGGTGGGTTTCATGCTGGGCTGGAGCTGTCCTGGGACAGTCCTGGCAGGGCCACAATGAGGTGGGTCAGTGCTCAGGAGACTCTGGTTTGAGTTCCTGCCTGCCAGCCTGCCCCTGGGCTCTGGGGGGCTGTGCTGTGGGCCTTTGACTGGCTGGTGGGTGGCCCTGGGATGACACTGGGAGCAGCTGGGACATTTGGTGGTCCCCCCTTCTGCCCTTGTCACTCTGTGCTCCTCGTTGGGTGTGCAAACGAGCTGTATCACATAACCCAGCAGCAGGTCTTGCAGACAGTGGGAGGCCACTCTTAGGCTGCAAAAACTAGCTGGTGTCACCAGTTCAAAGAGGTCCTGACATGCCTTTCCTCCTCCCACCTCCTTTCTGTTTCTCCTGCTTCGTGTCCAACAATTCACAGCAAATTTTGAAAGAGCAAGAGAGGTCATCATGGAAAGAACAAAAGAGCTCGTGGGAATAAAGTCTTTCACATTTATGAAAATCCAGCTCCTAGTGAAGGAAACCAGCCTGACCAAAGCACCTGCTGATGGCATATTGGTGCTGGCACAACCCTTTCAACACAGCATTAGATTGTCTGGGAAGCAATCAGCAGTCTTTAGATGGTGAGAAGATGCAATTTATAAATAAGCTGTTGCCAAAAAAAAATTATAAAATTTCTGTTGAGAGTGAAATCCTGACACTCAACCATTTAATGTGCAGTGAGCATTCAAAATTTGGCAGGACTCAACCCTTCCCAGCAAGCCTGCTGAAGCTGCACGATGACCAGCATGTGACATTGGGCCTCAAAAAGGATTTCTGTGTGCAGATTCAATATATTTATGGCTCCCCTCACATATGTCAGTATATATTTCAATGTATGCCTGTCCTCAGTCTGTGAACCACTCCCACACAGTGAATTTTTTCAAATGTGGCAAAAAACAAACAGAAAAAACAATGTTGTTCCTCAGTTCAGGGTTTCAAGAGAGGCACATTTATGAAAGCAAGTGGAAATTAATAGTTCTCTGAACTCCAACTTCAGCCCCTCCGTTTTCCTTTGATAATGATGAAGATTTCATAAGATTATTCCAGACTCAGTCATAAAAAACATATTGCTTTGGTTTTCCCCCCCTCTTCTGGAGCTATAGCACATCTGAAATTCTGTTTCAAAAATGCAGTATTAGCATGAGACTTGCAGGCTGCTTCACAGGCTTCTTAGCAGAAAATATGTAGAGGAAATATTTATTCTTCTCTTCTGATCATCCTGGTCTTCATAGGCACTCTATCAAGTCTGAACAGCAGGAACAAGTCATAATAAAGGTCAAAATGACTTCCTTAAAGAAAACCTTTTCCATCTTTACAACTGTTGTAGGAAAACAAACAAATCAGCAATTTACCAGGTAGGAAAATACTGGATTTGCCACTTCAAGACAGACAGGCTTCAACAGGGTGGAAACCAGAACAATAATTCCTGATTGCTTCGTTGCACAACAGAGGACATCATCCTTAGGCTGTTCAGCTATTTAACTTCTAATTAATCTCAGAGAGATTAATCTGTCTAAGGATCTGCTAGGTATGGGAAGGACAGGGGGAATACCAAAATTGCTTTAATATCTTCTTGGCACAGTCTTGAACTTGTTTCCTTATTAAAAAGTGTATAAAAAAGAAAAAGAAAAGGTCACTGTTAGGCCTTCAGAATGTATCCTAAATGTAAAACAAATTGGAAAATGAGCCACCTGCAAAGTGGATGTATTGACATGTTGGCCTGTAGAGACAAAAGTTTTGGCTTCTGTCCGTGGGACGCCTTACAAGGTTTTCGTGGACAGAACAGTCATGGCCCACCCTGCACCTTCTGTAGTACTGAAAATCTGTGTACAGGTGGTAAAATCTCTGCACCTACTGAAAGGATGAACAAAAGACCTACACAGTTTGTCTTAAAAATCCTGATCCCTTTCACACATAGATGCACAAACCTCCTTCCTGCTATTTTCTCAAAACCTTGTTCCTTTTAGGCATGATGGTCTGGGAAATAACACCTTGTACACTCAGTAATGGTTCACCTGTGCCAGTCACATTGCTCTGCCTGCTGGAGAACTCCATCAGTGACAGAGTGATGAGGACCAGAGAGGTGGTTAATAGATGTATTTAATGCTCAGTGGCATCTTCATTTATCCAGCAAAGGACACAGCCTCATGCAACACTGAGCGCTGCTGGTTCCTGTTACTGTTTGATTCACAGGACGTGATCAGCATCTGCTGGGACTGGGTCTGAAGGAATTAGAGTTCCTTGATGCACTTTGTCCTAATTATAGGATATTTTCAGTGTAGGAAGTTAGCCTTGGCAGGCATTTGACAAGGATATAATCTAAGCAGACATTTCTTCTCCCAAAGGTACAAGCAAATACCACAAAGTCAGCAGAGCAAAGTTTTAAGTTATACTGCATCATTAGAGCTGGGAGGGATCCTCTCTTCTCAAGCTTCCTCTCTTCTACCATCCAGGCAACCCCCTGCCTCAAAATTGGGCTAATTGAGGAAGGATGACTTGAAGAGAAACTATCCCCATGTCTCCTTGCTAGTCTGTCATTTGTTAAGCCTGTAATTAGCTAAATTCGTCGTCTTGTCTGACCTGCGCAATTACTGCAGCATTTCAAGAAGTTTAAAAAAAAATAAAAATAACCAGGCCAGAGAGGATGGGCAGAATATGAAGCCTCTGCAGAATATTACTTTTATTGTCGTTTTTTTTTTTTTTTAAATACAGATGGTCTGGAAGACATTCCTGCATGGCTTGACCTCTCTGGCACAGTGACAAGGACAGGCTGTGATCACACATGTCCATCATGGCACGAGGAGCACACGACATGCTGGGCCCCAGGCAGCACAGGACAGGCATGAGCCCCTAACACCTGCAGAAAAATGGAATTTTTCCCCCCCCCATGCCCTGCTTTCAGTGCAGGCCCCCTCAAAAAGCTACTCTAAACAGTAATTTTAATGGTTTTGGTCTCAGCTGTTGGATGTTACAAGTGAAGTTCACATAAATCCTGGTGAAGAAGTAATTTTTCTGCACAGTGTCCAGCTGTTCATTTCCTTGCGAGATATTAGCCTGTCAGGGGCATGAAAATGGGGAAACAACCCGAAATGTCGTGATAGGAGATGCCAGTGAATTGCGAGGATGATTGTTTCATTGGAAAAGGGGAAAATAGCCTGGAGCTGACTCTGTGCCAGTGTGCTCAGCCTGGGGTTAAAGGTACAGCCATCCCAGAGGGAGATCAGGAGTGGGACCACCTAGGGAGCACCTGTGAGACCTGCCAGGCTCCGGGGGGATGAGGAGAGCAAGCACAGGCAGGAGTGGAAGCCTCTCCCCGCGTCTCCTGGCAGGCGGGAATTAAACCCAGGGAGAGACGCACCAGAACACGCCACACCAAAACACCAAGACCCCAGAACCTGGCTTTGGGGTCAGACCCTGGGACTGGGGTGGGTGTGCACACAAGGTCTGAAAATGGAGGGATATGGAGGAATCCTCTGTGCCTAGGGGATGTCAGGGCTGTAAAGGAGAGAAATGAGTACCCCTTCTTGCTGTCAGGCTGATAACAGAGAGAAATGAGTGTTGTGGAGGGTCAAGCCTCCATCCCTCCCTGCCTCACCTTGCTCAAGAGGGCAGGTGCAGAAAAAGGCATTTGCAGAGGTGCTGAGCTCTCTGTGCCATCCTTTCTGAATTAATGGATGCAAACAACAGGAGGAGAGGCACCCACAACCACTCAGAAATCTAGTATTTCCCCCCAAAACAGCGTTCTGAGACACCTACATGTGAGTCTCCCTTTCACTGTAAGACACCTGATAAATATTACAGTATTTGTAAAAAACAAAATCATAGAGAAGGGAAGGGTAGAGCTGCTTGGTGCAAAAGAAACAGGGAGAAGCAAATTCTGGTCCCACGGATTTCACCAGAGCTGGGGCTTCCCAACGTTGCTGTCCCCTATTTCTTGAAGGTGCCCAGATGCTATTTCCTCTTCCTGATAGGGAAAAGGAACCAAATACTGGAAGAATATTCCAACACAATTGCTAATTATAAATTTTTAGCCCTGCATCAAATTTTGACCTTTACTGGAATCTTACATATAATTAATTGGAAAGTATCAAAGCAATACTCCATGAAAAAGGTGAAGGATGGCATTTCTTAGTGAATGGGGAGGAAGAGAGAAAACCAAATGTATCAATCAATTTTAACTGATTTATGGACTACACAGAGGGTGAAAATTAAAACTAAAGTGTTGACGAAAGGAAGGAAAAGGGGGGCTGAGGAGAAGTAAAGCAGACTCGTGCCAAAAATATGTTTCCTCTCTATCTTTAACATCCATTTTTGCTTTCTCTTAGTGTAGAATTCTTTAGTAACACGTTTCCCCCATGAATCATGATAGCCAGTTTTGCTTTTTCAGGCATTCTTCTTATTTATGATTACACCTCAACATTTCTTTTGCCCTGTCAGTCCTAACGAAAGACAGCACACACTCAAAAAGTAATAGAAAAGCCAGGCGTATCTTCTGTCTTGCACAATTAAAATCACCAAATATACGTGCAGGTGTGCACATATGGAGGGTATCCACACACACACACACAGAGAGGCAGGAATGCCTGTCCCACCAGCTTTCCCAGGGCTGGATGGTCCTGGTCCAGCATCTGAACCCTTCTTTTCCATTATGTGGTGCTTCAGCAATGATCCCCTGTCGCCTGCCAAGCTCTTCCAACTGAAAAATTGCTTTCACATATGCTACTCCTGCTTCAAATGTGCAGGCAGTTCCTTCTGCTGTGGTCCCATAAATGCAGTCTCTGGATTATTTTTCTGCTGGTTTGTTTTTTGGGTTTGTTTTGTTTTGTTTTGTTTTTAGTGCAAGCCTTCCAAGACAACACACTTCCTACCACACACATTCAACCCCTTTGTGTGGGTGTACTTCAGTTATGTCAACATAAGGGCAAAAAAGCTGACTCTATTTCCTTTGAAACACGGATTTTCAATGGGGTTTTGCAAAGAGGTGAGAGTAGGAGCCTCTGCCTGCTTGGAATCAGTCAATGGACCGTGTCTCTCCTCTTCTCCTGAAGGCAATGCCTTAAGATTTTTGCTTTTTATGTATTTTTCATATATTTGTAGATTTGTAGACCATTAATATGTGTTTATACAGCTTCTGGTAGTTTTCCTACCCTTTCTCTTACATTTTAGAGTAATAAGCTAACCTTCTAACACATTCCTGGAAATACTGTTTACTCTTATTTTCAAGTGGAGCAGCTACAATGAGACATGACAAGAAGTGGGGCAAAGAAACCCTGGACCAAATCCAGTGGGGCAGTACCTTGGGGAATAATTACCTAACCAACTGCTCTTCTAACTGGACAATGTTTGTTAGATATGAAAATTTTTTAAACTTATAAAAATTATAGACATCTTCCCATTTTAATTCTGTTGCAAGGGTTTTTGTCTTTTGATATCAGGCAACAAAGGGGCACCTTTAGGCGAGCTTGGCATCTCCAGCTGCCTTGGAGTACACTCAGGAATATCCATTTATGTTATTATATGACATTTCTGTCTATATGTCACTAATAGATCCCTGTTACTCTATTTTCTGTCATGATGCATATTAACACCCTGTAGTAAGTGAATTTATCCTGAACCTGCTTTTGTGTCACCTCAATAACCTGCCCTGTTCATGGATCTGGATCATGCAGGCGCTGATTGAACCCACCCAGATCGATAGGATCAAATCAGTAAATCACAGTTATTTGTGGATTTCTGCTTGTGAAAGCTCTCACTGAATATGACCAGAGTCACAGTGTCAAGTTTTTTATAATCAGAAATGAGGCCCAGCCATACCCAGCCCCTCTGATCTCTTAGGAGCAGCTGGAAAGCATGGGGCTTTATTTTCTGACAGATTTCTGTGCCCTTGGCACAACAGCTGGTTAGGGTACTTGAAGGTGTAAGGCATTTTTATCAGTTGTGACTTCTTACCGGATAGGAAAGCACTGAAAAGAAACACACAGCAAAGTCACAATGTGTGACATCTCTATGAATGTCCAAAGGCTTTCTCCATCTTTCCCTCCCTCTTCTGTGCCCACGGAAGCTAAAATACCTAATAAATTCTGTACTCTCTGCCAAAGGGATTATATGGTATGCATATGAACTAAAGAAGGGAAAAAAACCCCTTCCCTTCGAAATACAAGAGTTGTTTCTTCCCCAGAGGGGAATCTTCTGTCTCTGTATCTATGCACAAATATCCTCTTGAATTTTTGGTGTCAGTACTTCTTATGTCCTGTCATAAACACCTATTCACAGTCTGAGTTGTCATGTATAGCAGACACAGCAAAATCTTGTGCCATTTAAACATCTTTTCTTGTTTCTTTTCCTCCTTTCAGCTTTAAGACCTCTGGAGTGGCCTGGAAAGGAGTACTCTCCTCTTTCAGTCTTTAACCACTGTTCTTACACGTAAAAGAAAGAAGAAACTTTGGGGTAGGGAAGGAGCTGAGGATTAAGTGAGGATATATTTCTAAATCAGCACCCCACATAGGAGGACAGTGTAATACCTGATAAGGTGCTGAGCTGAACATCATGTCACATGCAGTTTTTCAGGCATTGGAAAATGTTAGTTCACTCTCAAAGAAAATTCCTTGAGATTCTTCTCTAGGCCATGGTGATATTAAAGAAGATAATAATTTAATTTAAAACCAGCACTTCCTTCAAAATTCTTTCAAGTCAGTGGGACAATTTCCACTGATCACAGGATAAAGAGCTCGACTGGATCTTGATTTTCACTGAGTTGTAGAAATCGACATTATAAGGAGATATATTTGGAAGCATATAAACTTTTTTTTAAATTACTCTCTGTGTGTATGCTGTTTTTAAATGAGTGAAAAACTTTCAGTGGGGATGAAAAGAAGGAGAAAAATACAGATACTCATTCAATAAAATCCAAACTTTTCTTCAACTAACTTAATGCGGTAGCAGATTAGTTATTCAAATTGAAGGTTTATGGTAAATTCAATGCTACCACATAAAGGGATGATTGTTCAAGAAACAGATGCCCATAGGTCTTGCTTGTTGCCTTAAGCATCTGATTGCAGTAATTTGTAGAAAACAAGTGTCTTCACAGTTTTGAAAAGATGTCCAGAAAGAGTCCGGTCTTGATCTCAAAAAAATGGCATTTAATCCAATTATGCAGAAAATCAACAAAAACCCCCATGTTTGGAAATGGTTACTAAAACTAATTCCTTTTTCATTTTGGGAAAGCAACTGTTGTGCTGTTTCAGCAGACTGGTGCCATAAATAACTTCTAAGAATAAATCTCGCCCAGTTTTTTAGGATTTTGTAATCCATACATTCAGGGATTTAAAGCCAGAGAGAGCATTAACTCATCCAGGCAGCCCTACAGAATAAAGCCCAGGGAATTCCATGCAGTTCCTATTATGCTGAGTCCAACAGCACACGCTGTGGCCTTAAGCCTTCCTCTGGGACAGCATCCTGACTTGCCTGGATGACTCCAGGAGATGGAGAACATGCCCCTTTCCTGATCAGTTCATGCTGTGATTAATCCTCTGCTGTGTTTAGTACATAAATCTCATTTCTGATTTTAATGTGTATATGTGTGCCTTAAATTGGCAGCTCTCGGTTTTCATTCTCTGGAAGGTAATACATCCCCAAAATGCATATGGTTTTGGGAGGAGATGACCCTGGTCTCTGCAGAACCACGAATAAATCAGAATTCCAAAAACCAGCAAGGTTTTTAATGAGTGGCGAGGGATTTGTTCGTTTGTCTCTGCGTTGCTTTATGTGGCTGATCCTTCATCTAAAATCATGGTCAGTTCCAACCATTGTCTTTTTCAACTCTAAGATTCAGGGTGCTGGAAAAGATCTTTGATTCCCTTGTTATTGCTATTACTATTTACTATTTGTGTACTGGAGTGAAGAGATCTCTGCTCCACATGGCATTTGCTTCATGTGAACAAAAATTTTATGATTAAAAACGAGTAATGCTGACTGACTTCAGGAACACATGAATTTGAATTTGCTACTAAACAGAAGGGGGGAAAAAAGAAAAATTTAAAAAAAAAAATCCCCCCAAAACCCCCAAAAAACCCCGTATGATTTTGTCCGGGAGGGTCACAGAAAAACTGAGTTGTACTTCTGTCACAGTCGATTTCCTTCATTGAATCACTAGTTCTCCTTGCATATAATTAGCTGTCAGGAAAGGACCCCTGTGAGTGCATTATGGAGCAAACCCAGCACGAGCAGCCACAGTTTTTTGGTGCAGGGATTTGTGATCCCACTAGGGAGAGCTCATGCACTGTGTTTTTTCCTCACAGAAAACAACTGTTGCGGCACGGTCCTGTCTTTCCCCTTCCTCACGCCACCCCTCAGGATTATAAGGCCTGAAACATGTGCATATAATATTTTAAAAATGCAGAATGCAGCCCGAAATAGTTGGCGTGGTTTTGCCTGCATGTTTCTTCTCGAAATCGGGTTTTCCACTTCCTTTCTGAGGTGTAAGGTTGGATAAAAAAGCTGAAACAGGCGACTGAGTCTGGTGCATATATTTTGGGTTTTTTGGGTTTTTTTTCCACAGGTCATGAAGCACCTCCCCACTCACCCCTGTTCCTTGCTTATCCTGGGAAACAATCTTTCTGCATCTTGGATTCTTATCTATAAAACTGGGACAATGACGCTTTTTTGCACCTGCCTTCACTATTTGGTTGGCACAGCCTTCGAAGCAGGGGCCAGATGTGCCCTCACTTTCAATGGCAGCTCCTTGTTTTTACTGTGTCCTGAACGAGACATTACCTGAAGCATTTCCCCAGCACAAAAAGGAAATAATAACGATAGTTTGGGGAAGATACTTGTTCTTTATGGTGAAGTTGGGCATGAGGGGAGAGAAAGGGGTAGTTTTCTAAGCTTGGAAAGTTGTCTTGCATTAAAGCACACTTTCCAGCTGGGAGCTGATGCTGATAGTTCAGACACAAGCACTTCCACAGCAAGCTGCTGTTCCCTAAAAGGCTGCAGGGGTCCTAAAAACCGCCAGAGGCTGCTGTGACCAAATTACAAAGAGAAATCCACCGCACAAATCCATTGTAGGACAAGCAGGTCTCCCCGCTTCTCACATGGATTCCTCTCTCCCCTTCCTTCCCCTGCTTAGTTGCTGGCAGCAAGGGCCAGAGTCAGCAACCTCCTCACTAACAGAGGCTAAGGGCACCAGCAGAAGCCTGAGAAATCCCTGCAATTATGAGTCAAATATCAAACTAAATGGTGCTTTCAGTGAGGAGAAAAGGAAAAGAACCAGTGTAGTGCATCTAGAGAAATTCTTTCGTCAAAGTGGGATGTTACGTATTTGGCATATTACATACTCCTCCTGATTTCTTGATGTGGAAAATATGGAGCCTTCCAGTGCCTTTTTTAACACTTCATCGTGGCTTCCTAACAGCAAATCTGGAGGCACAATCATAACTCTACTGGGTAGTAAAGCCTCACTTAAACCACGTGCCATCAATTATTGCCAGCGCCCAATAAACGGCTGTAGCTCCTTCCTCTTGTTTACCAAATGCCTTTTATAATATATTTTTCCTTCCAAGGACACACATTTCTGCATCAGATAAGGGTGACAGCCCACCTTAGCAAACTTACCCATAAGAACTCTTGCTCAGACTTTCAGGTGCTGCTCTACACTTGTGCTTCCTTTGCTCCCTTTCTTTGTCACACTGTTTTTCTGGTCTTGAGATCTGAACTTCAAGTGCAGAATGGGAGGAAGGAGGATGGGAAGCATCTTGTTTAAGTCCTCGTCTATGTACTTCATAAGAAATGGCTTCTTTTCACATAGAAATATCTAGAAGACAAAGTGTCTCCTCAAAAGAAAAAGCAAACAGAGAAAACAAATTCCCAAAAGTTTACAGGCAGAAGCCAAGCATTCTGTAGGTATCCAGTAAAAAGAAGAGGAAATAAGTAAAAAAGGTCAACAGGCAGGACTGAAGAGTTTACATATGTCGCTTTATTGTGTTTGGGAGGTACTTCTATTAAAAATAAAAGGAAGGGGCTTTCCTCGAAGTCAAAACATGGCAATGGCTTGCAGCAGAAGTGGAGCACAGAAGTCTGGCTTGCACATCCAAGACTAAGTGAGCGCGTTCCCATCACATCTCAAGGAACAACTTCCACCTTGTGTTGAAAAAGGTGCAGCCAAGAGGGAGAAAGCCTTTCCTTGCAGGTCTCCTATTAGTAGAAGGAAAAGACTTTTAAAATTCGGATTTACCAGTGGATGAAGAAATGGAAGTCTGCTTCAGAGTGATCCACACGTCTAAAAAGACTATGTATTTTACAATATCTCATGTGATCTGAGAGGGGAGTTCCCATAACACCAAGCCGTTGCAAAGCTGTTTTGAGTAGGAGAGTGACCGAGGAGGAGGAGGAATAGTCTGAGGAGGGCACAGAGGGGACATGCCTCACACCACTGGGGCAACACTGCCTTGATCTGGGTTTTGCTGCCCTGCAGGACCGGTGACATTGCCCCAGAGCCTGACTATAGTCCTCTGTTCATAAGTCTTGCTCTGGGAGGGAAGAAAAATCCATCTGACCATGCAGGTATTTCAGGATCAGAGCAAAAAGAGCACTGTAAAATTGTTACTGGTGTTTCAGCCATTGAGCACCAGATATTATTCCAACTTGTTGTTGGGCTTGCTTTCCCTTTAAGAAAACATTTTAATGGTATTTTGACAATTTCCCTGGTCCTGTCCTCCCTTTCCCCCTTTTCCTTTCCCCCTTTCCCTTGCCCCCTTTCTCCCTTTTCCTCCTTTTCCTCCTTTCCCTTTCCCTCTTTCCCTTCATCTTTCTTTTCCTATTTTCCCCTTTTCCCCTTCTCCCCTTTTCTCCTTTCCTCTTTTCCTCTTTCCCATTCCGTCTTTCCCTTTTTCTTAGTCTTCTCCTTTTTCTTTCCCCAAGTGGAGGATATTACCTTCCTGAACATCAGGGTAGCTGAAGCTTTCCCAAGAAAGGGTAAGTGCATTCTTGAGGCACTCACTTTGTCAATGACCTACTTAGGATTTGAACTGTGACCTTGTGGTTCCTGATTAAGCCCTGGAAAAGGGATTGCACACAGAGGGAGAGAGAGCATGCATATCCTTACTAAGAAAAGCAGATTGCTGAGATCTGCCTATGAGAAGAAAAAAAAAAAAGGCTTTTTAATAATTTAGAAGTGAAGACGTCTGTATCCGTCACCCACCTCAGTTTTATCTGAGTCAGTCTTGTGCAGAGATAAGACTATCTGCCCTGGCACACAAAACAATGGCTGCTTTAATGTCCTGGCCGTGGATTGCACTGCAATTCCAGCTGTGCTGAGGCAGGATCAGAACAGACGTCATAGGTATTATCTCAGGAGGAAGTTTTCGAAAGCAGCTATCGGGTGTGCTCTATTGATCAACAGACCTGAGATCCCAACCTCTTAGGAAACCCTTGTGTCTCAAAACTCCTACCACTCAAGTGCTTGGGAAACTCTTCTCCCAGTGTGTGGGTCAGCCATGTGGTGGGGAGAGCTTGCAGATGCTGTTTCTACCTCCAGGAAAAAAAAGGAGTTGCTTGAGTCTCTCAGTTGATGAAGGTGATATGTGCTGTGGGTTTGGAGAAGAGTAAAAACAGGTTTTCTGGCTGATAACCTTTATTTTGATTTTTTTTTTCTTTAATAGGAATCATGGGATCTTTAGTTAAATGGAGCTGATTTTCTCTATTTCAGAACACAGTAACGCTGCTAAGTGTAAATTTCCTCACATTTTTCAGTGTAGATGACTCTCTTTCATGGTGCAAAGCTAACTCTGTCCTCCTTCAGTCTTGAGTAAAATCTGGCTGTCAAAATGTTGTTCAAGAGGCACTTCCAGCAGCAGATGACCTCAGATGATGACCTATTTTCACATAACCATGTAAATCATGTAAACTTCCAGAAAACATCAGGAAATGGGTACCACAGCCAAATAGAGGAACATCTCTGATGTTCCCTGACTTGAGGAGGAAGTTCTTGGGTGCAAATTTCTCTTTTAACATGCTTGGACTCGAGTGGAAATTGAAAGCAATATTTGCATACAAACCTGGTATCTGAGAGGCAAAGTGAACCTCCAGGTTATGGGGCCTGCACTGAATCTCTGGGAGAGACCGTGTCCTCTGTGAGAAAAAGGGACATCTTCACAGACCTCATGATGCTGGGGGGGAACCATGGAGCCTTCCCCTTTCTCTTCTACCACTTTGTGGAGAAATGCTCCGGAGGAACTGTGGTGAGGCACTCAGAAAATGTGCGCTGCCATATACAGCCCTATGAGATTATGATCTTTACTCAAAAAGCTCAGATACAGCTTTCAGTCTCTTTGCATATTCCTTGAAATCCATGAATGATTGCACAAGCTCTTATACTGCTACTGGTTACTTTTATAGAGTTCATTTGCAGAATTCTGATTTTATGAACAGTCAAATCCCAAAAATGTAAATTCTTCCAACGATTGTCTGTGTAACTCCACTGTATTCAAATTAAAGATAATAAATCACTATTTTTTGCTCAATATGTACATTGTAACTACTAAATGTGAGTGCTTTGGGAAAAAAAAAAAGTAAAATAACTTTTCTACAAAAAGACAATGGCAATGAAATGAATGAGCTTCAAGTTCTTTCTCCAGAGTGCACATACTGCTCCACAACACATGGGAATTGAAAGGAGAAAAAAAAAAAAAAAAGTATAGGAGCTGCAGGCATAGATTTGAGAACAGAGTTTGGAAGAAAGAGAAGATATTTGATCAGAATAGCGATCTCTGAAGGCAGGGCCAAACAAAAGCGATGGAACAAAAGCTGGCAAAACCAACTAAAGAGCTGGCAGAGATTAACTCAGCCTCTGTTTCATGCTGATCATGCAGTGCCGGGGCGCATGTTTTCAGTGACTTCACAGGTGCTGCCTTTGCTTCCCACAGAAGCCCGGGATCCTCATCCCTGCTTGTCACAGGCCAGTTTTCTCCAAAGAGCTATTAACTCCACACATCTGTGGAGGGGAGGCTGCCTGCAATTCATGTGGGCCGTGGGAATACTCTTCTCAGCAGAGCACACTGAGCCCTCGTGTGTGAGCAGCAGAGTCTTCATTTGGCCTCCACTTTCAAAGCGTTTCAATGGCCTGCTTCGCCATAATCCCCATAAAATAATGCAGGCCAAGGCAGAGCAATTAATTTTAATTGGTAACTCAGCCTTATTGACTTCAAAGGGAATTTGGAGATTGAGTTGAAATTTGAAAAATACAAGTCTAAATATCACCGCTTCTTAAAAGGAAAAAGAAGTGCAAAGGACTGAGTAGAAATGCTCCTGCTGGGTGACCTCTGAAAAAGTCGTCGTGCCTTTATTTGCCTAATCAATAATGGGGGAATAATGCTACCGAATCCCTTGGCAGCACTGGAGTATTTGCAAATAAAGGTTTATCAGTGTAAAACAAATCAAGCTGTTTTCACACAACTTTTGTTTTAAATTTGTTCACAACGTCAGGCAGGGGAGCGTTCAGCTTTGTGATGAGGGACTAGCTCTAAGGATCCCCAATATCATCCTTTGAAAACTTGCAGATAGACTTAGAATTTTGGCTTCTTCCAGGGCCTTCATCTAAATTAGATCATGGTATCCTCTCAGCAGGCATAAAGTACTAAATAATATTTCTGCCCTTTCCCAAGCAGAATGTATGTATTTGAAAACAGGAATCTGTGCAAAAGGGGAAAGGCTCTAAGCAGAGAAAAACATGATTGGGTTTGGAAATATTAGTGTTGAGGACTTTTTGTGAAGAAACTTCTCAAGCTTTTGTTAATCACAGTCAGAGAACAGTTTAGATTTCCCTAGATTTCCAAATACTCACCTTGGTTCATTTGCTGCCTGTTAGGGATTTTCTAGGCACTAACTAGAGCAGTGTTCCAATCTTTTCTTGGCTGTCATTTCCCAGATCATTATGCTGTATTTACAAAGCTGTTTGCCATCTTTGTCTTCAGCCTGGTCTCTGTAGGAAAGCAGAATCAGTTAACATATTACTTAAATGTTTTAATGCTTTTCAACATCAGCTGTATAAAAGATGTTCACACAACTTCCCACCCTGAGCCCCTGTCCCCAGTGGAGAGATCTGAAGAAAGACACCTATAAAAACAAACAAATAGAATCCCAAAACTGAAACAAGGAGCCCCTAAGAGAACCCCATCACAGTTTTAAATGTGGGATCTTGGAATATGGCCCAAGTTTTCTCACACATTGAGTGAATTCAGTTGGCAAACACTGTGAGTGAAGATAACTGATATTTCATGTGATATGGATTTTTGGTATTGATGTGGGCGGGGAAGCAGATATTGTTTCTGAAAGGATCTTTATGCCAAACAACCCAAAAGACTTCTTTAGAAGAAAATTCATAGATAAAAATATGTTTTATGGTCACATTAAGTTAAAATCTAGGACTTTTTAAACTTCATGCCCTGATTCCTAGGAACAAACCTCCACTGCAGACTGATGTATTGTGTGAATGTTAATTAACTGCACACACGGATTTTAGAAGTACAAATCTTGGAGTTTAAATCCTGCACAGCACCAGGTCCCTTGGCCTGTTCTGGCAATAAACACTTACACATATGATTCACTGCTTCTCTCCAAAGCTTGAACACTGAACAGGCTACACAGACATGACCCAGGGAAAAAAATCAGAGACATTCAGAAGGATAATGTCAGGTGTCTGGTTATAAGGTATGTCTATGACAGGAATAAAATGAGAAGCCAAAGCACCTTTGTTCAGATCAGTGATCACCAGTCCTATGAGCCACCTTGGTTATTAATCTTTGTCTTGGCTGCTGAGATCTGGTCTCAAGATGAAGACACGTGGGATCAAAACTTTTGAGCATTTGGTTATAATCTAAAGTGAGTAACTATTGCTCCCCCAGGGCCTGACTGAAAAATGAACACGCAACCTTGAAATGTAATGATCAGCCAATGAACACCATCAAATAAATCATATCAATTAAGGCATTGTGATGCCTTATTGTGATATAAGTAGGGATTTTCCCCCATGTAAACTTGATGGTAGATTTAATTGCAAAAGATCTATCACTGTGGAAAAGAAGTATTAGATTGCTTCTATTATAGAAAAGAGAGGTGGCTTTCCATTCAAATATTTATCTGCTATCCATAACCTCTCTTTTTGCCTTTGTTCCCACATCTGTGAATTGGTGGTTTTGCATATTTCCCTTTATTCAAGCATGGAGCCTCACAGAACAGAAATATTTTCTCGGGGTTATTGCACTGTTTGGTCTATTTGATACCATTTGAGTTTTAGAGTTATGTTATTGCTTATTTAGTGTTAAGAAACTATCATAAAATGAAGCTCATAGTTGTGAAATTTGCGGGTGCTAAATTCAAGCTCAGTTGTTTTTGGTTGTTCCAATACTTACTAATTTCTACAGAGCTACATGTACCTTTTTTGCTCAATATTTATTCCTGACATTAGGAGTTCCCTTGAGTAACATTTAATAAAAGTGTGTGAAAATAAATCTGCTGACAAAAGAGTATATTCACACGGTCAGAAGGTTTTTCATATGATCAATCGTTCGCAGCACCAAGGTTTTACATGAGGGATCTTGGAATTTGGCCCAAGTTTTCTCACACTTTGAGTGAATCCAGTTGGCAAACACTGTGAGTGAAGATAACTGATATTTCGTGTGATATGGATTTTTGGTATTGACGTGGGCGGGGAAGCAGATATTGTTTCTGAATGGATCTTCATGCCAAACAACCCAAAAGACTTCATTAGGAGAAAATTCGTAGGTAAAAATATGTTTTATGGTCACATTACGTTAAAATTTAGGACTCTTAAAATTTCTTTCAAACATTACTGTACAATTAGTTAACAACGGAGTAGAGAAGAAACACAAAACACTCTAATGTAATCCAAAACAAAAATTATTTATGGTTAATTTAAAAATAATTAATTACCAACTTCTGATCCAGCCACCTCTCTCTCTCCCCCCCCACTGAACCCAAATGTATGAAATGTGAGGCCGTGTAAAATAAAAGAAAAATGTTATCATAGTTCCCTGATTGCTTATTTTTTCTCTCAGCATCAGCTGTGAAGCTGAGATGATTTTGTAGGTGTTTTTGTTGATCCTGACATACCTAGAGAGAGCAGCAGCATGTAATTGTGCTGCTTTGAAAAGAGAAATTATCTCTGTGACCATTTCTTTCTCTGCAGCTGTTTACCTGAGTTTTTCCAGGGATGGGAAGGATGAGGGCTAAATCTCCCTTCCCCATCTCCCCTGTTTAATTTCCTCCCCTGTCACGAGCATGTTTTGCCCATTGAGAGGAAGAAATCTCTGCCACTCACAGTGCAGAGAGCTCATACTCGTTTAGTGCTTCTTAGTTAACTCCAAAGAAATTGCTTCACTAGCCATTATTGCAAGAGTTTTTCAGTCAAATGTTGGCACTTTTCATATTGTCATGGTTTTCTACTGCTCTGGAGCTTTCAGATCACAGGGTTGAAACTGACTCACTTCTTACCCACTGTTCTTCTTTAAATTTCAGCCTCTGGAGACAGGTGAATAAGTGAGAGCCACTGTTTTTTGTTTTAAGTAAGATTTGTTTTATCTTAAGTAACAAAATAAAGCCTCTTACTTACTTTTTTTTACGGAAAAGGAAAAAAAAAGCTAGAACACCTGACACAACTGCATCCTATGCCTTCAGAAGTTAAGGAAACACTAAGGCTTCAAGCCACACTTCAAAATCATGCTTGTTTCAAGGCATTTAAGGAAGCAGCCAACATAATACACAAAATCTGAACACTTGGTAGGTTGAAATGGAGGTAGAATATTATTTTTTCCAATTAACCCCAGACTTTAGGACAGAATAAATGCGAGGTGTTTATGAGCTTGAGACAAAATGTTGTTTTTTAGATGAAGAGCAAAATAAGGGAAGGTAGAATGGAAACTCCAAAGAGTTCTTATTTTTTAGTTTATAGACATTAACCAAACATTACTTACCACTATCTATTTGGACCATACTAGAGAGTGATAAAAGTCTTTTAATTTCCATGTAGCTCCTGGCATTCACATGGGAACTCACAATAGGTTTTTATCAAATTTGAAAATGTTGCTTTTCTCTCCAGGAATGTGGTCATAAACAGTTGCTAGGCAAGAGGGAGGGATGGTTGTCAACATTGAGAAAAAAAAAAAGAGATTTTTCACCTTTTGTGTGTTGACACACAAAGTTACAAGCACATCACAAGAGGCTGAAGGGGAATCTCTGCTGTGTGTCACATGCAGTCCTGAAATGAACGTGTCCATACGTGAGCTGTAGGATGAGCTCAGTGCACCAGAAAAGCAGTCAAATTACCACAACTCATTTCCTTCATTCTTTCCTTCCTATTATTTTTTGGGTTTTTTTTTTTTTGTCAGAAGCCAGCTTTCTTTTACTTCTTTTTTTGGTGTCTCAGAGCCTTAGCTGAAATAGCTGATATCATGGCATATTAATGTATGTATTCTGGATTTCCCTTTACCCAAGGCACAATTTGTTCTGCTTTAAGCACATTCCTAACATAACTACATTGTGATTCCTACAGCTCCCCAATGTCCTGAAATGTTTGCTTCTTGCCCCATCTCACAAGGTAAATACCCTCAATAAACTCACTGTCACTCATAAACATCATCTTCCTGCTCCAAAGCCATAACGTGCCCAAGAGTTTTCATTTGGATCACAAACACACAAATAGTTCAGCAGCAGTCCATTAAACACCATGGTAACCTGCTGCTTTTAATTATCCTCCTCTGTGCCATAACAGCTGCGAAGCACAGGGTGACAAGCCAAATGTAATTTAAATACTGTGGCGTGCTCCAGATGTGGCAGCGATTTGCCAGGTGTTTATTTTTAACGTATAACTTGAGGTCTTACCCTGTTAGCTCATCTTTTGCCACAGAAAAAGTCACTAAAATCACAAATACCTTTGTATAGTAATGACTGGGATTCTTTCAGTTTTGGTGACAGGGGACAGCATTTTTGCTTCCTCTCCAGGTCTAAATATTAATTAAGGACACTCTTGCTACTATTTTGAACCAAGGCCATAACACACAAGACATGATCCAAAAGCAACTGAAGTGCAGGGAAAAGTTTATGGCGTTGCTGGTTTTGATTGCCTGTGGGGTGCAGATTTAGCCCTTAGGGCAGCTACACATCACATGCCAATATTGCACATTTGCACACAACTTTCCCCACAATTCACTGACATGAACAATATTCAGCTTTGGATGTTTGGTTTTTGTGGTTTTGGTTTTTTTTTTTAGCTCATCTGGGCTTTCGAAACCCTCTTTTTGAAGCCAATAAAAGGAAACGGTCAGGTTTGTCACGTAATAATGTGCTTTTTTCCACCTGAACTTGGAATCCCTATACACCTGGTAGGTGTCCTTTAAAATGTTCTGTGAAAAGAGGAATTCTGTTGGCTTAGACTGTATGACGATGAAGAATAAGAGGCAACTAGGCTGTTGCATTTTGCTGATCTTTTCCTTTCATGCAAAAAATAGTAGATTTTTCACGATGTTGGCAGAAAATGGCCTTTTCATGAGCACATTGTTGAAATGGAGAGAGTGATCATTCATGGCAGGTATTGATTTGGCAGGACCAAACAGGCTGTGTGAAGATTACCAAAAAGCCAGGTCCCAACATGACTAAAAGAATCTGCATTGTAGTGCATGCATCTGTAAAATAAAGTGGTGGTTGTCTTTTATACTCTAAAAAAACCCCATTTTACATACAGATGTAAAATTCCATTGCCTTTCTGCCATTTAATCTTCTCAAATAAAAGAAATGCAGACCTTAAGGGCCTTGTGAACACCAAAGAGAAGCTGCAGCCATGCATGGGCACCCAAAACTGGTGGAGGGAAATCAAAATGGGGCTTAGAGGGTTTATAGCCGTGTTTCCTACAGAGTAGGATGGATACTGAACACTTCTCAAAAGGCATTTCCTGTGAATGCAGCTATTTCTAAACAAAAGGTACTCCATGGCCTAAAACAGGTGACTCAGGCCTGGGGAGTCCTTATTCCAGTCAAATGGGAACAAAGCACTAGCTCCTCCTTTTTGAGCCAAACTTGAGGTGGTCTTTACTTCCCTGCCTCTGCTCTAGGTGTTCCAGATGGGATGTGTCAGTGTTTAAGTGGTTTTTTTTTTTTTCTTTCAGGCCTGGAAAACATGAGGGTTTGGGCCTTCAGTTGGTTACATTTTTGTTTCGTGACTCATCACGGCAACCCTGCACACGCAGACACGGAGAAACGAGCACATTTGGCTCCAGGAATGTGGCTCAGGGAACAACCCAGAAGAACCTGTGCTCACAGCTGTCACTGGAGAGCAAACAGCAGAAGGATTTTGGCAGAAAATGAGGTCAAACCAGCTCCAGGGTAAGCAAGCTCTGTGGTGTCACTCAGGAGCCACATGGCTTCCTAGCACTGCTTTCAAGAGATGGTTTCCAAAAAGGGCAAAGCAAACCCTTTCCCCCGGTTTTCCATGGAGTAAATGACCAGCCTGAATTCTGGGAATGGCAGAAAAACTCCAGTGCTGCTGAAGTTTTCCAGTTTGGGGCAGAAGCAGATTTGGGATAACGTGTTTTCTGAGAAATGGTCTGCACTTCTCAGCGTGTCTTTAATATGAGAGTTATTCCCACTTGCCAGTGAGCTTTACTTTTCCTCCAAATTTTCTTTGACAGTATTTATTAACATTTTGAACCTCATATTGTTTCCATTACTTTGTTTTTTTAAGCTGGAGGTCTAAGCTTAGTGCAATTCTCAAGTTTTAAAAGCAGAGGCACCATATATTCCATTTTCTTCCACAGGTCAAAGACACAACTTAGTCTGTCAGGTGATATGATAAACAACAGGCAGTTCCCATTAGCTTTCATACTGACCATCAGAAATTCTGAGTCTTTTGGAAGAAAAAAGTCCATGCTTTGGACATTTAGTCTAATCTATTGCTTTAAAATCTGAAGGTAATGCTAAATTAAAGAAAAAAAAAGAAAAAAAAAAGAAGTAATTATTGTCTTCGCCAGCTGCAGGATTATTCATGTAATTCTAAAATATATTTATTTTGGAACTGAAAATGAAAAAGAGTGAATCACAAACATCCTAATTTAACTATCAACACTCCCTGAAAGAGAAAATTTGGAAGCCTTCTCTCTACATGCAGATACAGCAGAACTTTATAGATGCAATTACTGATTTAACAAGAAGAGGATCTGCATGGGTTGTGCTCAAGGGACAAATGTTCTGATCATCTGTGCCTTGTTCATTTTTAATTAATTGGGGGATTTAATTGATGGGATCCTTTATATCTTTCTTTGGTGTTTCTGTCCCTGATGTTTTATTTTGTGAATGGTCACACCATTAGGACAATTATGCCTTCTGAGGAAGTGGCACACCTTATTTACCTGAGTTATCTGAAGCTCTTTCACTACTGCTCAACATTGTCCAAGTGAAGTGATTTTAGCCATGCTCACCATCATGCAGTGGTACAGACACTTTGTAAGGGTTTATTAATCAGAGATAAACCAGCAGTGATTCTTCTTGGCCTGGACTAGATTTTGCACAACTTGCACAGGTTTTTCTGTGCTGTGACCTTCGGTTCCAGGGTGATTATGGGCAAATCTAACCAGGGTGTCCCTGAGCCTGTGTGTGTCAGGTCAATTAACAGCAAACCTCAGCTCCTCGCACTTGTGGGAGCCACTTCTGAAAGGCACTACTGAAGAGGATTTCTGGCCCTTTTCTGTCATATATTTAACCTTGGGCTTGCTTGTCACAGGCCTAGACAGAAAAGTGCAGGAAGTTGTCCCTCAGCCTCCTTTTCTTCAAGCTCAACAAACCTGAAGTCCACAGCTGCTCTTCACAAGACATCCATGCCAGCCCTTAAATGGCAAACACTCTAATTACAGCACATTAAGTTGGATCTCGTTGTGGAAAATAATAAAAAAAAAAAAATTGCAGACACTATAATAAACTACAGCCTAGAAGACAAACTATGGAGGCCAGGAAGACCAAGCAGTAATTGAAATTACATCTGGTGCATAGCAACGTTTTTACAAGCTTCCAACTTCAAGGAACATTTAATTATTCTAGGATCATAATTACTGCATGAAAAAGCACTGAATCATTACATTTCCTTGAGGCTTTTTATATATACAGTTTACCTGAAATCTTATCACAAGAGAGTATAATGGAAACGTACATCAAAATCCT
This sequence comes from Parotia lawesii, assembly GCA_003713295.1. NCBI lineage: Eukaryota > Metazoa > Chordata > Aves > Passeriformes > Paradisaeidae > Parotia > Parotia lawesii. The sequence continues at coordinate 44,553 of RAHM01000374.1, forward strand.
TGTTTCCAGAAGAACATGGAAATTGTCACACAAAATGAAAATACAAGGAAGATCAATGATTTGCAGGAGATGGCTAATTTTGCCCCTGCTGGGATCTGATAAATGCATTCATCTGGACAAACAGCTGGCATAAATAATTAGGGCCAAAAGCATTAACAGGGTACACAGAGCTGCTCTGCAGAGAGGCTGAAGAACACCTTCAAAAGGGGGAATACCTTGATATTGCACTTTTTGTTGGTTTCAGTTTCCTGCTTCAGACACAGGAGATCTAGAAGTATTTCTGAAAAGCAGCAGGCACAGCTTCTGTTTCATTCACAGTCTCAAGCAGATAAAGCTCAAATTTTGGACATGGACTCAGCTTTGAATCCCAAACCAACAGCACTAATTCAAACTAGCCGATAATAATGTCATTATTCTTCTATTTTGCATAGAGACAACTTTTGATAATTCACAGTTGCACCACCTGGTAAACACATTGACATAGATTTGCCCCTTTTTGAGCTATACCCCTCAGTTAAGTGTGGGTTAATACACTGCTTTGCTGTATATTAAAGGAAAAAAAAAAAGAAAAAGAAAAAAATTGGCTGCGCAGAAAATAATCTTGTAGAGGACAGAAATCTCTAAGAAGGTTACATCTAAGATGTTCCTTAATTTCAAGTTATGCAAAGATGCAAAATTACTGAATTCCAGTAGCCTTTCACAAGTGGACAGAAACTGTGTGGGGTGTTGCCCAGCTGTTCTCATTTATTGCACCTTGGCCATGGCTTCTCTCCTTGGGAGCAAACATCACATATTCAGTTCTAGTGGCTGCCAGTGCTCTCACCTGCACTTCTGCAGCCAAAGGCCACCTTCCTTCCTGTTCAAAACCTTACTCACTGGTGGAATTACGCAAGCACAGCGTAATAAGAGAGATCTAATTATATTGTTCCTTTTGGGTAGGGCTTCCCCCGTCTCCAGTCAGGGAATTTTTTTTATGAGATACCTTGTTTGTAGTTTTTGTGCCAGTAGAGTCACAAGCCCTTTCTTAGAGTACTGCTGAGTGCAGTTTACTGATGGGTTTATACAATTACAGTGGTTTATTAGCAGTTTGAGGAATGAGGTGGAAAACTACTGTCATAGCTATGACTTAATATTAAATGACAACATACAAAGATTTTCTGCAAGTTTTACATGCTCCTTCCTAGTGGCAGGCTTTGTTTCATCGCTGTGGCTTCTTTCAGAAATCTTTGCAATCAGCAGATGGTTCAGTGGATGCACCTACCAAAATCCGACCAGGTTTTGTGTAGATGGTTATTTGGAAAGAGATCCTGCTAAAGCCACCCACAAGACACAATTAGTCCAGCTGACTTTCAGCCTCATTTTCTGTCTGTCCCCAGTATTCAGTGTTCAGAGCAGAATCCACACATATGTGGAATTAATGCATTTGTCTGTTTGATATTTTGACCAAGCAAATGGAATTTAAAAACATTAATACTAGCTGGAGAACAAGCGACCCAAGGAAATCTTGTCAAGGAAAAAATTTCAGTTTTGCCATGTCAAAATTTGTTTAATTTGTTTAATTTTAGATTAGTGACTGCTTTCCAGGTTGGATTTTCTGTTTGTTTTACCAAGAACTGAATCAGCTTGCATGCATCTGACTACCCCAGGAGTGTTTGTGCTTAGATCAACAGTGTAGTGTGAAGAAAGGCCCTAAATGTAATCAGAGGAAAAGAAAAGAGGTAACTCTGCAAGCTCTGTTGAAAGTAATTCTTCTTTTTTTTAGCTGTAACACAAAACTAACATAAAAATGACTGAAATCCATGCAAAGAATATTTATTTGGACATGTAAATCAGTAGAACAGCGTACACTCCATCATCAACAATCTGTTTTAAAGAACTTTGGAGACTTGGTTTCTGTGTTATGTAGCAAATATTTATCCACTATTCTGCTAAGTTACAAAAGGAAAAGAAAATCTACCTTTTTATTGCAATAACCATGGTGATATTCAGCAAAATGATACAGCAAGGGACATAGCAACCTTATATTCTTCAAACAGATTCCATATATTTTTCAGATTCTATTGCTGTATTAAAGTATGGAATGTTTAAATGGCCAGGATAGGGAAGGACAAAAAAACCTCAAATAATCTCTTCTTTATTCAGACTGTAGTCCATATTAGGCCACCTTTCCTGATAGGTTCTTCTTGAGGAAATTGCAAACTGCCATAAGAATCTGCAACCAGAATGGCCTTTTCTGTGGTGTCTGTTTTCCCTCCTTCTTTACGAATTCAGCAATAACAGAGATAACAGAACAAGCATCTTTCCTTACCGTACCCTTGTGAGATAAGGTGGAGCTGTCATTACCATCTGACAGGGAGGGAGAAACGCCAGGGGTAATTCTGATGTAATAATGCAGAACATATTTCTCTGCTTGGTGTCTTACCTTCCAAGATAAGGGCTGCTCTCCCACTGCAGTGTAGATTGGTAAGGGGTGATTAACTGTGCTGGAAATTTCTTAAGGTGGCTGAGAGTAAACAGAGAAGAGAAGGATGTTTCCTGAATCCACGTCAGCCACAACTAAATCCTCTTACTTTGCTTTACAGAGGGAGGTCTTCCCTCTTGTGGAGAATTTAAAGGGGTTCTTTTGAGGTAAACACATTTTTTTCTCCCTTCAGGTCAAGAGCTTAGTCCTTTTTTTATTATTATTATTTTTATTCCTTTTAAAAATATTTTTATTTTTATCATATTGTGACTTTTTTGACTTCTAGCTGTGATAAGAAAGCTTCATGTTGAACGCCATGCTTTTCCTGGTGGTTCTGCATTGCCTGACCAACCACTTTCCATATCCATCCCCATTGCAATAAATGCTATAAAAGACAAACTGTGAGATAAAACAGGGACGGGAAACCTGCTTTACAGGTGACCACTGTGTCTTTAATTGGGTGTACAGTCTATTTTTCTAGCCAGTACATGAACCAGTGAAGCTCTGGATGGAAATGATGTTACAGACAATGCTTTGAGCAGGGACTGTTTGGGTAGGAATGTGCTGAACACACCCTTTGGTCCAGCTCTACGGGTTGGATGGACAAAGAAATTTCTAACTCAGTGTTCTCAAGTGTGAGGCAGTCCTGGGCACACCAAGCAGACCTTGAGGAGCCAGGAGATTTTGTGGCTCTCGTCTCCAGGGTGAGACCACAGCTGGACAAGGGGTTTAATAAGATCAGGTTTGGAATTTGTGGCACTAAATGTGTCAGTCGTGGACCTGGAACACAGATGTTCACCATGAGCACCCAGTCCAGGAAAAGCAAGGTCTTGCTAACACAGACGTGTGTGGACAGCCCCGAGCTCCTGTGAGCCATGTGTTGGAGAGGTGCCACGTGGCTGTGTTGCCATGACTTTATTTTCAGTCTAACAAACCCAGCCTGTGAGCACAAGGCTTCTTAGGCCAAGCACAGCACCCTGCTAGCACAGGTCTCCACCTTCCCAGGAACATCCAGCCTCCTCCAAGAACAAACTGAGCTGGATCTGCAGTTGGATCTGCTTATTCACCTCCATGGACACGTGCCTAAATGACTTCCCAGAAACCACAGAGCAGTTGCTGGAACAGGAGAGGTTTATTCTCATTCTTCAGACTAAGAAAGTGCTCTGCATAAGGCAAAATGGAAGGCAAACAACTTCCTAGTCTTAATCCCACACCTTAATCCCTCTTTTAGCCTTTACAGTTGTAGTTTAAGTTTTCCTAACCTGCAGAGGGGCAGAGGAAAATACAGTTTCTGTAAATTCCAGTTTAAGCCTTATTTCTTTTTCAGAAATATAATCATGCTCTTGAAAGCCGACAAAACCACACTTTATATTAAAACTGTATTATGGTGAAATGATCTTGGTACTCCAGGCAACCCTTCAGCAAGATTTTCTGATCCATATTTAAGATCAGACAAGGGCAGGCAGTGTCAGGTGAGAACAGTGTTCAGCCACATCTAAAAGCTTCAGTCACAGTGAATTTTGTTCACAAAAATAATTACACTAGCTTGTGTCCTGTACCTCAGAAAACTTACTCTCATACCAGTTTGCTCTGTCAATAATCAGAGCAAATAAGCTCATATGGCAATTCTTCATCCATGTTACACTTCCAAGTACATATAACCTATTTGTTACATGCATTTCTCAGAGGTCAACGATTTATTGAGCATTTACCTCATGGCATTTTCCCAGTTTAACATCAGTACCCCATAATAATGATGTGCAAGCACACTTTTACAAGACTTTCACGGGACACCACAAATAATATAATGGAATGAGTCAAGCAAGTGATGACAATTAGTTAAGTAACGCAAGAATATCTGCTGTAACTTGCACTTCAAGCAAAATATGAGGTGGAAAAGGCCAGTAGTATTAGGTCATCTCATGGGACAAGAATGTTTGTAATACACTAATTGTGAAGTATTTCCTATAGATGTTACATAAATTCATCTGAAGAGCATCTCATCGCATAGCAAACTTTGCTGCCTTTGGAAGTTCTCACAGCTTTGCCTCCTGTTAAACCATCTTTGCTCATGTGATGTAATAGCCTATTCTCGGGAATTAAATGCATATTCTTTCCTTGAGGTAGGAAGATGAGTAACTTTCCATGAATCAAGCTGATGAGAACATTTCCCTGAGGGAAAGCATTGTCCATTTACTGCAGGTTTATTTAAAAAAGAAAAAAAAGAAACAAGTTACATCTACCCATTGCAATCCATCAGACAGTGCTCCTTCTTCCACGTTGACAGTGGCCTAAAATGTCAACATGGACAGGGAGATGTGCTGGATTTAATCACAGACCCATGAGCAGTTCTTACTACTGCAGATGCAATTGCCAGTACATGCAGAAGTTTTAGGCACAGGTCAGAGATTTCTAATGAAGTCTAGAGAGGAGTACAACTTTCTGTAATGCTCACTCCCAGGGTTCATTTTTAAACCCAAAATATGCTACTTTCTACAATTTCATCTTCTCCACTCACCTGAGCACCACAGAGAGAAACCAGAATCCCAAACCCATGTCTCGAAGGAGAGATGATTAGCTCCATGGTTTCTAAAATACTTACCTGGTGTTTTTATGGTTTTTTGGTTTTTTTTAAATATTTTCTCCCTTTTTCAGTCTGATGAAGCAAATATGCTTGACCTGACTGCTAGTGACCCCTCCCTGTGTGTTCCCGTAGTCCCTAAGAAAGGCAACAGTGTGCTCAGGTGTTACCAACAGGTGACTGACCTTGTCAGACACAAAGGCAAAGACGACTCAGAAGTTTTGCCCGAGTGGAGAAGGGAGCAGGAACCTGCAGGTACCACTGCTCCCACACGAGCAACTTGCAGCCAAAACCATCTGAGGATCTGCTCTGTGTCCGTGGCTCCTGAAGGTAAAGACCAGCCCTAAACATGCTCCTCTTATCCCCAGATTTTTCACAGCTGAAAGCACACTGTTCCCTTGCTAGCGTAGTAAATTGAATTAGCATGACTAAGTTAAAATTTGGTTGGTTTCCTCAGGAGCTGGGTTCGTTTTCCAGCGCGGGATCTATGCCCTGGGTGGGGACAGCCCCTGGCTGTGTGTGCCCTTGGTGGGTCTCCATCAGCCGAGGTCACAGGCGCTCGCACGCCCGCGGGGCTGCGTGCAGCCACACGCTCTCCTTCGACCACGTAGGAGCTCCCATCCCATGGCAACGGGGCACAAACAGGAGCGTTCTGGGTGGCTGTTTGCAGGTTGTGGCTGGCAGTTGCCATGGTGCCTGGCAGGCAGGTGAAAGAAGCCCTCCTGAGAGGCACTGCCAGCAGCTGGCTGCTCCTACCCGCCTGGCACGCAAGGTTTCCCTTCCCAACCTCTGCCCGGAGAGCAAAGGAGGCTGAATGGACACACACACAGGTGTGTGTTTGGCCACGTGGCAGCAGCATCCTGCAGAGGCAGGTGCCAAAGGAAGGTGGCATTTCTGTTGGCTTGCATTTTGGATACGCTCTGCTGTCAGTTGAGCATGCACCTTCTGCCAGGAGGACAATGGCAGCGCTGTTCCTCCCACGTGGTGGAAATCCTTCTGCACAGTAACAAGTGCTGCTTTCCTTATATCTCCTGCCAATGCTTCTGAGAAAGCCTCAGCATCCCTCGTTACTCAGAAACATAGCATGGTCCCCACATCAAAATTAGATGCTCTTGGAACGCTGCTTTTTACAAGTATGTGTTGAAAAAAGCCCCAGAGACAGCTTGTTTGCAAACCTGGGGTTCTTGCTTTGTTCTGAGTTTTAAGGACAGGACTGACACTGAAAGCCATCCTGTCCCAACCTGCAAATAAATTCCTTTCAAAGTGAATAATCAGTATCACTACTGAATTTCCATGGTGATGCCCACCACGGGGGTGTGAGTAACCCATTTGCCTTATTTCAAAGCGACCCCTTTTTCAACACCACCCAACAGTCGCAAATCTGCCAAGGTACAGATTGTACTCCCCCTCTGAAGATCCTCTCACCACCTCCCTCTTCTTTTTTACGTGCAGTTCTTCTCAGCCTAGATGGCCCTTGACTATTTCTGGGAGAAGGAATGAGAGAATTTTGGACGCCTCTTTGAATTTTTTGAATCAGCCTGGCAAGTTACCGCAAAAAGCATTCTCCTTCAGATTGAATTAGAATTAACCACAGCAACAGGATATCTCAAAATGTTTTTGTTTTTCTCAATTAAGAAAGGAGCAAAACACTTCAGATTAACCCAGACAATTTGCTTGACCTGAAACAAAATTATTCCTTTTATATTTGGATTTGTAAAACTTTTGATCCACTTGCCCTTCTTTAAGAAGTATAAAAGAGAGTATAAAAACAACGCCTTTCTAGGAAAGGAAATTTTCCTGCAGAAAAGTGTCCCAAGTTTAATTTTATAGATTAAACTGTTTTAAACTGTGAAAAAACTGATCCAACCTTAAAAGCACATGTGGTGTTCTCAGCATTTCTCAGTGTAAATAGAAAAGAAATTAAACAGTATTTCTACCTCTATATCATCTGGATTACTTAAGAGCTCAAGAGGTAATGAGAACATTCTTCTGGCTGTGTTTTAGGTCTAACCTGCAGCAAACTTTTGCTGAGGTGCCAGTGCTCTTGTCTCAACAACGTTCCATTTGAGTGAACTTATTCCAGGTTTATACCACCACACTTTGAAGAGTGTAAGGCCTTAAAATCAATGTCTGCTTTGTGTTCCTGTGACAATAGTTTACAGTTGCCAAACCACAATCTTTTTCCACAATATAAATAAAAATTGGACATGGAGGGTTAAGATTAGATGCCATTCCCTTTTCCTTTGGCTCTCGTAAACAGCAGGCATTTGGAAAAAAAAGGAGGAATCAGGAACCTAGGAATCAGGAAAAGAGATAACATGTCCTTAGTGGAGGAAGAAATACAAAACCTGGATTTCCAGTGTGATAACAAGCAGCCTTCTGAATCAACAGTGTCAAAAATCACTGTGTTTCACAAAGGGAAAAGGGCATTTCCCAGAAAGCCTTTCCGAAACATCAGGTTTTCCTGTGAAACTGTGCCCCACAAGTCCAAACGCATTCGTGATCTTCTGTCCAGACACACTGACCAGATGCTCTCCTGGTGAGGTCGGAGGAGCTTCCCAATCATCAGATCCTCATTTCCACATGCTGGCGAGGCCAGAGCTGTGCTTCCTCAGGCGGCGGTGACACTGGGGTGACACGGATTTCACCGCGTGATTAACGCAGCCGTCAGCTGCGCGAATAACCAGCGGCTCAGCACACACGTGTGTAATCAGACCCACCAAGGGGTTCCAGTCAGCAGGACTGGCTTGTCAAGGGGGAGCAAACCCACTGCTAACAACAGGTTTACTCATGGCACTCCGTTGTAAAAGCTGCAGGTAATTGCTGACGTTATGCAACGAGTTTCGTCAGAGCCGCGAAACCGACCGTGCTCTCTGTCAATTCGCTTTTATCCCTGCTCATCAAAGGCAGAATGAGCTGTCATTATTTCCAACATGGGACAGAGGTGAGAAAAGTGCCTTGGACAGAACTAACAAACAGGAAAATGCAGCTTCCTTTGTTCTTTTTTTGGTTTGGTTTGGTTTGGTTTTTTGTTAGGTAGTTACACCACAAAGCACTATGTAAGATTTATGTTTTCCAGCCAATAACGTCTTAAAACACAAAACCTACTGATTTTGTGGAAAACACAAGTTAAGGCACAACAGGATTTTTGACCTATTTTTTAAAATAAAACATGTTAATCAGCAGTGTCAACAAATATTTAAACTATTAGAAATGGAAAAGAAACAGATGGAGACTTTCTGCTGTTTTAAATCTTTAGGTCAAAAAAGCCCTCTAAGATCGAGTCCAACCATTGACCCAGCACTGAACCATTACAGATGACCATGGCTACTTGCAACATCAAGGAGGTTTATGGTGGTGTCCATTGTGAACACAGACTGACAGATCCAGCTGTCTGAAACACTCCAGACGTATAGATGTATTCTTATATAAAGTATCTGCACAGATGTGGGATGAGAAGTGTTTCCAAAAGAAGCTGCAAATCAACTTGGTGCCAAATCCATTCTCCCCAGAGAAGATACAGCTCCATTTTTGTACTTCAGACTCAATTGATTCAGATTGTGATCAGTTCCTACTCCTCCCCACAGCAGTCTAATTAAGTTTCTAATGTAATTCTGTGAATTCAAGGTGAGGGATCCTGTCATCCAAGTCAAAGGCTGACAGCTTAACTCCACTGACCTGATTATTATGGTATTTACAATGATTTAGGACCCACTTTTGCAACATAGGTACTCTCACTCTTATATTGCAACTACTGCTTTTGGCTTTAATGGCAGATTAATTTCTGATCTGTGAATACATTTGTGGATGTGGATATACACATACACATCTAAAAAACCTGTTTTTTGAAGCACACTGGAAAAATGAGTGGGAAGATCACTCTCTTCCTAGGTACTGGGTCAGGGTTTTGTTCCAGAATCAAAACCTCCAGGTTCCTGGGAAGCAACAGTGAGGAACCGATTCAGTTCAGGCAAGCTGATTCAGAGTCTGCACTTTTTTTTTTTTTTTTTCTAAAAGAATTTCAATTTCAGTGAATCAGAGGAGTTAGGTGCAATGAGACAAAAGGCATGCTGGAAAGACTTGAGTCAGTCAGATGCTGCAGTCAGTGTGGCTCACCTTGAGCTGATACTTTACAAAAGACTTTAAAGCACAGGGAAGTTATTTTGTTCTTTGGTGACAGTGCAGTGCATCTTTTCCATTCTCTGGATGCTGTCTGTGCAATAGGCTGTGGAGTCGATAATAGGAGTAGATGCTGAAAAGCCCGTACTTCTCCAAAAATGGGTTTGCTTCGGTAAAAAAACGGTGTTCTTGCAACACATGTGGGCTTATTTATTGTTAGTGTTCCTAAAATGCCAGTCAAGGTCACAAGATTCAGTTACTCATGTGCAAATGCATCCGGAATGACACATCCTCTGTCGAGCCACTTCCTATGAAATTAGATGTGAGCAACACTAAGGATCATGTCAGAGATGGGAAGAGATGAAATGATTCTCCCCGAGGCATGGAGTTGCCTGCCACTCTCCCTAACACCAGGTCTGTTATGCAGCAGGTAAAAAAAAGGAGTTTAACCCAACAGTGTTGCTGAGGCATCTCTTGACACAGAGGCATCTGGCTGGACACTGCATGTTCCCCACCTGGATTAGACATCTTGGTTCTTTAAATTGCATTTACAAAGTGTTACCTTCACTGGAGTCACATAAAATTGGTGTCTCTCCACCACTTGCAGAGCAATACTCTTGTAGCTGCGTCTTGTGGCACACAGAGTCTGGGAGGGCTCTGCCTGCTCCGCGTGGCTCTGTGCTCAGCTCTGTGCTCTGCTCAGACACGAGGCTGCTGAAATCAACCTTTAATGGGTCACACTGAATATGTGTTTGTCCCTTAATCATGCCCGTTTGTGGGTCACAGGAATCCTGGGCTGAATGCTAAGTAAAAAACTCATGTTGGTGTTTTGTATTTATCCTGCAGGGTCACATACACATTTACAGCTTGTTCCTTAAGACTTACCTAGGCCACAAATACTCTATGCTGAAAGCACCAAATAGATGACTATTATCTTAAACATGGGACATTTTCATCTGCTACTACCTAGACACTCTTTTCACTTTCACAGAACAAGACTCTGCTCTGAATTCCTAAGTAAAATTCTGTTTTTGCTGTGGCAAGCTTCCTTTTTTTCATACACCAAGGGAAACACTGCATTAGGCCAAATGACTCAATGTTGTTTGGGAAAATGTATAACTACTGAGGGCACTTGTTATGAAAGTTCATCTGATTAAAGCTGGTTAGGAAGCCAATCTAAGGATGAAAGGAGGCTTTTGTGAACTTTTCTCTGAAAGCACATTAATCCCTAATAAGATATGGTGAGATACAGAGCATGTTGCTGGTTTGACCTGTGGTAACGCTTCTGAAATTATTCAAGGGATGAGTTTGTCAACAACAATCTGTAATCTTCTATTTATAGGCAGAGTTCAAATGGATTTCATTGTGTTCATCCTCACTTTCCCTTCTCTAAAAGCCCAGGGGCCAAAAAAGGAAAAAAACTTGTGTGACAGTAGTGGAACTTGCCATGAGTGATGATTTCACTTTCTTTCCAAGTCATACCCCAAAGCAAACTCTGCAATCTGCCAAAGCCTAGTCCTTAGCAAACCACTGGTGGTACTGCTACAGAGGGAGGAAACACCAGTGGTGAAAATCCTAAGTCCAAACAGAAACTTTCCCCATGATGAAGGGAGCAATGGACAAAAATTTCTCTCTGCAGCTGAACATCTGATCTGAGTTCTTCTTTTCCAGGCCATTTAATCCATGCACAGATGGGAAAATGCCCCATTACATTTAATGAACTCTTCCCTGCCTCTGTGTAGGACACAGAACCATCTGCATTGTTTATTTATATATCTTCCCTATTTTCTCTGTCTGCCAAATATCTTTTTTTCCTCTGTCTTTTTGCCTTTAGTGGTGTCATAATCCCAGCTCTTAGTTCGAACTCTGTCTCTTTATCTAGTCAAGACAATTTTCTCTGATTATAAATTTCATGGAAAGCTCATAGAAGGTTTCTTGCACTAGTCCTCCAGCTGACTCAGTCTGGGGTCACCACGGAGCAAGAACAGGACCAGAACGTTGTAGGTTTATATGTGAATTTTATCATAATTTGCAGAGATAGGGCTCACGATATCATCTTCCAGATACAAATTTGATACAGACACTATGGACCCAGGTGGAACTGAAAAAGAAGACACTCTCTTTTTTTACATATTAAGTAATCTTTCATAGGTTCTCTCATTGCCCTTGCCTGTGGGCAACAAGATGAGAGGAGTTGTAATTGGGTTAATCCTCTGTATTGTGCTAACAGGCATAGGAAAACACATCCTGCTCCAAGATGCCTAAATAAACTCCATTTATGATGTTCTGACTCTGCAGACAGATTTTTTAAAACTTGACATGTCTTTGGGGATAATGCTATAAAAATAGCTCATCCTTCTCTCAAAAGGAGAAAATTCCCGCTGGCTTGCTGCTAATCCGAGGTTTGCATGTACCTTTGCATGATTTATTTGGTATTGGGACCTGCCCTTTCCGAGTCACCTTCTCTTCACTTCACATTTTCATCCTTTTAGCCATATTTTGTGTCTTACAGACACTTTATACACCTTGGAATAAACTCACTATGAAGTCTTCCATCCCTAAATATATTGAGACAGCTAATTTTGATCCAGAGCCTGTAGAGATTAAAGTTTCCTTGCTCTTCCGACTGCCAAATTCTCTTTACCATGAATTTATTCCAGCTTTGCCTTCTAAGAGGAGGCTTGGCACTTCTTCGCCCATGAATCATCTTCCTTCATTGCATTTTTACTTTTGTTCTAAAGCCCTGTGTAAACACTTCCTCCACAGGTTATTCAGGAAATGTTAAACCAAGCCTGCAGAGCATTACCTGTTTCCTCCATAGAAATGTCATTAATTCCTGAACTCATTGATGATTTTTTTTTCCCAGAAAAAAATAATTCAAACTGATGTCTTTAAAGTATAATCATGGTGCTTCACAACTGCAAAATAAGAACATGCAAAGGTTGGATTTTCTCCCAATTTTGCATGCTGATTACATTATTACACCTAGAGATCCAATTCTTTATTTCTTGCCAGTGAATTGAGAAGTCTCCTCTCCTTTTACTGGGGAAAGAACAAAATTGTGGAGTGAGTTATGATAAATATTGAACTTGTATCTGTAAAGACAGATTGAGGATGCCAAACACGAAATTACACCAGATGTCCTCTGTGAACACAACTGGCTTTTTACACAAATCCAGAGTTCTTTCCCTGCAGTTTTAAGAGATTATACTGAAATCTAAATTTCAGCAAAATACCTTATGTATATGCAAACTTGTGTGTAGAAACTGGTTCCAGGCAATTCCCAGTGTTGCATCCTTGTTAGTCATTTGAGCTTTTCTTCAAAGGTGATGGGATAGGAGCAGTGGCTCGGATTTTGGCTGCAACCTTTCAAGATTTTCCTCTGCTTCAGATCTCTTTTATCACTGTACTTTTGTATGTATTTTGTGTACAAAACCTGTTGTCTTTCCTGAGGCTTAGGCTGACCATAATATTTAGCTGCAGATCAATTTAGTTTGTTTGGAAGACTTAAGCTGAAGGTTTGGGTACACATCTGACAGTGCTCACAGTCTTACAAGTTCTTTTTAGGGCTTGCATCTCCAGTTTTAATGCCATTTACAAGTCTGGGAACCTTTGTAAGGTCTCATCCATCTCCAAATGTCATCTCAGCCAGAAAAGTGGTACTCTAGGTTCTGATAACTTCAGGGCAGCTCTGATAGCTTCCTGGTTCAGATTCAAGCTTAGTGATGTTTGTTTCTGTGTCTCAATAGGAGCCTTTTGGCCAGGAAAATAAAAATCCTTCATCCCGCACTACATTGTCATTAAGGACACTGTTTTCAATCATTTGTAGTTGATTTCATCTTTCCTGAGATATTTTGGCTTCCATTGCTGACTTTACTGGAAGCAGATTCCAGCTAGCTGATTCAGAGATGGGATCATTACAGCTTTAAGGGAAGACACGTGGTCCATCTCCTCTTTCTGAGGAAAACTCTCAGTGCAATCCCTAAATTCAAGGGTGATATTTTGCTTGGATTCGCAACTCTTGGTACTCTAAATTCAGGCCTTCTTTGAAAACAAGCTAATGCATTGAAAAGCTAATTCTGAAAATCTAACCATGAAATTACAGGGAAACTCTTTTTTTAGCCACTTATTTCATGGGTTTTGTTCTGACAGATTTCCTACATTTCCCCCTATGAATTATTAGGTTTTATGGATACTCCAACCTTCAGACAAATCTGTCAGCTCTGCTCCTACAAGCTGAATCTCTGGTTTGAATCTCCCAAAACTGTTTGAATACCATCAGTCTTGTGATTAATACTCATTCTGACATGGGATTTTTTGACTCCTGCATCCATCTTTTCTTAACCCAGCTCTGTCTGTGTGCCTGCTTATTTGGTGCAACCTTTCTAAGAGCATCTTTCGCTGCTTCCCTGCTGTGGTGCCATGCCTTGACAAGAGGTAGGGAGGGGAAAGGAACATCTTCCTTTTGTGTGACCTGTTTCCTCCTCTGCAGTAGCCTGCCTTAATTGTGTGCCACGTTTGGCCTCTTGCATCTTCTGTGATTAACAGGAGTAAGTCCTGGCTTGAGCTTGTGCCTGCAGGGCCCCTTGCAATTATCATCAGGCACCCACAAGTCTTGCCAACTTTGCAAAAAATGTATGTTACACAAATCTCAGGCCCCAAAAGAATCTGTTCTCTTTTCTTCTTTGTTTTTCCTTTCATTTTTTGGGAGCAATTCAGTTACCATTGTCTGTTTCTCCCAAAGAAACCGTACATTTTCACATCCTACACTCTACTACTTTACAAAGTGAGCATTGTCAAGCAGAAGGCACAAAAAGGTCCTTGAGCTGACATTGCAGAAGGATTTCTCGTCTCCTTTTCTCTGTGCTCCCTTTCAAAATAATTTTTTCCAAGCACTATATTTTCCCAAGTGCTTCTGGGTTCTTTTGCTTGCTTAGTCTGCTCCAGCAGATAAAACCTCCTTTCTTCAATATTTCTGGTACTAGAACAGAATGGAAGCAGAATCCTCTCAAATATTTCACTTTCATTGAGAAGAAATTCTGCTGGACTTGAAGAAATTTGAGATATTTTGGTGGAATTAGCTATGATTTGACTTGAGTCATAGACCTCCAAAGAGCTTCCTCTGCACATGTAAGTAAAATGCAATTTTCTTGCTCATTTCCCCGAGTGCAGTGTGCAGTAAAACAGCACTTTTCACATGGTTTTGATTTGCAGACACAGTGACTTGAGACACAGCTGTGCTCCCCAGTCCCACAACTGGAGAACAAAGTTTAAAAAAAGCCCTGCTGAAAGGTTTAAATGATCCAAAACTTAGGTGCTAAAGTACCTGATCTCTAACGTGTCACCTTCGTGACAGGACTCGCAGAGGACTGTGTGAGGTATCCAGTCTTTCTGTAAATGGTTTGAGAAGAGTTGGTGGCTTCATAGGGAGTCCAAGACGTGGAGTTACACTGAAAAAGGAGACACAATCATGGACAGTGAAAAAAGCTGACATGAACAATGGAAACTAGGGGTCTATCTGAGACCTCACCATTCTCAGTCATCAACGTTTTACCCGGATTTTTTACTCAATTTTACTGACCTCTTGTCTCTGTAGAACTTACCCACAACACCAAAAAATCAGGTTCAGTACAGTCTCTTTTCTAGCATTCATCTCCTTTCTTCCTTTCAAACTGTAGCAGCTATCAAATAATGGAATCACAACATTGATTAAGTTGGAAAAGGCCCTTAAGATCAGTGAGTCCAACCATTAACCCAGCCCAACACTAAACCCAAGTGCCACATCCACATCTTTTAAATCCCTCCAGGTTTGGTGAATAATCTACTTCCCTGAGCAGCCTCTTTCAATGCTTGACCACCCTTCCAGTGAAGAAATTTTTATTAATATACAATCTACTCCTACTCTAGCACAACTTCAGGCCATTCCCTCTTGTCCTGTCCCTGTTCCCTGGGAGCAGAGCCCAACCCCTCTGGCTGCCCCCTCCTGTCAGGGAGTTGTGCAGAGCCACAAGGTCCCCCCTGAGCCTCCTTTTCTCCAGGCTGAGCCCCTTTCCCAGCTCCCTCAGCTGCTCCTGCTGCTCCAGACCCTTCCCCAGCTCCACTCCCTTCTCTGCACTCACTCCAGCTCCTCAATTCCTTGTCCTGAGGGGCCCAGAAGTGGACAGAGCACTCGAGGTGGTCCCTCAGCAGTGCCCAGCACAGGGACGGTCACTGCTCTGCTCCTGCTGCCACACCATGGCTGGGACAGCCCAGGGGCCATTGGCCTTCTCGGCCACCTGGGCACCCCTGGGCTCGTGTCCAGCTGCTGTCACCAGCACCCCCAGGGCCTTTCCCAGACAGTTTTCCAGTGGCTCTGCCAGAGTCTCAGGCTTCCTTACCATTGCAGTTTCAGACTGCAATGTCACATGTCTATGACAGATCTGGTCTTGACATAATGGATTCCACCAGACCCCATAAATATGCTGAAAATAGATTGGTAAACATGGATGCATGGTCTGATATGCTCTTTTTATGTATTTTCCCAGCAAAATACTGCATAGGTCTGATGAACTGCCTCTGTTCAGACAATAAGCTTTGCTGCACATACTTCCTACAGGACCTTAAAGAGGAGTCACTGACCTGAGGCACCTCATGTTGGTCTGGCCAGGATGTTCCCCAGTAATTTCAAGGGTAATCAGAAGCAGCCCAATATTAAAATCTTTAGAGTAAAATAAGGGGAAAGTATTAGCTATATGCCAACCCTTAGCAAAATGGCCCTCCCATTTAAACAGAGGTGGAAATTAAAATAAACTAAGTGTATTTTAAAAGTCTGTGTTGCTCTGTCCATCACTCATCAGCATTGCTGTTTTGTAGAATTGTCATTATTCAAATGATCAAAATGTTCCATGAACTAGAACTTCTTGGAAAACCTGTGCTAGGAAATTAGGTGTTTATCCCCAACCACACAGGGTGTATTTGTAACCTGGAATATACAAGCTGTCCTGAGGAATTCAGTGGTTCTATGGATCTGCTGGCACAAGATTTAATCTACTCTAAGGTGATTACACCCAAAAATAGAGGAGGTTAGGTAATGGCAGAAGCTAATGGACCAAAATGTGTTGTATACATCCTGTGCCATTCTGCTGAACTCACGTGACTGCACAAAGTATGGCAGAGGCAGAATTTATTCTGACAGCCCTCAACTTGAACACAGTCTTCAAAGTAAGTTTTGGAGTTTGATGCCCAGGTCAAGGTTTTTTTATGTAGGTTTTAGTATTCATCATTCTCCGTTCACCTCTGCGACAAAGAGTTTTGGAGAAGGGTGTTCAGTCATGGTCCAGGAAAGGAAGGACCTTGACATTCAGTATTTGGAAGGGAAAAAATATTAATAAATCAGTGCAAAAATTTAATATTTGTTGCAGTTCTGTAGTTTGAAAGAGGTGGATTTTCTAGTCCTGGCATTTTTCCAGTGCAACTTGTCAAACCAGGTTACATATGAAATGTGCCTGCAGCCAAAAATGTGAGAACTCAGCGTGACGATGTGCAGAGGCTTGTTTGATTTGGGGTGATTTTCACTTTTCATCAAAGAAACTACATGATCCTCTTTCATGGGTAATATTTCCAAGGCTCATTATTATTCCCTTGTTTGCTTTGGTTACTGGGGCTCATTGGAGGAAACATTTAATTTAGTTTCTTCATTATGAGACACTTTTTGTCAAGGTGCAATGTCGTGCTTTGTTCTTTAGACTTCTAGTCCATAAAACCCTCCTTAGCTTTGCCATGTTTATTGACACCCAAGGGAATCTGCATTGCATAACGTGTCAGACTTGATTTGTTTGTTTTTCCTTCCCAATTGTCTCTGTTTTTCTAGGGAAATATTCTCCAAAATTATTTTTTTTTCAGACACAATGACAAAAGCTTATGTTTGAAACATTACTGATTTCACAATATGAAGAAATGTATTTCATATGACAACATCAAAACAAGAGATAAATAATCAATTTACTCTGTTTCTCTTCAGAGGTGGTAGCACACAGGTCAAGGATTGTAATTTTTTTAAACACCCCAGCTCAACAGGCTGTGATTGTCCAAGCACATTTTAATTATTTTTGAAATAGAAGGAACTATCATAGTTTTTCTATTTGAATGAGAATCCTGTTTGCCAGCTAAAGTAATTCCAGCAACTTAGGTATGATTTTAGTGATCCTGTTGATTGTTATGCACTACACTATTTTTATCTTTCACTAGTTCACAGCTACAAAAAGATACTTGCACCAAAGAGAGAAAAGAAATCCAGAGGTCCATGCCATGACAGGTTTTCAGAGTTTCTGTGTGTGAAAAAACAGTTCTGCATAGACTGTTTTACATTTTTATTTAAGTTCTTGCTTTCCAGTTAGTGGAAAGTTGTTGCAACCTGTTGGGTAAGAAAGTAATGAATACATATTGAGTGTTAATTAAATAAATATTATGGTTTTGTAATGTGTCCTTTCCATCTGTTCTTGATTGTTCTTCATTGTCCAAACACATTTTCCCTTCCCTATCACACGCTACTTTTAGTCCTCCCAGTTTCAGTTTTCACTCTTCCTTACTCACACAAGATTTATTGTTTCACCTGAATCTTCCATCCTGCCCTTCCAAAGACTATAACCAAAACCTCTTTCCATTTTCGCTCTGGAGGCTGGAATCACCTCTCTTTTGCAATTTAAAATTTCCCTTTTCACAGCCTTCCTTACTAAGTTTTCTTGCAGACTGTCCTCTTGAAATGACCTTTTTGCATCTCCTATCCCCCTGTTCTCCCTCATTTTGTTAATGGAATAAAAATGCAGCTTATTTCCCTTCCTTTGTGTATTGTTCAGCCAAGTTTCTGCTTCCTAGAATATGTTGCTCATGGAAGTCACTTTAGCAAACTATTTTCCTGACAGCTTTGTTCTTCTCTTTGTCTGGTTAGGTGGGGCTGCTCACCTCTTTAAAATAATTTCTGCAAGATGCACAACTCCCAGTATTTGCTGTTTCTTCTGTTACAAGCATTCATCAGTGCCGACACTTCTCAGCATCCCTATGCTGAATTTAACTGCAACTTGCAACAGCAGCGTGGAGATAAAACTAAATTGAGATGTCAGGTTACTTGTTTTGTAGAATAAGTGTGCTCTGCACACTTTAGGGGACTTTAGGAGTCTCCTAAAATCACTAGAGGTAACCGAAGGGGAAAAGACAACCATTTTTTGAGAGAGAGGAAGGAGGAGAACAACCTGACATCAGTAAAGTGGGGGAGCAACCTTCCAGAACAGGTTGGAGCTGGTTGATTTGCACCCAACAACAGCTGATGAAGCTGTGCCAACTGGCTGCAACCCTGACGGCAGGTGAAGCTCATTTCTGTCAGACTTCTTGACTCTGAGTGGTTCCAGCAACATAGATGCTGGTGATGGACCAAAGAGAGAGAGAGAGAGAGATAGGATCTGCTCCATCATTCTGCTCGGACCAGCTTAGGCCCAATTTTTTAATTAACGAAGCATTAACTAGGGTCTGGGTATCCCTGTTTGCTGTGCAGGGAGATTATTCAAATTGCCAGGCACATTTACTCACACTGGGTGAAACCACTGGAATTGTGTACTGTCGCCCCAGGTCAATGCAAATGAAGAAGGGACACTACCAACAAAAGGATTTAGATCAGGAAGTTATTTCTGTGGGGAAAGAGGAGGGAAACAGCACGCAGGGAATGGAAGATCCTCTTGAATACAGCTTAGAAACACCACGCTACTTTCAAGAAGACCAGTGGTCTAAACAGCCAAAATATTAAAAAAAAAAATATTAGAAATAAATATCTCCAATGACCAAGCTAGATTTGATCTCATCTGAGAAGATGGAGAAAATACATTAAAATGATAGCACGCCTTTCATCCAGGGGCAAATTGGCTTTTGGAAGCCAGTGAGATATTGACAGCTTTTCACAATATTGTCCCAGACTGCAAACTGATTGAAAACCCTCTCCAGTGAAAGGATTCTGGTCTCAACTCAAGTCCCACCCATTACCCTCTGCAGAGTGAGTCAGAGCTTCCCAAACGCCCATGATGTTGTGTCAACACTTTCTTGTATGAAAGGAGAAGTGTCCTCTACCCTGGAGTCTTGTAGCAGATAAAAATAATTTCAAATACATGTTGAGCTGGGGTTTCTGAAAGCCTAGTGTCCAAATAAAAACTCAAGTTTAGGAAGCAGGTTCCTGGAATGATCAAGGAGAAGGTAGAGGAACAGAGCTGCTGAGAAGTTCTTCTCAGCAGTTCCAAAACTGGCTGAGAAAGCCAGTTCCAAGTTCCTGGCTTTCTCAGCTCTAGGAGAAATTCCTCCTTCCTTCTTCCTCACCCCTCCAGCATCACTGAGCAATGTGTTCCAATGTTATTTCAATATATGGCAAACATAATTAGTTTAATGTTTCACTCCTTCCTCACATAAACCTGAAAGTCAACTGTAAGTCCACTGTAAGCAAACGAAGAATGGCATGTGAGGCCTCCCTTGAAAAATTCTGGTGCAAAAGAAAGTGCAGAATTTTGTGGAGGCAGCAAAAGCAGTAACAACTTTTCATTTCTTTTCATTTCTTTTCATACATTTCTTCTCCTCATCTTCAGTTCCAGCAGAAATATTCAGTTTCAATGAAGAGGTGTGCTGTGGGAAGGCCAGCAGACCCTCAGATCTTCCCTGTATATCCCCTGAGAAATATGCCAGAAAAAGTGAATATCTTAGTGGCAGACACACAACTGTAATTTTCAAAGGCAGAAGACACCAGCTTCTCCTGAAAATTGAGGCACACAATGAGCTATTTTTCTTAGAAAATATTAAAGTATATGCATGAGTGTTTAAATATCCGTATTACACACCTCACACGTGCACACATGTATGTATGCAGTACATACATAGGTTGTAACTATTATCCTTCATTTGTTTGTGCTTTCTCTCTTACCTCTGTAGAAGTGCCATTAAATTACATAGAAAATAAAGAAGTTTTTAAAATCTGTCCATTTAGCACTCTAGGAAATTCAAAAAGACTGAAAAAACCCAGTGTAATTTACAAACTTTACTTCAGCTAACTTCATTATTTGCATTCATGCATTTTCTTGATGTAATATCTATTAAATATTAGGCTTAGGAAACAGATAGAAAATATTTCTAACGTAGTCGACTGGCTGACCACAGAGCACTACCACAATTTTGTAATAAACATTAAGACAATGCTTGAACACTATTAAAGACAAATGCTATTTGAAGAAACCACACAGAATCATAGAACCATAGCATGGTTTGGGTTAGAAGAGACCTTTAGAGATCATCTAATCCAAACACCCTGCCATGGGCAGGGATGTCTTTCACTAGATTATGTTGATCAAGGCCCATCCAAACTGGCCTTGAATATTTCCAAAAATGGTGATGTTGCTGTTGTGCCACGAACGGCGTGAAAAATAACGACACAAAGTCTAAGTCCAGGAGCAATAATAGCTTATAATGGCATATTTAATTAATTATACATTGGTTTATACAACTTGGGTCACCAGCATGGCATGAGGTCATTGGTCACTGATCATCCACCTCCTAGAATGATTGGTGAAGGCTACAAAACATTCATTTGAAAATACTTTCTTCAGTATACCATAACAACCCTGCTACTGAATAACAGCAGGTGCAAGATAAAAATTAGTTTACAGAACCCGTAGCAATGTTTTTCATAGTTTCTGTGAGAAACACAGAGCTCTCACAAAATGCTACAGAAAGCTGGAAAATTTCTCTGCTAAAGCTTTTCAGTGTCTACATGGTGAACCTACGACTTCTCTGGACAACATGTTCCAGTGCCCTCACCCCTCTCATTCCAAAAAATTTCTTCCTTATATCCAGACTAAATCTGCTCTCTTTGCATTTTAAAATCACTGCACCTTGCCCTGTAAAAAGTCTTTCTCCATCTTTCTTATAAGCCCCTGTTACAATTTGAAAGGCTGGAGTATGTTCTTCCTGAACTCCTCTCGTGTCCAGGATGAACAGTGCCAATTCCCTCAGCCAGTCTTCACAGAAGAAAGGTTGCAGCCCTCTGGTCATTTTGGTGGCCCTTCTATGGTCCTGCTGCAATAAATCCATTCTTTCCTGTGCCGGAATTTCCTGTGCTGAGAGTGCCCTTGATCCCACCCCCTACACCATTAGTGGGGTTATTAAACTGTATTGGTGCCAGTATGGGTTCTTTAGAAGCACCACTCGTTGCTGGCCTCCGCTTGGACCTTGAGACATGAACTGCCACTCTTAGGATGTGCCTATCCAGCCAATTCCTCGTCCATCTATCCACCCATCAATCAAATCCATATCTCTCCAATGCAGAGGCAAGAATTTTGTGTTCTTTTCTTGCCCTTTTTGAAAAATGGGGGTGATATTCCCTTTACCCCAGTCACTGCGCACTTTGCCTGACTGGCATAACTTTGCAAATACGACAGAGAGTGGCGTGACAACTACAGGGTGCTATGGATTATGTATATTCAGGTTCCCCACGTGGTCTCAAATCTGGTTTTCTCAGGATACTCTCTTCTCTGATGAGACACTCTTTTCCAAGAAAGAATGGTCTCAGCTAAACCACTGCATTCCAAGCTTTCCTTAGAAGCCTTTTTAGGCATCTTAAAGGAAATAACTATTTTCTGATGCTGTGCTTCCTCACACCCTCTCTGACAAAGATAAAAAGAGAGGATCTAAGGAAATTCCTGGGTTTATTTTTATGAATCACTGCATCTCTATTTTTTTTATTGCACATATCTCTATGTATTTCTTTGAACAATTTACTTCTTGTAATAATCTAAAGGTGGGTACAGTACAGTCATGTCTAATAATTTATTTACCGTGAGCTGATTCACTCATCACATCCATTTCAGCTTTTAAAGTTTAGGAACTCTGTACCGATATTGCGGTATTTCATAATTTTACAATTGCTGTTTCAGACATGCAGTCAGTCAAAAAATGTGATTACACTTATGAGTATCCATTGACCTGTGTGTAGAATCATGGAACCATAGAATTATTTGGGTTGGAAAATAACCTTGGGATCATCAAGTCCAACCATTAACCCAGCACTGCCAAGGCCACCACTAACCCATGTCCCCAATTGCCACATCTACACATCTTTTAAATCCCTCCAGGAACAGTGACTCCACCACTTCCCTGAGAAGCCTTTTCCAATGCTTGACCAACCTTTCAGTGAAGAATCTTTTCCTGATGTCTAATCTAAACCTCCCCAGTCACAGCTTGAGCTTATTTCCTCTTGTCCTCTTACTTGCTGCTTGGGAAAAGAGTATATAAATTGATATAAGTTCCCCCAAATTTTAAAAGTGTACATTTTACACACAATCTTTTATAAAACGTGAAATTTGCAACAATCATTTTCTAAACATCTCCCCAAGTTTTAGAAGTGAATAAAATACTCATTTTCTTCCTTATATGCTGAGGGCAGCTTACTGTCAGAATTTCCCCACAACAGACACCAGTCTGTCTAATGGCGCATAATCTGTGGGTTCCCTTCCCTTGACTGTTTTATCCAACTAAACCAGCATTTTCTAGTCTGTCCTGAAAAGGTGATCTCACTCTTTTGCGGAAGCAACAAGTAAGTGCTTCTTCTACCACCTGCACTGTGATCTGGATCTGTGCAACATTCCCTGAAATCACACCCCTTCTGCTAAGGCAGCTCCACTTCCAGTAGCCACACTTGGCAAACTTTGGCTAAACTTCCCCGAGAGGTTGTGCTCCCAGTGAGCTGAAAGCATAAAAAAATGTCATTGATAAGGTGTGAGTCAGGGGTGCTTCACCCTAACGTGCGTAGAACCCAGTGAGATCACCTGGCACCTTCCTACATAAACACATCAAAAAGCATGTGCTGAACAGGTTTGATTAGATAAATCCGTTGCACAATGATAATATTTGCTGGAGCTGAAAGAGGAATGAAAGGCTGGATCGCAGACGGATTCAAAAACGTGACGGTTGGGTTTCCATCCCTGCTTCAAGGACGTGGTGAAACCTGGAGTATTTGAATGATGCTCAAAATTGCCTTCAGATGAGGCCACTAGCAGAATTCTGAGTATGGTATCACGTTTCTAACAGCCTCAGGATTTTGCTGGATATTTCCAGCTTTCCATTACTCCCTGATATCCCAGCACACGGTTTGACGAATTATTTGAATTATCTTCAAAGCCCTTATAATTAGCTCGGTTTCTTTTGTCTCTGCAACTCTTGGCAAGTCATATCTTGTAAATCAATCCCTTCATCTCCTCCAGCAAAGCATAAGGCAAAAACTGTGGAACATACAAAAGTCAGGTGAGAACAAAGCACTCCCTTTTCAACACATGACATAGAAAGCGACTGTAGATATTAATTTTATTCAAGTATGCCCAAATGCAGTAGTCACTCTAAATTTCAGACATCATAAATGCTGAGAGCTGTTATTATCACTGGAATTAACTTTTATTTGCGCAACTCTAAACAAAATTACAATGATCAGTGTGTTTTTGCCTTATGACAATATTTTTTCCATTTCCCCCTCAAATATTTTATCTCCTGCATTTAACCCATCAGGCTTGAATGGCAGGAAGGACCTTGCTGTGGTCCATGACTCATTTCAGCTCTTCCCCAGCCACTCCCTGGGTGTGTTTTTTGTTTTGTTTTGTTTTGTTTTTTATTTTAATAGGAGCAGCTCTTCTGCAATCTGAGGCCGTACAGCTCCGTAACCACGTGGCATCACCTTCCCCTTCCCCAGGGGAAGGGATCTTTGTGATTAGCAGTTTCAAGAGGAAAATGTAACACCCATTCACAAGGGTTCCTGGTACAATTTTGACACAGTAAAATTCTTTTAAAGCATCCATCCAGATGCTCTGAGGAGTGCCACTCCTACAAACTGAAGATGCCTGGCTTCTGTGTTTGGTAATTTTTTATTGCTGGAAAACACTGTCCTTTGAAGGATGTCATGTACACAAGAGTCACTCAGGGAGAAGTTTTTGCAGACTCAGCTCGGTTAGGCCATGATGAAGCATGTCATGAGCTACAGAACATCCCTCTACATTTTGGGGGAGAGTTTTTGTTTCCTCAGCCTTTGCTCTCACAGGCAGACTTCTTGAGACAGAGGCTGACTCTTTCTGATGGCATGTTGGAGCTCAGCACACGTGGACAGGTTAATTTCTTAGTTGGTACCCCAAAGTTTTTTCATTGAGAAAAACTTAAGAAATTATGACATGATGCAGCATTCTTCTGGTCCCCAGGGTCAGTATTTCTTATTTATTGTAGCTGACATTTATTTCTTATTTGTTGAGCTGACATCTCCTCCTGACTGGAGGAGATGGTTCATAAAGTCCACAGAGTTTCAAGTGGCTGCAGTGGTGCAAAATGGGACTAAAAAGTCTACACACATTTCTGGGGACTCACCTAATTTCCTAAAAAGGAACAATGTGAAGTGAATAAAGTATGTGAGAACATAAAAAATCAAGAAATGCCCAGCTCCAAAGCAGCTTGACATTTCAACATGAAATTACAGACTTGCCTTTTCTTCCCTGAAGTGTTCTCTGCTTCAGAGCCAGAGGAAAACCTGTATTTAATCTGCAGATTGTCAAGGGAAATACAACATTATGGTAGGAAACTGAAAAAAAACCCTCTTCATGGGAGCACAGAAGACTCAGACTTGCTGTAAGATATTCAGTCCTTACATTTTACTTCCTACCTGCAGCAAAATAAGTGTTCAGTGCAGTGATGGCTGGGTGGTTCAGAAAGCAGATTTGCTACATGAAAGGCAGTAAATGGCCAGTCACTTGACCAACAAACAAAAAGGAAACCCAAACCCTCAGGTCAAAATACTGCTCCAAGCCTAGAGCTCAGGCACTTTTTTTTTGCCATTGCATTGCCATTAACCTTCAAAGGCTCCTCAGCCAATTGGAAAGGGGAGCATGAGTCAGAAAGGAGTTTTTCTTTCTAAAAATCTCCATAAATTGCTAAACTATAAGGTTTGTATCACCCATAAAAATGGTCATTCATAAAAATCACCTAAGTTTTGTGTTCGGAGGAATGCATAATAAGCAATCAGCTTTGGTGGAAGCATGGCGAGGTACTCCAAAACTTTTTGATGATGGCAAACAAAATTTAGCCCATACAAAATGGCCCAAACACCAGCAGTGATTGAACATTGTTTGGGGTCATCAGTCAGGTATGGGCACAATTTTATCCACCATATCTGTTAACAGAGATCACGTCTCAGTCTTAAATTATATTTGCGCAGCAACACTCTGATGTCAACAGCTCACGGAGCAGCCTGGGAGATGAAAAGATTTTCAATGGATTATTTGTGTATTATCCAACAGCACCTTCAGCGTCCTAGGGCAATCAAGATACCCCAATCTCAAACTTGCATCTTCCTTGATACGTCAGTTGTGCCTGGCTGGGTAATTTATTCCCCGCCATGCAGCCTTGAGTCAGGGAGAGACGTCAGCACATGTGTAATCTCCAGCAGGTTCGTTGTCCCATTGATTTCAGCAGGTGATTCATAAACCTGCGGAATTACAACCGTAGCTCTGTTGTTGTGTTTGCCAGGGAATGATCCCATGCAGTTCAAATTCCATTACAGCCCCTAGAAGCTCCCTGGGAGCATTCCGTGCTTTCAAAATATTTAGCAGTGGAATCTTTGGGGACCACGTGTTTACAGCTTGTGGGTCTTTGGGGAAGGAGGAGAATGCTAAACTAAGAGTCAGTCAGGCTGTTCACAAAGCACTTACTCCAACAGTTTTTTAATTGCTTTAGTGCATCCAGCTTTGCCCCCTTCCTAATCCAACCACTCTTTAATTGTCATTTGATTTTTTCTTTTGTATTTTGTGTTTGCGTTTTGTTTGGTTTTTTTTGTTTTTTTTTTTAAGGTGAAGATGGTAATTCATTGTTATTGTTTGTGTTCTGTTTGAAAATACAGCTGGACTGTTGCCTTTGCAGGGCTAAACTTCCTTTTGGAAGTTCCCTAGGTCCATGTGTTTGCAGAATCCTTTTCTGCCCTAAATCTTCTTCCCACAGGCTTTGGCAGATGACCTAAGCACAGCCTGCTCATGCATCCAGGTAGGCATTTGGCAGGATCACAATTTAACAGCACAAACTATTTCTGCTGGGATTAGCAAACTCTTCCCACTGGCTGTTTGCTGCCAAAGCAGAGCTGCAGCAGAGAGGACCACGAGATGGCAGTACTGCACGAGCAATTGGATGAAAAGCCAGCGTTTTTCAGAATTAATTTCTAGGGAAACAGGTTTTCTACTGGCACCTTCAGAGCTCGTTGCAAATTCAGTCTGCCCTCAGCCTGCTTTGCAAATCTATACCCCCCAGATTATGGAGTGAGGTGGTTAATGGCTCAAATTCTTCTGCTAACAAAATACTGTTGTTTTTTTTAGCACAGTATGTACCAACATGAAGGATGACACGATACTTTAAGGCACCACAGAAAGCCTGCAAACAGGAGATAGGATTTCCCCTTGTTCTCTGTCTTGAGGGTGGAAGTGTTTCAGAAGAAAAGCAGTGCAAAAATACCGAGTTTCACGGCAGAGCAGAAGAGGAATGGGCTCTTTGCAAATATTTCTAGAGAACTCTTCTTGTCAAGTTAATGTTCTTCGGTGTCAGCATAGCAGAGTTAATTACAGAGGGGAAAATAACGTGCTAATGCAGCTAAATCGTTCTCAGCCTCCTGAGGCTGAAGAACCTGGTAATTTCTGCGTAATGGTCAGTCCTGCATGGCAAAGTGGGTGTAAGGCTGACTCAGAAGGCGGGAGGAATGGCTGAGCAATAAATGCTGAGCTTTAAATATCTGAGAAATTGGATCTTTCCTCTGCCCCTTCGCTCTGTAGTGGCACTAAGGAAAAATGCCTTTTATGAATGAAGCAGTCACAGTGAGTTGTGGAACATCAGTGTAGGAGTGCCTTGTCTTCCCAAACCTTCTGCCTCCAGACTGTTTCCTTCCCTTCTTCCAGGTCAGGCAAAACAGCCATCAGCTTTGAATAATCATAATTCACTTTGAATTATGACCATGTTCCATGTTGACGTGGCACCTCCAGCCAGCCTTCTTATTTTCTGGTGCTCAACAGCCTTCTGTCTGTGAAAGCAGAGTGAGAAATAGCTCTTTCCTTCAGATACAAAGAGACAGATGTGCTGTGCAACACAGGAAAAAATGTGAAAAGGAAATAAATGGGGAATTATTCAAATGGGCAGGAGCTACCACCTATCCTGAAAGGAAACCCTGCCATTAAATCCTGGAGATTAATGCGCTACGATCCAATGAAATAAGACCTAGCAAACAGAAGACCGAAGGACTCAGCGAAGGTGGGTTTCCTTTCCTCAGTACGAAGAGACAGGAGGAGTAAAAAAAATAGTGGTTTCTGTCTGCTTGATATTTAACAAGTAACAGACACCTTTCCTTGTCTTTTCTCCTCAGGAGTATGCAAAGCAACCATTTCACTGGCAGTGTTCGCTCTGGAGGTATTCCACCTCCAGAGGAACAGTCAGCACTAAAGCACACACTAGAGGCTCCTGTCAGATCCCTCATTTCACCCCCAGCACGGTTAAAGGCTCATTGAGAGAAAGACATTCCTACGCAATGGCTCATATGTACAGATCCATGCACGTGTGTGTTTGTTTACAGAAACACACGTGCATTCGTTTTGTTATTATGTTTTGCCGGAGAAATATGCTGAAGTAACCAAACTCATGCTGGGAACAGTAACACCAGCCGTTGGAGGACACAGAAATTTACACCCTGTCACATAAATGCTTTGTTTACTGTAGTTTAAGAAATACGACGAGAGGGAAATCAAGCAAGGCTGAGGACAAGTTTTACCTTCGCAGGTTGCCCTCCACTTGCACTGGAAATCTCCAGCATTTGAAGATTTGTTTGAGCCCACCCAGATCGTGGTTTTCTGTCTTGTAGTGAACATTTAATATTAACTTTCTCTGCAAGGTCATTGGTACACAACGACAAGGAAGGAAGAAATCCTAACATGACTGCCTTTGAAATCCTTCCACCACCAGGGCTCTGCCTATTTTTCATCTGAGGGAATACGAATGACAAACTGATTTAAGTCTTGCAGCAATAGCCCCAGAAGTGTGTTAGGACTGTAGCCCACCTAACACCACGTGGAGGAGAGTGAGACAGCATCCAATAGCGTTCCCTAATCACCCATTTTCTGTTGATTGCCAAATCCTTCACCTGGTGCCTTCGCCCTTGTCTGGCAAAGATGAGGGGTTCTTGCTGTCTTTGCTTGCCCTGGTCATCACGTGTTGGACCTGCACCTCAGGAGATGTGTCCTCCATCAAAGCCAAGGTCCATTTCCAAGTGCAATTAAATTGTGGCTCGGGAAATCACAATTCAAAATGCAAGGGAACAACATTACCTTGGAGGAAATGATGTATTCAGCAGGTCCTCCTCACAAATCTTCCACAAAGCATTATTTCTTCAGGGTATAATTACTGGACTTGGTAAAAGCCATGATCTTCCCCTGCAGGACACTACATTTTTGAAAAAGGTTTCCTTTGCATTGTTTTCTGATTCTACACTTTTGAATATTGAATTCTTTAAACTGAACACACATGGCTGCGTCTAATTACTATTCCTAATTCCTGCTAAGATAGCCTGAAGCTGATGTTTAAATGAGCTTCCTCACTGTGGAGAAAAAGCAATCAGCAGGTAATGACAGGCTGGACATAATAATGTCCTTTTTTTGCTGTTGTCAAGGTCACTGCCAAACTGCTACTACGACCACGAATAACCAAAGAAACAACAACAAAACCCCCAATAACAGGGAATACTTGCAAATCTGCATTGTTGGCTCACATTAGAAGATTCAACAATTCACACGTGCCATTCATCTGCTATTTTCATGATACAAAGAATGCCATTAGTCAGTAGAGAAAAAGAACAACAAATTTCAAGCCATTTTAAAAATAAATATATTTGTGACTGAAAATTACTACCTGCCAAATATTGATTAATAATTCACCATGGAAGTTCTCAATATTTTCTCTTCCCTTCTGCCAGTACATATCCCCCAACCAAAATTCCTGCGTGGGGCTATGCCTTGGTTTTCATCAGCCTTGTCAAAAGATGACACGACAGATGTGTAAATCTTTGCAATGCATTTTGCTTCTAGGAAAAGCTTTCAGGAAAGCACACATGCTTGCTCCACGCATACTCAAAACTCAGCAGATGTATCGTGATGAGTTGCCTTGATTTGGCTCCAGAATTAAATTATAGCCATCAGCACACATCCTGCCAAGAACAGGGAATGAAACTCTGCTTAGCCCAATCATCCTGCTTTAGCTGCAGTCATGATTTCGTGCCCTTTGCAGAAATATTTCTTTCTAAAAGTGTTCCACTAACATTTGTTAATGTACGTATTTTAAAAATACTGACAGTAGTGGTTTTGTTAGCTTGCAGGGCTTTTTTCTCTCTCTTTGTAGGTTATTACAGCTGATTGGAGCTGAACTGATGAAAAACATTTCACTGTAAAAGGCTGATTGATGAGCCCGAAGGATCTCACTGGAAATGTTTAGTCTTGAGCAGCCTCTACCAAATCCCAGAGCTGGCTCCAAAGTGACTGAGCAGGGATTCCTGATGAGCCCAGTTCCAGAGCTGGGTATGTGGGAAACACAGGTTCATACATAGCCCAGGTGATTCTGACTCCTGCTTTTTTTCTAAATTTTATTTTAATTCTGGGTAATTTATTGCCAGCCCAATTGGTGTTTGAATCAAAGTTTTGTTTAAGATGCAGGATGAAGGAACCCTGATCAGCTGGAAATCTTGATTTTTGTTTTTGGTAAATTCCAGTACTCCTCAATAGAGTTCAAATCAATTACTGCAAAATTTCCTGCTAGATCCCCTCTTGAGTAGAAAAGAGTCTAAAAGTCATCTCCAGATTACAGTCTTCCCTTTTCTTCTACTGTTTTCTTTATGGAATACAGCTAGGTCAGTTTTGGAGAGATGCCATGTTGCAGGAATATGTTCTTCTTTTCCCAGTGTGGCAAACTCTTCTGAAAGACACAAGATTGTTCTCCATCTGGACTAAAATCTGAAAAAAACCCCAACATTTAAAGGGTAATTTAACAGTAAAATTTGACAGACTTTGGTGCACCAACTATCAATTGCAATAAAAAACTATTTCTCTATTTTTGCTCCCTAGTTTTGCTGTCTCTGTGTAGATGAAGCCTTTCACACCTTTACTTTGGTACACATATCCAAAAATACATATTTTCAGTTTGGGATTTCCCCATTCATGTAACCAGAGTGTGACAGGTACAAATCAGCACAGATTTCCCTGGCAGGAATTTCATTCCCTCTCAGTCCTTCAATGCCCTTCTGCAGCTGAAAGAAGGACTCAGCAGCATCATAATTATTCCAGCTCTCAGCACAGTTCAAGAGACTAATGAGGAAACTGAGTACTGGAAAGATGAAACATAAGACAATGCCACAGTTCAAAAACTGTCTGAGAGGCCGAAAATAGGGCAAGAAGCTGTAATTGGTGTCAAATCACAGACAAAAGCAGTGGCTGTCTGTAAAGCTGCCGTCTTTGTCTCACGGACCTGTAATAAAGCTTTTGTTAGTGGCACATTTTGCAACAAAGCAAACTCCAGACAATATAGGAGATGGGAATTGTGAAGCTGTCCCAGCCACACTGCCTCCTGTCAGGCACACCAGCCTCAGCAGAGCTTCCAGATGCTGAAGGATTTGATGGCATCACATAACAACTGTTGAATCTTGGCTCTTTTTCACATTAGATGCCCAGCTTTCTGTGCTACTGAGACCTCAGAAAGGCCCTTGCCAGGGCATCTGGACACACAGACCTGTTAATAAATGCATGACCAGACGTGGCTCCAGAACTCTTGGCAAGGCCCTGGCTTCTGCTGAAATCATGGTTATTTCAGTCATCCAGAATTTTATGTGTTTTCTGTCTTTCTGACCCTTCAGACTGAGTGATTTTCAATGTATGTGGTTTTCAACTTTTTTTCTTCATGTGGAGTGCCTGGTTGTAGGCAGGTATTGGTGTAATGTTGTGGCAGATAAAAAGAAAAAAGTCATTAAACGGAAGATGACTTCTATGAAAAAAAATATTCCCTGAAGAGAATATTTTACACTTTTTCAATAGGCTTTTCAAGACAAGTTATTACATATTAGCAAAGAAGGTTCTGCCTAGCTTTCACTGGAAAAAGTGGGAGAGAGAGGCAGGAGACCATTTCTGTGTGGGCACCTTCTGTTCTGTTATCAGGCAAGGCAACAGATTTGTTTGGGAATTTTGCGATTTATTTTTGAATTTTTGTTTTCAGGTTGGACGCAAGAGACAGCAGGAGAGGCAGGTACTTCTTTAAGGTGGAAATCAGACTACTGCCACATATCTAGTCAGAAACACAACGCTATCTGTTCGCTGCAGCTACAGTGCACTTTTCAATGGACTGTCTAGCCAACATCCCAGCAGTGAGCAAACGACAGCAGTTTCATTTCGTGTGGCAATCGAAACCATTCAGTTTCAAAGAGGGATTGAAGTTTAATAAAGCGTTTCATTGCTAACCACCAAACGGTGTCAGATTTCCACTGGCAGGTTTAGGCAAAGAAACCTCCTGCCTTTTTTTTTTTTTTTCAGGACCAACTGAATCAGGGATGTGTCATCAAGAACCTGCCTTTTTTTGTTTCAGCTTTACAGTCGCTCCACAACTGGCTGGGAATGGCAGGCTGTGTGTTGGTGAAATGAGGATTTATTCAAATTCTGCAAGTCCTGGAAGCATCAGCTCAGGCTTCCTGGGGCACTGCCATAAAATGAACCTTTTTTTGTTGGAAATTAGTTGTGCACAATGCCGAAAAAAGGCAAAGCTGTGGAAGGTGATGATATATGGAGAGCCAAATGCCACACGGTGGATTTGATCCACTGCTAGAGCAGATCCTAAATGGAAAGCGCTGGCCATGCCCCATTCACAGCCAGACAGGCTTTAGGATGATTTCAGGCAGTGAAACCAGGATAAACTTGGAGTCTAATCCACACTTTAAACCCACTCACTGCTGCTCCACGTGGAACTGGCAGTGGGGCATGTGCCACAGCTCCTCTGTCTGAGCTCTTTGCAGCTCACAGACAGGAGCCTTCTCTCATTAACTCACTTCAGCATTGCAAATCAGGCTTCCAGGGCTGGGAGGACTGGTCCTCAAACTTGGGCTCACATGACGCAGTGAGAGTTTTATTTTATTTAAGTTTCTGTGCCCCAAGTCCTCAGCAGAGGAACAAAGCTGTGTTTAGTGTGTGGAGCTGTCTACAAACGATTCGAGTAAAGCTTAACCAGCTGGGCTTGCAAAGTAGAAAGGCCCCAGCTCTGTATTGATGAAAAAAGGAAAAAAAAAAACCAAAATCACTCTTGTCCCCGCCAAAATAAGTCACTGCCAGAAGCTAATTCAGAGGCCGGGAAAACTAAGGTCCACTTCAAAGTTAATTCTGGGGTTGCCCAGTGTGTAAATCTTATGAAATGTACTGGAAAAAGTCAAGATATGAGTCATTCACACCAATCCATTAAGACATTGTGGGAATCTACTGCTATTACCCTTTGGGCTAAATGACTTTCCAAAGAAATTCCATTGAAAGCAAGTCACAGGGGACCGCTTTGGCCCTCTATGTTTAGTTCTTCTTTCCTTTTATTTATTCCCTTCTTCCTTTCCTTCATTTTCTTCCTTGCTTGTGCTCTTGCTTTGCCTTTCTTTCTTGCTGTCTCGCTTTTTTTTGCTTGTTCTTTCTCACTTCTATCCATTCTTTCTCTCTCTTCCTCTGTTTTGTTCTGTATTCTTTCCTTCCCCCCCTCCCTTGAACCTCAGTGCAATATGAAACAAAGGACTGAATCAAGGTTTGGACGTGGATCTGAGAGTCTGGAGTGACTTGGAGGGGGAGCTGTGGCAAACATAATCAGTGCAGAAAAGCACAGTGAATGGCAGTGATGGACCCAGGGAGATTTCAACATGCCCTGCACCGGGCAAAAGATGGAAAAGAATGGCAGCGAAGTGAAGATTTCAGCATTATTCTCCTACCTTATTATGCATTGCTCGAGCCAATTGACTGAGAGTTTGTTGTCACAAAATCAAGCTGTAAATGCAACTAATCATTTTCCCAGTCTCCTGTCTCTGCCACCAGTTCTATGCCAGGCACTCTTATTTTTTACCCCTCCAGTCTTTCTGTGCTTCTTCACCCCGAAGAAATGCATTTTAAGGACATCAAAGCAAAGAAATCTGATAAAAGTGCACTATGAGGTGTCTTCAGCTTTTATGAGGACTGACAGGAAAATATTGATGGAAACTGTCCGAGAGGAAAATTTAACTTTGAAATCTCATTTCTGGTCCCTAGACAGCGTGCTTACTTTCCACAGAAAATTTAGTATTTTTTTTCCCGAGATTTTAATCCTTTTAGAACAAAAGAAATTCCCATGACAGCTGAATAAGAGCCATTTTATGTTACTTTCCCTCTACCCAAAAGCATGAAAGCAGTGTTTTCTGGATTTTGTGGCCTAGAATCGGATCTAGACTCCATCGAAAATGGGAATGTCAAGGAAACAAATTCTTATGAAGGTTTCTGTAGGCACATTTCAGAACAAGATTTTTCATTTATTGGATTTTCAAGAAATCAAAGAAACAAGTAAAATAAAAAAATTGTTTTTACAATTTTTAACATTGATAAAAACATGGATATACTTATAGGCATGTTATATTTAATATATGATTTGCAGGAAAGTGAAGGCTGGAATCTCACTGGTTCTGCTTTGCACTCTGAAACCCAACAGGATGAAAAGTCAATTAGTTTTCTACTCTTGTAAACAAACAGCTCTTGCATCACCAGCTTTGTGTACTAATTTACATTTGTGCTGCATGCAGCTGGAGATTACTACACATTAGGGCTAAATTAATTGCTAACTGTAATTAATTTGTCTGGGAGTTAAGGCCCTCCCTCCTGGCATTGGGAGTGACTCCCCCTTCAACTGGAATCTGTGCTGGAAGTCCCAGTCCTCTTTGTCACATCAGCTGCTGCAACAAGCCAGCACTGCCTCTTTTCTAACCCCTCCTTGCACTCCCCTGCACCACAAAGACACCAAATCTCTTTAGGATACGGTTGAATTCTACTAGAACTCTTGAATAATGCCACTGAGAAACTTTTGGAGATTTTTTCTTCCCCCTCTGAAGAAATCAGGAACCTACTTTGCCTCCCTGCTTCTTTCTCAGCCATCTGGCAAAGTTTTAGAGGGAGAATTTTCCAGAAGAGTTTCAACATAATCTATGATGATTTTTCTGCCTCTCACTTTTGGAACAGAGACCCTACAAGGGGTTTTCTCAGACAACCTCTCTCCAAGTGCTGCCCAAAGGCTCTGGTTTAAAGCCGTGGTTGGTCTGCACATACAAAGACAGGTTTTGTGGTCATGTTTCAGTCACTTCCAAAGTGTCTGCCTCTTCAAAGACAGCAGGCACCATCCTGCCAGGTTTATTATGAGACTCAGACAACCAGGTTTGCATTATAAATATGGTTATGTAAGCATGCAAACCATTGTTGATGTTCAGCTCACGCCAATGCTAACAAACCGCTGTCAATGAAATGTCTTGTCACTGCTGAAGGTAGCAACAATCTGTAGCAGGAGAGGGAAAAAAAGGTCATGGGTTGCTGAACAACTTTTTAAGTCACTCAAAAGTTCGAAAAGAGCAGTTCAAAAGAGTCATCTATGAAATTAACATACTTTCCATTTCTTCAATTTTCAGAAATTAAATCATGCATACCAGTACATGGCTGTTTTACAAATGTAGAGTGAAAGAGGACCATGACCCTCTGCAGAAATTAAATCTCATGAGAGTTCAACTGCACACCCACTTGCCAGAGACAATTGTCATCCCAGCTCGAGAACACTTGGAGATGAGCTTTCTGTGGTTGCAGAGCTTATTACTGGCAGAATCTGGCTCCCTGAACACCATTATAGGTACAAGGCTATCTGAACTACATTTTCTCTTAACCAGATAATAAAAAATTGATAAAAATTGTATCACCTAATATTATCAGAGATTTTTGTCCCTTTTTATCATCGTATGGAAGTTTTTTTACCACTAGAAATCTGGTATCTTTTAATAATTTGTGTTCTTGTCCACCTGCTGGAAAGGCCACGTGCCTAATGCCTTTTTGATGTTCCAATAACTAAATGCACCCAAATTTAAGGGTATCTTTGCTAACATCAACTTCCTCTTCTAACAATTGCCTAACAAGATATATTAGGGCAAAGTTGATGTGAAACCTCGCTTTCCACTCCTCTCATGCCCATACTTGCAACACACAACCAATGCTACTTCTGCCAGATTTGATTTTTCTTCAACCTCTTCGGGCTGAAAGCTCATTGGATTTCTAATAACCTGAAAAAAGGCAGGCATGATGATACAAAA
The DNA here is from genome assembly GCA_003713295.1 of Parotia lawesii. Lineage (NCBI taxonomy): Eukaryota > Metazoa > Chordata > Aves > Passeriformes > Paradisaeidae > Parotia > Parotia lawesii. The sequence goes on from RAHM01000374.1 coordinate 80,136, forward strand.
AATTTCTGTGCTGCTACCCCAAATGAGAGTTACAGGCAACATCTTCTCAATTGGTTCTCATTTTATATGACAGGTAGTCAAGAACTCATTATTGTCATGTTCTCCTGTGGTCACTTAAAAAGGGGGTTCATAACTGGAGTTTATCTTTGCTGTTACACCCTGCTTTGTGACAGAAGAATTAATAGCTCTTCACTTGAGCTTCATCCATTTACAAATGAACACATGAGTTTATATTCTTAAGACAACGGTTTTTTGGGGTTTTTTTGTCTTTTACCAGCATTACCCAGCTATTCCCAGCACAGTGGAAAGCACTGGTATCTAGTGAGAGAAATTTCAGGGAGGGACTAGAGAAACTCACAGAAGGTAGCACATGGCTGGTTTATAAATATGGTCCCTGAGAGATGAAATTCAGCTTAGGCAGCTCCTCATCCACCAAACCTGATGCACTGAAAGAGCAGGGCATCTGTAGGATTTTGCAGTGCTTGTCCTGGCTCTGATATCCTTTGTTCACACATTTTCTGGTGGCCAGTGAAGGAGGCAGAGTTTCATTTAGCCCCTTCCAACTACTCCCCTGTGTAATTATCCTACTGAAGCCACTTTTCCTTGGTATCTGCGTTTGCACTTCTGATTCCGAAGAAGTTAAACTTATGTTATTACCAGAAAAACACACTGCAATGACAGAATTTCTTCTTCCTTCTGAAGTTATGTGCCAGGAGTGAGATTCTTGGTTTTGAGTCATAGCCATTGAATCTATTTTGAGTCAGGAGTGTTACTACACGAGGTTTTGCAAGTGACTGAAAACAGGACGCAGCACAACGAGCACAGTGAGCCAGCCCCTGTCTGTCCCTACAGAAAGCACAAGGAAAACACTGACTGTGTGGCAGTATCTTAAATCAACATGAGGCTGTGGCTAATTGTTTTGAGATGCTAGTTCTGTGGTATCACACAGTAGAGGTTTAATGATTCCCATGAGCACAGCGCCTCGTAACTACTGAAAGAGCTGGAGACACGAGAGGTGACACACTGTCCTCTGCTGCACTAGGTGTGGAAATAACTACTCGCCACTGCAGAGGACAAACCTGAAGTTGTGCAAGAGCAATTAACTAAATCTTGCCTTCAGAAGAATCTGTAGACACACCTTGCTCTCTGTAACGAGATCAAAGAGCTCCAGAAATATGTTTGCCAGGGCCTCTGCAGAGCATTATCCCCAGATCACCTGGAATGTGAGTGACATGGTGCTGTCTTTGCTGGCATTTCCAAGCCCACATCTGGGACGTCATGCAACTCACGTTTGTGTCTTCAGATAAATGAATTAGGTAGCATTAGAAAGCAACACGAGCAACCTGTTGTTGCTCAGTGGATTCAGGACTAAGCAGAACCACAATATTTTGTGTTACCTGAGCAGTCCTGCCTTTTACTTCATTATTCTCTTTACTGTCTCTCAAATTTACTTTACATTTCTTGATCTACCTTGTTTTTTTGTTTGTTTGTTTGTTTTGAATTACAAAAGAACTTACAAAATCCTTGGCTAGGCACATACTGTTTGTGTCTCAAGACATAGCTGCCTTTTCAAAGATTCCCAGCAGTTTGCCAAAAAGATGGGTCTGTATTATGTAGATTTTTATATGTGCTCCAAATGTAAAGGAATCAGCTTCTGATGTGCAGCAGTTACAAAACAAAACACAGATAACAGCACTTCTGGTAGAACAACGTGAATAAAATACACCTAAGATTTTACAGGGTTTTACTTAAATATGTGTTTTATTCCTCTGCAGATTCTACCAACAGTATAAGCTGAAAACACTAAGCACGTTATCAAAGGACTGTGAGGGTATTAGTAGCCTTTTCTAACAATTCTAAGGAAAAACAATTGTAATTGTCATTTTAGGCTCTGGGTGTCCATAATCAACCTCCTGTGATACACCTGGGCACTGGTGGCTCTGTTGTGTTGCACCCTTTGGTTACATTTAACAGAGAACTCAAGGAGGCATAGCTGGGTAGGCAAAACAGTTGCTACAAGCTCAGGGTTTAATTTGGGGGTCAACTGTAAAACCAAAAATAGAATAAAATAAAATAAAACAAAATAAAATTTTAAATTATTATTATTATTACTACTACTATTGTTGTTGTTATTATTATTATTATTATTATTATTATTATTATTATTATTATAATATTAAACCAAATGTTGTTAGCACTGGATAAGTTTGACTAGGAGGCCTTTAAACTCAGTTACAGAATCCACTCCTTTACAGAGCCAGACACAACTCTTTCTAAATACTTTGAGCCACCCAGGGCACTCAATTCCCCATGCATGGGTTAGAATTTCCCCTTCTCATCAGGCACACACAGCTCTGTTTTGCCTTTTGCTGACACAAA
>RAHM01000374.1:83389-120941 GCA_003713295.1 Parotia lawesii
GATGTTATCTGATGGCTCATGATGTTCCATATCTTGGTTCCTGATCCGGCCGTTAGCACCTGAGCTGGGAGGGGATTTTCATAGATGGCTAATCAGTTTTGCCGGGAGGTTCTCCTTGAAAATGTAAATATCAGGAACCAGCTTCATTCTTTCCTGATGGGCCGCCATTCTCTGTAGCTTCTGTTTTTGGGATGTAAATCAGTTCCCAGTCGAAGCTGGATTTTTCCCTGGGCAAGTTCTGTTCGTTTCAGTTGGTTACAACTTAACTTTTAAACTCTATTTTGACATTACATATTTTGAGCACGAATTCCCCATTTTATTTATAACATGCTGAAAACTCACCTCTTCTGCAACCAGGAGTGGTCCATAGCATCATTTTCTTACCTGTCACTTTTATTTTCTTACTTTTCCTTTCACTTGCATCCAGGCTGTTCTAGTCCTAGTCTTTTCCCTCTTCAACAGGTGTGGAATTGTCTCACCTTGCAAGCTGCTGGTTCCCTTTCCTCATGGGAATAGACGGTGCTGTTGGAAATGCCAGTGGATGGAAAATAAAAGTGAGTGGTAAAATTCTCTAAATTCTCTACAATTTACTCTTGCTTTGACAAAAATTTACACGGAAAATGCTACCAGGTTTTCTCCTCTATCTGTGCTTCTCTCTAGGAGGGAGAACCTTACTTTCTTAAATTATTCTTGCTTGAATGTCAGCAAATCAGAGATTTATCTACAATCAATCTTCAACATCCCATTTAGTACAAAGTGACATTTGAAGAGCTAGTTATTTAGGGAGTTAAGCATAGGTGTTAACCTAGATAATTGCCTCACTGAAGTGTAAATGGACCCAAGTCACACTACAATAGTCACGATTCTTAAAGCAGATTAGCATTAGAAAGGGAAAGCGACACTGACCGAAACCCTGTGCCCTCAGAACAAACCAAGTGACTTCTGATTGTGTGCTGATAAGAAATGGGACTCAGGATTCTTTAGGACAGACTTTTAAAGAGAATGGGAATATAAAAGTACCAAATCTCTGCAAATTTTTCCAGAAGAAGGCCTTCTGAAACGAAGAACAGCCGCTGAGTCAGTTATGGCAAAACACAGAGAGGGATGAAATGAACTCCCTAAATATCCCTGTTTGAGCCTGAAAACCACTGATCTAACGATTAGGGACCCACAGGACGGGAATGGGCTTCTGGTTCCAGTTCTCCCTCGAATGAGTGAACATTCTAGACATCAGCAGATTTTGTGTGAAGCCCTTCTTCAGCACATCTCGGATCTTTAGAGCAGGAACGGTGCAGCAAAACTTTGCACTCTTCTAAATTAAAACCTTCGTGCCTGCTAATGCCTCATTCAGTGAAGCCTTTACCACGAGGAATTAAAGTGTTCATGGCTTAAACTCACCTACAGTGCTCTAAAAGGGGGAGGATTTTTGTTGTTTAAAGATGTGTGACATACGGAACTGAAGGCAACAATAAAACAAGAGTTAAACATAGTCTGTAAAAATGTCTATTAACTGAGGTTTGAGTAAAATTAGGAAGACAAATGTGATCAAGCGGTTATTCTGCCACTCATCTTTACCATTTATATTCCTGCCTTCATGGTATTCCATCCTTTGATGCGTGTGCAAACATTTTCCAGCAGATTAAGCAAGATTTGGCTTAAAATCAATGTAATTTAACGGGGGGAGCCAACTGAGTTAAGGTGTACCAACACAAGAGGGCTTTGATGAAGTTTAAATATGGAGTAAGTAGCTTGAACATTGATTAATCCATCCTGTTTTGGAGGACAACAATAAATAAATAAATAAATAAATAAGAATTTTAAAAAACCCCAACTAAAACAAAACAAAAACCCCCATAAAAAAAACCCCAACCTGAAACGTAGACTGCTCGTGAAAAACAACACAAGCACAGTGGAAAAGATAAAGAGCCATCCCTGAGACCAGAGCCAATTTGGGTAATGGGATCAAATTTTAATAGACCTCATGCACAGAAGATACTGACCCTACCTTGTGCAAAGCACTACCTACAGGTGCTACTTGCCCTATATTTACTTTAATCTTCACCTTAATTAGCCCAGATCACTAGCAAAAGGTATAATTTGTTCTTTGATTTAAAAAAAAAAAAAAAATCTCATAAAATTGTTAAAGGATCAGGCCTTTTTCCAAGCAAATAGGACTTCCTCGTGTCTTTCCTCTAATTTTCCTCACAATGCATTGGGTTTTTTCAGTTCTTCCAAGGTCAAGAAACCCACACAGAGTGCTCAGATGTTTACAGTGCAGCAAAGGACACAGATGTGCTACTGAAGAGCAAATGGGATGCCTTCAAGAGCGCCAGACAACTGAGATATGTCCATTAATATATGTATATATTTTATAATTGAGGACGCAGGCAGGGAAGTTGCTCAAAACTCAGTAATTTGCCTTAGGTTTTCTGCTGCCACTAAGAGCAGCATTTCCAAGCATTCCTATGGGCAACATGGCCTTTTCAAGGGCTCAGGACAACAATTATAGCTCTGACAGTTTCCTTACAGGTGTTTAATTCAGGTCAAATGGGATTGTAATTTTTTTCCATGTATATTTCCTCCAAAGACAAATAACATATACACTGAAGAAACAAGAGAGAGAAAGGAGAGAGAAAAACTATCAAAATATATCACATAAAAAAATCTATTGCCAGGTTATTTCTTAAAAGAAATTGTCCATAGCAGCTTAGACACAATTTGTTGTATTTAGCAATTCCAAGTGCTAAGGAATGTGCAGCAGAAGACAGGGTAGCTTGGAAATAAAGTCTAAATCTTGTTCTGTAGCTTAGCCCCTAAGTAGCCAAGGAATTTCTACCTCAAATATCTTCAATATTGGTCAATCTTCACGGGCCCACTGGATTTCATGATACTTCATCCAGCTCACTGAATTTCCTCGTGAAAGGGCTGCCTTTATTTTTTTCTTTAATATGTTTATATTTAGCTAAGGCTGAAATTTGAAACATAAAGTTCCTTGGAGGTTTTTCCACCTTTGAAGGTAATCCGCACTCCGGAACATCTGCGGTGATAACACCAGGTTATTTTGCTAAAAGTCTTAATTTCTAAAAGTCAAATTTATCTGAAAACTCAAGTACAAAAAACCATACCTGTTCATTTGGTCAGGGAAAAATCGTGCTTGTGTTTAGTTTTATAATCAAAGAATTGCCAAAATACCAGCTCACACGAGTTCTGATAGTGTTCTAGTAACACACAGAAATACAACACAAAGATTTATCTTTTTCAGCTGCGTGGAAATGCATGAATGTGTCCTTCCACCACACTCACTGCATCAAAGAGTTTCATCCTTTTGTTCCCATCTCAAATGTAAAAATTTTCAGTTGAGCTTTATCCTGTGTTTTAGGAAGTGATCTGTCCTTGAGGTAACAATTCCAGGTGATTGAGATTACGGCTAGCTGGGAAAAAAAAAATCCCTTAGAAAAAGCTCGAGTGAAATATCTGAGTTCAGATTTCTTCAGCTGAGATTGAGAACTGAAAGTCTCAAATTACTATATAAGAGGAAGTTTCAACCAATCTTAAATTAAATAGCATGGGGATTGGGTGTTAAGCACCTAATCTTTATCTGATTATATTTTTTTCGGCAAAAGAAGAATAATATTAAACGTCCCCTTAAAGAAAGTTCAAATCTGGGGAAAGGAATTAATGTTTTCCAAAAGTCTTTCCATAAAGTTATCAATCCCTGCAAAAAACTAAAACTTTGAAGAAAACTTTGTTCTCTGTTGAAAATCCCAAAAAAACCCCTTTGATAGATTTAGTAGTTAATTATTCTCATTTATAATTTCCATTTAAATTTAATTTTTCTATTGCCAGCTGCCAGACAATCATTCCTCTCTTTGCTTCACAGTCAGGGAACCTCTTCTATCAGCCCCTGCATGTGCTGTTTCAGATTGTAATCAAGTTGTATTTAGGATTCTCTTGTTTTAGCAACCACAGTTCTCCAGGCTTTTGCCAGAGAAAAGTTTAAAAAAAATGTCAATTCTCCTCTTTAAAGGAGATTAAATGTGGTTTTGAGAACGTTATTAAAGGAATTATTGAACAATTCGCTGAGGTTCTTTTGGCACCATTTCCCTAATATTTGTAGATAATTATCTTCACTTTTAAACCAAGCACTTCTCTGTGTAGAGAATGTAATAACATAATTCTTAATCTGCACTTAAAATATCTGTTTACACAGTCGCCAGAATGACGGCACCATGCTTAGAAGATGAACTAAACCTTTCATTATCCTTAATAAAATAAGAATCTTTTTAAAGAAGACCTATTGTGGTGTCTCACTGCACTTTGGAAGGAAACAAAAGAATAAAAGATAATTTTTTAAAGTAAGTTTGACAGGAAAAACATGTTCAGCAAAGAAATGTCTCTTTTATTTAAAGAGCTCAAATTCTGAACAGACTGCTACTAGTATTTGCAGATTTCGTTTTCTGATGTTTCTCATTCTTCTATAAATATCAAAGGTGTCTCCTTTAAGGGCTATTTCAAACTGGTTGTAAGAAAAGCTTTGCTTCTTGCAACTCATGAGTTAGAAAAAAAACCATTACTATAACATTTAAGCAAAGTGCTCCTCGTCTGTTTTTTTTTTTTTTTTTAGCTCCTGTTCCATGCTGGGATTACAGGGGAGATAAAATAGTAGAATTCCTTCCTGCATCATCATTTCAATGCTTTACAGAAATCAGGAGCTACACCTGCATAAAACTAGGATAGAAAAAAATCTTTGCTTGGCTTGTGTGTGCAGCTTTGCCTTGCTTGTTAAACTGTCTTTATTTTGATCCATTTTTCTTGATTTTGCTCCTCTCCTTCCATCCCACTGTGGGACAAGGGGTGGGTGGGGCTGGGAGTAAGAGAAGGGCTGGTGAGTGGCTGGTTACTCCTGTACGTGATGAGAGGGCTCATGGAGACTGCTTAACCATCCTCTGGCTCTGCAATTGGCCTTGCCACGTTCTGTGGGCCCACATAAGAAGTGAAATCCATTAATAAATCAGATTTTAACAGCACAAGCCCTCTCCCTGTGGAATGCCGAGACCCGTCCGCTCCAGATTCCTGCCACTCACCCTCACCTGGGCAGACACAGCAAATAGCCCTGAGCAGGTTTATCTCAGCTATTTGCACAAAGCTGGTCAAAACTGCACCACCAAACAGCATGGACTGGTTTGATTCTCGGCAGGGTAGTCACAAATCTAATTTACCTGGAATCAGAATGTGAACCTCCACGGAGGGGCAGAGAGCTTGGTCTGAAACAATGACCGAGGAAATTTGCGTTGCCTGGGGTGCACGGGGAAACCGAGGCACATGCAAGAGAAATAGTTCACTGCAGAGTGCAAAAATGTCCAGTGGCAGTGCTAGGAGAACAGCAGTGCACACCAAGCATGGTGCTTTTCCAAGACATTTGCTGCTCTCTCACATTACCTCACTGCCTTGTTGAAATTCAGCTTGGCCCCTGGGACTCGGAAAAAGCTTGCCAAGGGTAAAGCACTCCAAGTGCTGAGAGCACGGCCTCTCACTGCGACAGTACCCAGAGAAACATCAAGGACCAAAATCCCATTTCCTCCCCTCCTGCAATGCCTTTCCCCCTCACCCCTTCTCTGGCTGCTGGAAGTGATGATATCCCTCAAACCTACTACTGCTTTGCTGAGTCTGCAGATTCCCGGGCTTGGCTGCTGTCTTTTTTTGTTGTTTGTCTATTTTTTTTTCCCCCCTGCATGTCTCATTAGATTTGTAGCTTTGGAACTTTATTAGAAGCCTTGCAGCCTGCTCCTGAAGGACTCTGAACACATCTCTGGTGTCCCTCCCCCAGTTCTCTTAAAGGAGAGCTCATGACAAGGCTGCAATGCCCTCTGCCTCTGATGGACTCACCAGTTCTGGAAATGCACTTGTCCTTTCCCAAGAGACGATTTAGTACGGGTAATATATCAGAATCTGTCCTTTCTTGCTTTATGCCTGAAAGACATTTTTTGTTCATCTGCTGAGTGTTGTATTCCTCTATATTCCTCTGTAATTGTTTTCCTGGAAGCTAAACCATTCTGATGCCATTCTGATTACCTGTGCCCTGGAAGAATTAGTGTGTAGAACAGTAAATAATCATTGGTCAATGGACACTCCTCCTTCCTTCCTTCCTTCCTTCCTTCCTTCCTTCCTTCCTTCCTTCCTTCCTTCCTTCCTTCCTTCCTTCCTTCCTTCCTTCCTTCCTTCCTTCCTTCCTTCCTTCCTTCCTTCCTTCCTTCCTTCCTTCCTTCCTTCCTTCCTTCCTCCCTTCCTCCCTTCCTCCCTTCCTCCCTTCCTTTCCTTCCTTCCTTCCTCCCTCCCTCCCACCCTCCCTTCATTCCTTTTTCTCAACTGCAGCAAAAAAACTTGGTTTTGTTGTTTTTTCCTTCTTATTCTTTTGCTTTTCATTCTTCTTCTTTCTTCTTCACTTTTCCCTCTTCTATATTTTGTACACAACAGACCCCCAGGAAGCCCAACATATTTTACAATGCCTGTAAATTAGAGCATTTTTTGTGTCGAGAACAGAACAAAGGTGATTAGTATTGATTGTAAAATTCAAAATACTGGTGATGATTTTACCTGTATTTACTTACTGTAGCTGATACTCATCTCCAAACAGAAACTGGTGGATGGAGTAGGAATGAGCATGAAGTAAGACACTATTTCCCCCAACTGCAAACAGACCTTTTGTCAACACATTTAAATTCTGTCCATGCTTGTATTCCTGAGAGCAGACACGAATTATTTTGCTTCTAAAGCAAAAAAATACATCCCAAGGTAAATCATGAATGACAGTGGCCAAATGGGTTCAAAGCAAGTGAAGAAACATTAAAGATGTGAATAAACAAAGGCTTTATGCCAGGGGAAGCTGGGGAATGGAAGAATCTTCCAGGATAAAAGCAGCTGTACTATGGTTTGAGCCTCGATGAACTGCATGGCATTTTCAGCATCACATCAGTTCTTCCTCTGAAATTCCACTCCTGCTTCCAGGCCATTACAGCTGTGGCAGACCTTAAACCTTCTAACAAGAAGAAAACCCGGGAAACAGTGAAAAATGAAAACATGCTGCACGGATTGGCACGACCCTAACGCACTCGCTGACCTGGAACTGGTGTCAAAGTTGGTCCAATTGAAGTTTTTGCTCAGGATTTTATAACCCACAGCTTGAAAACCCCAAAAACACACTGTAAATTTCGTAGGTCATCTGATGATATTCAAGAGCTGAGCATCCTCGTGAGGCCCTAACACAACCCACCCCCAAACACTGGGCTGAAAAGGTTGGCTTGCATCCCATAGAAATGAAATGCTAAGCACTTGACTTGAAATTGCATGCTGTGTCAGTAACTGGCTTAAGAAGAAAACACAGTTTATCAAATTCCAGCTGCCAAGAAAAAGAAATGCCTCCAAAAGAGACATAATATACAGGGGCAGGCCTGCACTGCAGACTGGTGTTTCCCCAAACAAGCTCTGTGATAATGATGCCTGAAAAAATCTCCAGCTGTGTGTGTGAAGCATGCTGAGGGCTGAAAAATCTTCGTGAGAGGTCAGATAAAGCATTTCACAGAACACTTGATACTCCCTGAACCAGGCTGCTAGCAAGACCCCTGCTTGAAATTATGAGCGTTCCTAAACTACTCCAGATCTGTTCACCCTGGGGAGGTTTCATTTTAGGTGAAAAGAAATACAAATATCCTCAACAATCCTCAGTAATCTTTTCTGGAGTTTCTAAGCCTCCTGCATACCTTTTTTTTTTATGTGTTAAAAGAAGAAAAAAAAAAAAAAAAAAGAGTTCATGCAAAAACTGGCCAAGAGATACAGCTCAGCTGATGGACATCTCTGAGATCCTACAAGGAGCAGCATTGGCAAAATTCCTACAGCTGCAAGGGACCACTGTGTGTGTTTTACTCTGGATCATGATAAACTGGTTTTGCTCTGGAGTGCTGGAGAAATTTCCTGTGCCAGCTTAGCCTAAGGGCTGTGGTGCTTGAAAGAGGGGAAGAAAGAAAAAAAAATATCAACTGCATAAAGAGGCCCATGACAGGTTTGGAGCTTGGAAAGTTTTTAGTTTAGGAGTTTTTGTTCTGCACAGATCTGGGGGCAAAAAATGAGTCTGTCTTAAAGGCATCTTTCCATCCTCAGAAGTCTGGGTACATGCAGCTTGAAAGTGACACAGGAGTTCAGATTAACCTGGGTGCATTAGAAGTCACTGAGAACAAAAGGCAAGCTCTGAATTCTGCGTTCTGTTTTAACACTGATAATTTATTCTGACTTCTGGTTTGGCTGAGGCTATGAAGAAGTTTATAAATAGGCATTACCATTCCCCCAAGAGTTAATATTAAAAAAACAAAAAAAGAAAAAGAAAAAAAGAGTGTTCACTTATGTAAATGTATATGTATTTACATTTAGTAATATACAGTATAATACATTCCTGAGCCTTCCTGTTCTTGACCCATTGTTTGTTCTTCATCCTTCAAACCATCTTCCGGGAAGATAAAAAGAAATTTTTGGCATGAAAAATTATAGATAGCTCAAGAAATACTTCTGTATCCTGAAAAAAATTCCATGCTTTCCACGGTTTCACAGATGAACTCAGAGAATTTACACCTCGTGCTTTGAGGTTGAAGCTGCCCTGACTGAATTTTTCACACTTTGTACACAGAAAGCATATACAGTTTTATTCAATAAATTATTTGGCTTTACAAATATTCCAAAAGATATCCTTGTCATACCACAATACACTTTGTGAGGACAATAAAGCGCCCTACCAAAGTTTTTTTACATAATCAAGATCTGACAGCATCACAAAAGTTGTATATTACAGTGTTTCTATGCACAGAGGAACAAGTGGGTCATATTTAGCTAAGCCAATACCAGTATTTTCAATTAAATAGATTCCCATGTCGCTTCTCTTTATATATATATTTATGTATATACATATATATATTTATATACATAAATATATAGAGATACACACACACATATATATGTATATGTACACACATATATATACATATATACACACTTAAAAAAACCCCAAACACCCAAAGGAATAAAATACAGTCCAAAATAAGTGGTTATTTTTTGGTAACTATTTAGATTCACCACAGTATGTCTTCACCTTCATGCTGTGGTTCTTGCTGGCGATTTACCACAGCTGCATTGTTGAAAACCTCTTATGTCTATGAAAGAGAATTTGAGATTTGACAGGAGAATCCTCCTTTTGCAGTGCTGCACCACTTTTATTTTGGTTACAGCTGGAAAAGCCAAGAACTGTGGCCCTGGCAAGAAAACGTCTGCCCAGATGCGTGTAAGAACCACTTAACTCGGGGCTCACTATCACTTGAAAGGCAAAATTAAGTTGGCTTTTCCTTCCTTCCCATGGACTCTGCCTTGCCTGTTCTTGCCAGGGGCACAGCAGGGCTCTGCTCAGCTTGGCTCCTGTTCTGCTCTGTTGCACTTACCCAAGAAAGGCATCTCAGCCATTATACTGGCTGAATCACCGCCTGCCTGGCTGTTGGCACGGACATGTCTCCTTGAGCAGGTGCTGACAGACCTCAACTCATTCTGCCTGCCTTCCTCACTGCCTGGGTGAGAGCCAGGTCCAGTCTAGAAACTATTTCATAGCACCATTTTTCAATTTTTTCTTTCTTTCTTTCTTTCTTTTTTTTTGTTTTTCTCTAGATACTAGAAACTGCCTTCAGGTTTTGGCAGGGAAAGTTGCCATAAGGTCGAAACATTCTCCAAACAGTGGACAAAACCAGCTGTCACACAGATAGGACAACTTCTGAGCTTAAACTACAACAGGACAGAGGGGCTCCCAACGCCAGGAATTCCTGACAACCACTCCGGAGTTCGCGGCTCCTGCAGTTTCTCTCAGCTTGCATATCACACAAACCATAGCAAAAATCTCTTTAGGTCAAGCTTTCTTCAGAGCTGTGTGGCATCCAAAAGTGCACTGACAGCTGCTGGGGCTTTGTGGTTTTGAATTCGCAGGAGACAGTGTCCCCTTGTCACCTCCCACTGTCACAACCTGTCACCTCTCTCATCTCTGCCTGGCGGAGGCACTTTTGGGAAGGGTATTTTGTTTTGCAGGTGGCACATGGGCTGTCGTAAAAGCAACCCCAGGTGTTTTCAGCCTGCAGGTGTGTAAAGAGAAACCATTAAATGGGTTTGCAGTCGACCATAAGAGAGTCCTGGGCTGTCCCCTGAGCACCCTGGGGTGTGGTGGGGGGAGGCAAAGACACGAACTCGTTAAACACGGTGACAGTCCAGCCTTTTATGTTATTTAGTTGCTGTCCCTCATAATTTATTCATTTGTGTTCTCTCTGCGCCGCTGGAAAATGGTAGAAAATACAAACCAGAAGGAAAAGAATCTTGTGCCCTTGTTTGACCACCCACAGCATGCTTTCAGTTTTGAATTAAATGAATGCTTTTTGTTATGTCCAGAAGCGAGTGGGAGAACCAATGGTTTTGAAACAGCTTGAGATGAAGGTGGCAGTTTATCTCTGACTCCAGGAATTCAACTTTTTAAAACTACTTTAAAATATTATCCATTTTAACTGCAATATCTCTCAGGTGTCTTGGGTTGTGGACCTTCTACAAGGTGCACATGGAGCAGTTTCATACGTGACAGCTATGCAGTGGAAATTACACATCTCCAAGTACATTCAAACCTACTGGCCTGTTGCTGTCACACAATGACTGCTCATGCTACAGAGGAAAAACCCCCAAAACTTGTGTTTTGTGTAAAATTAAGGCGTTATGGTGAGGTATACTTCATGTAAATAGGATGAAATTCAGATCTCTTTTGTCAACACTTCATTGCAGGAGGTTAAGAATGAGTGTTAGAGGCACCAAGCTTTGTCTTATCCCAAAACAAGGCAGGTATTCAGCTGCACACTACAGGACAAGGTTTTCCTGTCTGCCTTGACTCTGCTTTGGTCCAGCAGCAGCTCAGCTGGAGGTGATTCTGCAGCACGTATTTCCCAGAGGAGAGACGTGACCCCAAGAGTGGTGCATTTTCAGAGATGGGCACAGGCCAGCACTCTGCCCTACACCAGAGAAGTCTCATGGGACATTCACAGGGCCAAGAACTCCACCCTGAGCCAGTTCAGGTCTGTGCTGGAGCTGATAAGCTCAGCTCGGACCTGGGTTGTGAAGTTAGCTTGGAGATTTTCACAAACTCTGAACAACTGCTGCCTTCCCTTTTTTTGTCTGAACTCAAGGTGGGTCTTCCCTGTGTGGCAGTGCAGCCTGGAAAAGAGGAAAGGGGTATGCACCACCACAGGGAGGCAGAGGATGTTGGCCAGTGCTGTTTTTAAAGCAGACTCTTTCCACTCCACAGACCCCTGCTTTGATGTACTCCAAGATTTGACCCTGACTGGGCTCTTCTTGTGTTCTGCATTCACAGAAATAGGAAAACTTCAACAGGAGAAGTGGCAGCAGCTGGGGCCTCAGGCAAATCCATTATGTTGATAACCAAGATTTTTTTTTTTATTTTGCTGCTTTAATTCATTTATTCAAACATATTTGTACATAAATTATCTCAGACACAAACTCAATATGTGGCTATTTATCTCTGTGGGTCACTGTGACTAGGAGAGTGACTTTCATACATCTCCTTTCATTAAACACACAATTTTGGCTTGTATACACTGAGAAACAGAAAAATACAATGATATATGAAATACTTTTAGAAAAAAGAACCATTTCTAAACTAGTAATTTTTCATCTTTTCACATGTGAGTAAAGAAAGAGTGAGGATTGTCCAAGTTCTTAATCTGAAGTCTTAATGGGACTATCACAAGTGCTCAATATGAGATGCTGGGCAGTTTTTCCTGCACAAGTTGTCACCAGCCTTCCATAAAAAAGAATATCTGTGGATGTTCATGATCTTCCCTTCTCTGGAAAGCTATTCCAATATTTGTTTGAATAATGTTTAATCTTTTTTCGCCCCTAAATTGTGTTTTCACTGCCTGTTTATTCATCACTTCCATGTTTTTAACAGTCTCACAGAAAGATAAATTCTCACAAATACGTGGCTGTCAGAGATTTAAGAGGCTGTAGCTGCTTTTTTATGCTGAAGACACACGAGAAATCACCCAGGTTTTTTAGGATGTCAGTCAGGCACATCATCCCGTTTTGGCTGTAGCAGCCTATTTTCGTGAAAGGGCTCAGGAGGAGCTCTCTGGTGCCAGGCACGTTGTTTGATGTGCACAACGCCCCATGGCTTGCACGTTTTGAATGTTTTGATTATGAGTCCCCGGGCAGGGTGCCAGCGGCACAAGTGATGCTTGGATGGGTCTGGGCCATTCCTAGTGCTCCTGCATTCACCTGGGTCCACACAGTGTCACAAAAATAAAATCTCAATGAAGTTACAACTCAAAGATAAAGAGCAAGCTCTGTAAATGTTTAAACATGTTTTTTTTTTTGTTTTTTTTTTTTGCATAAATGTCCTTTTGCTGCCAAATTCTTTAGGTTTTGTAGTGATTGCAACTCACTGAGGTGGTTTTCTCACTGGATAACTTCTTCAAAACTCCATGTGAGGCAGTGCCAGGACTGTAGGGTGCACTGATGGAGCAGGAGACTCTGTCCCCTATTTTCACCTGTATTTAGAAAAGACCTTGTCTTTCCCAGGAACAGCCAGACGTGCTGTAAGTGAGCTTCCAGCAATGATTTACAGAGATATCACTGAACACTTCATATTGTAGCAAAGTAGCCTGTGTAAACATGATTAAACCATCCCACATCACATGTTGTCACCGATTAGCACACCTGGTGATCTGGTTACTGTAAAACTTTTGCTTTTATTATCAATTATTTTAAAAGATGCTAATATATAAGGATAACTGCAGAGCTGTGCTTCCTTCACAGCTATTCCAGGTTCCTACCTCAGGATCTCATTTCAAGAAAAGCCTTGTGGTTCACGTTTCCCCAATAATTGCGTATTGCTTATTGTGTCTTAGGATCGGCTCCGAAGAAATATCCCTAGAAATAATCTGTCCTGGAAGTCTAGAGGGTCCCTTACCTCACAATAAAACAGGATTTTTTTAAAAACCCTCTTTGAAAAAACAGTACACGGGATGGTTTTTGCCTTGTGTGGAGGGAGCCCCACTCTGCTCTGACACGGGCTGCCGTGGCCCCTGCTTGCACAGGTTGCTCCTCTTCAGATCAAGAATGTGTCAGAGGAATCTGACTTTCCCACCAACGGGTGAAGCTCTTAGTCACCAACCCAAACAAAAGGAGAGGCAGCACTCTGACATTTTTTGAAGAGAAAACAGTGGCGTTAATCCTCAGATTGGCATTGAGTCCTTCTTACCAAGGTGTTAATTGTGCTTAGGTTCTGCGCTCTGGTTTGCTGTCGTTGCCTCACCTTCTTTCTTGCCCACTCTTAGGGAGAGATAGTGTGCACTATTATGTTCAGATAAATTAAACCAGCACGAGGACAAGCACTCCACAGGATTAGCCTTGGGAAAGAATGACTAAAGCCTGGCTTTGCTCCAAAAACTTACAGTGCTTGCACTGCCTCGGAGATACTGGCTCATACCTGTTACATGCCTGCAGCACAGGCTGCCTAACTGTCTGTTTCTGAGCTGTAAAATGCCACACAGTGGGCATTTAACCCATTGTGGGTTAAATTAAGGGTTTGCAGGATCTATCAGAAATGGTAAATTTTCGTATGACACAGGTAAGTGTGTACACACACACAGAGAACAGAGGGACAAAGGGGTCAAGAATGTTTCTAGCACCGCAGGTAGCCTGTGCAGAGGAGCCAGGGTCTTCATCAGGCTGGGCTGGGGGATGTCAGAGTGGCCTGGATGGCATCTTGTGTCTAACCTCACTAATTTGTTCTGTGGCCTCTCCAAAATGAGGAGATGCCACGTGTGCACGTGCTGTGACAGCACCAACACACCTGATAAGAGTTCAGACCATCGGCAGATATTGAGTAGCAGGATTCAAGTGAAGTCACTGATCTTCTAAGGATTCTTTCTCACAAACCCAGTTGCATCTGCCCCTTTTTCTCCAAGCAGATTCTAGGTCAAAGAGCCACATCCATGGAACTCTTTTTCCTTTTTCCTTCCCTTCTCCTCTGAATATCCCCCTCCACACAGACTGCTGCACTTGGAGCATGCTTGTACTCCTTTCCATGAAGAGTTTAATCCCTTTTTTGACTGTGATCAAGAGCTGTCATCAAAATGATCTCTCCTTCTTTCATGTTGGATTCAAGGTTATGTTTAGTGCTCTGAATTTGAGCTCCGACAGTGATGCACCAGAGGAAGCTTTGCTAAGTAAGAAATCCAGCTCATGTGGTCAGGGCTGTCCACTCAGAGAGCAGCAGCTGCCTTCATTCAGACTGTGGAAAAGCTGCCCTTCTAGGTTTTTCTCCATGGTGGTAGTCTGGAGATGGGAAAAAAACCTTAAACCAAAGAATGGATAAATCAGGTGTTCACAACAAGGCTTAAAAGCAATCTGAGGTCCTACGAGGGGACAATGCAGGTAGGCTTAAGAGGAATGTAAAATATAAACATGAACACAAAAGGCAGCAGAGAAAAAAAACTTTCATAGCTCAGGACTCAAGTTTAAAAAAAGAAAAAAAAGTGTATCCACACAGGACGCAGAAATTTGCCACAGAAACCGTCTTCAGGTGTCCTCATCTCAGAAGGATATCTGAACCCAAAAAGGGACTATAAACAGGAAACAGGAACAACAAGAAGTGTATAGATATTGTGTCAGTTTACCCTACCTCCTATTTCTTCTGTTGGTGAAATATGCAACTACATTGAGCAACCTCTCAAAGCCACTCATCTCGACAAGTTTGTTCTGTATTACACAGTAAATTCAAAAAGCAGGAGCTCTAGGGCTTATGGCACTGCCACTGGCCTGGAGCAAGGAGATTGTGCATCTCACAAATAAGTGATTTTGAAGATGGAATTTCCTGGAAAAAGCATGCTAGAGTGGCAGGAAGGAGAGAAAACAGTGTGTCTTATGGCCTTTTTTGGTTTTTTTTCAATTAAATTACACATCTCTGCCTTCAAGCCTGCTGTTTGACCCAGGGGAAATTTCTCCCATCATATGTCCTCTGCCTGTGTTGAGGCTGTGACTGTGGAACCTGATCTGGACAACTGACCTGTGTTTTGGAGCTCATCAGCAAGGACAGTTCCCACTCGTTCAGAGGGGACTGTAGCAATCTCAGAGCTGTAAAAGCCTCAATGCAGGGTCCAGCGGCAAAAGTGGGGCTGGGAGTTTTCTCACTGAGAAGAAATGCACGATACCTCATCACAGTGCCTTGCAAGACTTTGCTCCCTCTCTCTGCATCATTCTGAAAGGGCTTCTGCTGAAAGAAAAAACTGTAAGCACTGCTTTTAAGCTCCTCCCTTCTCCACTGTCCTGTACATCCTACCTTACATACATATATATATATATATATATACATATATATATGATACTTCATCTGATACTTCAGACCTGCTCTTTCCGTGGAAACAATCTCACCAGTTACTCTGGAACTGGCTTTTACCACCTGAAAAAACCCCCAAGATGCCACATTCCTGCTTTTAGACCTCACAACTAAAGAACAGACTTAATCCAGGAGAAAAATAACGCACGTTTAAATACAGATATTGCACGGCAGGCCCTGCTCCAGCTCCAGGAATTTTTTACATGGCTGCTTGTTGGGAATAGGATCTTCCCACTGCCTGTCTCTCAGGAGCATTGGGGAAGTACAAGACAGGCTGCTGGTCAATCCTTACACCTTCCCCTCTCCAGAGGAGGAGCTTCCATGGAAACCTGATCTGTAGCCTCACCTTGTAAAGGATATATTTGATGAGCTGCCACATTTTTTGAGGTCTGTGGCCTTTTTAGCTGCTGTGACTCCAAACCCATAACTCTGGTGTGTTTAAATCTGCCCTTCACCTCCCGGCCAACAGTTTCTACCATTCCATAAAAAAAGGTAGAAGTCAATTAATCACTTCCATGATAAGCTGTGAACCCCCAATTTTTAGCTGGAAGCTCATTGCCCATGCTCAAGCCTCTTACTTTTCACAACTTCCCGAATTTCTTAAAAGCATGCAATCTTTAAACAGAGCACACACCGGCTAAATAAGTGGAAGAGTTCTCCTGCTTGCCTTCAACACGATTTTTTGGAGTGACAAACTCACCCTTTTGACACTTAAGGCAGCTGCAAGCCAAGATTATGCCACGGAAAAGGGGCAAAAGAGAGGCAATAAGTTGTGGCCACCTGAGAAGGCAAAATCATGTCCCAGGAAGGGGGGTGCCCTCATGCCTTTGCAGTTCCCATGAATTAGCATGTTTCCACTCTCCCTTCCCCTCTCTGACCGAACTCAGGTGCCTTAGAGTCTGAAATTGTCTCGTTTGTCACAGGTGATGAAAACTCATTAAGTTCGGGTTGAAATCCTGACTTTATCACAGTTTTGGGGTTTTTTTCTTCCTTTACAACCTTTGGCATTTCCTGTAATTTTCACTTCTTCTACCATGGCCGTGAGGTTTTCAGGACGCATTCATGCAGAGGCTTTGCGTAACTTCTTTGTGTTTTGGCCCTGATTTTAGTGTTTACATTAAAATACACTGCCACTAAAGCGACAACCATATTCTGCCTTCTTTGCTGAATTACTAACTTTCTGGCTTTCTTTCCTCTGAGGCTCACAGTATGAAGATTTAGCAGAAAACGACCATCTGTCAAACAGGAATGGCTTAATCCAGCAATCTGACCTGCTTCACAGGACACCGCCACCAACGAGAAAGGTTTGCAGCTAAACTCGACTTCTGTTTAGAACAAACTCTTGCATTAAACACCTAATTTTAAACACGAGCAACCAGTTCTGGAATCTTGTCAGGAATGAGGCCACACTCTTTTTAAAAAGTTTAAAAACTGATTTATTAAACAAAAATGGCCAAATTCCTTAATTAAAAAAAGCTTTACCCAGATCCACAGCCATTGGAGACACTCACAGCCAAAAAGGCTATGAATCTAAAACAAAGACCCACAGTGCTGGGTCTTGCTTGGGCTAGCCCCAAGCAAAAACAGTTTAACAGGTAGGCCTAAGGTCCCCAGCACAAGGCTCTGCCTGACCAAGCTCTGAGCAAGATAAAGCGAGCAAATGAGCACCCTTCTCCCTGTGTTTGGATATTTATACCCCTCCCGGCTCCTCCTATCACCGCGCACTGTCCCCCCTCCCAAGTAGGAGATGATTGGTGGAGTTCTGTCAAAGTGCAGTTCATTGGTCCTGGTTCAGGAGATGGATGTAAGGCTGTCGGCCAATGGCTCACTGGTTACTAGGGGCACAGTCTCTGGTGATGTCGTCTGAGTTTTTGGAGGGAAACTTCCTCATTAAAATTCACGGTTACCATGGAGCTTGGTGACAGGTTACCGGTTGGTTTTCTAAACATAGCACTCTGGCCATGGGGTGAGGGGTTTTTGTCTCTGGAACACAGCTGAACTTGGAGATGATTTTAAAAGATATCATGGGGTTTTTCAATGTAATTTAAACTCTGGAACTTTGTTTGGAAATACTACTTAACACTTAAACATTAAGAAACATGAACTACAAACTCTCTTAATCAATTAAAAACTTAATTAACTCTCAACAACATTCATATTTTAAATTAATTACTCATCATTCCATGAATGCGAAAGCCAAACCTTTTATTTTATGTATGACAAATCTCAAGTAAGAAAATTGGTTCTTAGCCAGAAGAGGGCATTTGACTTCAAGACTTGGGCTCAAGACTGTGGGCTCCTCATCTTGAAGTAAATAAAATCCAAAAAACAAACTAACAAACCCATTCTACTTTACTAAAAATTCATATTGTTTGTGGTTCCTTCCATGGTGTACCAGATGTTGAAATCTTTCAGTCAAAGCTCCCCCTGAAGCCAGCGGAGGCTGAGAGCATGACAACGAAATAAAGAATTATTGATCCATCCTTCCCTGAATCACCCACTTCCTACTTTCTAGCACCAAGATAAGCAGGAGTTTTACTCAGCCAACATTCAAGGAAGAGAACCACTTACAAATGGACTTGCTTGTCCCAAGCTACAGGGAGTTGCGTGGTACTCTGAGCTGGTGCAGTTACTCCTTTTTATTTCCTTTGTTGTTTGTTAAAACCTTTGAAGTGGTGAGCACAGAGGGGTTTCATGTAATAATTAAGCTCAAAGTGGGGGATATTCACACCCTTGTAGTAGGCTCTTCTCCTTCTAAAACATTACAGCAATTAATAACCAGTACAAGACCCCAGCTGTGTGAATGTGGCATTCCACAGTGTTGACAGTGAGCCTACTGGAAATTGTGGGCTTTTGAGATCTTAATTTAAAGCAATGGGAGGTACCAAACAGAGGAAAAACCCTTCTGTAGCTGAAGGGCCAAGAGTGTGGGTAAATTGCAGATTTGGGTGAAACAGCTAATCCAAAGAGACCCTGGAGCTGCCAAAACTGTATGTTTCATGATGTCACATTGACTTTTCTGTTTCTCTTCTTCTTTGAAGACACTGAAATTCTCGGCTTTGCTACTTTTTTTAAGGAAAAAAATCCCTTCCCTGGTTTTCAGTGCCAATAAGTATATCAGTATTACACGAAATCTGAAACTTGGTTTGGGTCCTATTTATGCAAACAAAACACAAAATAATTTCTGATCCCCTCCAAAGTTTTAACATTCTCTTTGCTCAAGTTGTATGAATTGGAATTGTCCCAGATAAAATCGGTAACAGTAAAAACAAATAAATCTGCTCCCACTTCCCTCAGTTACATATTTTCAATTTAAAGTTTTTTTATGAATACTTACGGCTCAATTGTCCTTGACCTCAGCAAAGCCTCCAATTTTATGCCATTCCCAGAAGAAATTCCAGCCTTGAGTATGTTAGGATGTCCTGCATGCTTAAAACAGAGTCAGGTCAGCTGCAGCTCAGGCAGTGACAGCAAAAAGTAGATTAAGCCAAGAGCAGACCCAGGAGACCAAAAGGGGGAATGTGAAGATGTTGGTAACATAAGAGTTTAGGATCAGGTTCCTTGCAAAAATTTGTTTTCCAAATGGGTTTAGGACAAGCTGGGTTACCTTTCTAGGTGACGTCTGAAGCAAAGAAAAGAAGTTGTGATTTCAGCATTTTGTAACAGATCCATATTTTTCTCTTGAGGTTGCTATAGATACGCACATGTGCCTGTGCATAATAGGAATTAAATGTTAGACATATGTTAGCACTGGAAAGCAGAGCAGCAACGAGTGCACCAGCCCATCAAGGAGATCAACACTTTGGTTTCAGCGTGACACGGAGAACTCCCTAAAATCCATGGAGCAACTTTGCCAAGTGCAGCTGAGTGGGTGGAACTGGCAACTGACACAGCTTGACCTAAAGCACGACAGGCAATTTTGCAAATAAGGAAACTCAGTCACAGAAGAAGAAGAAGAAGTTGATGATGATGATGATGATGATGATGATGATGGCAGGGCACGTTAAGCACTCCATCATGTGGTATTTCCAGCTGGAGCTGGCATGCCTTCCCCAGAAGAAAGCTCTTGCTCAGTCACCAATGCACCAATGGCCAGAGAACAAGGTGGAGTCACTTGGAGACACATCCGTGGTTTGCCTCCTGCAAGGAGCCAAAGTCCATTTCTGTAATGGCTTTCTCCAGTCCCGGGTTCTACTGCAGCAGCTCTTCCTCTAGAAAACCGAGCAGCCCAAAAGCGTCTGGAAACTTGTGGTGCCTCTTGGAATAACAGGGAAGTCAGCTCATTAGCAGATAAAGCGATGTGCTGGTTAGTCAGGATAAAAAGTATTTGGGGAGTACTTTTTAAATAATTGTGGGCAAACAGATTACCCTTGCACACCATAGCACTGCTTCAGCCCTTGGCCATCGCTTTCATTATCAGGTATTTCACTTCTTTTAATTTATGGGTGTGGTGTGAAAAATCTACCACAGAGGTATCAGCTACACCTCCACATCCCTCGGTGTTTTTGGTATCACAGCAGGGCATCAGTGCACTGCCACACACCTGTGTTATGGAAATCACCTAAAAGCCCCAAAACACCACAAAAAATAGTGCTATAAAGCAGCTTCTGTCCTAAAATGGCCATAATTTACTACACTTATGTGACACACCATGGAAGAACTAGAAAGAAAACAAAAACTAGAGAAGAGGCTAGTCAAAAACCCAAAAAAAAACCCATGAAAAAACTTTCATAAAAGCAGTGATACATGACTGCTTGAAACTTTGAAAAAAGTGATAGACCACAACGGATATGATAGACATTTCCAAAATCATGAGGGATAAAGAAAAAGATTTCGTCATAGAGGGGTAATATTTTTCCATGCAAGTAATGAAGGTACCTGGACGTTAGACAAATTTACTGAGAAATAAGAAAATTTTTGTTGATTTTAATTTCAAAGCTTTTGGGTTTTATATATTCACTAGTAGGATTTTGGGTCAAAAACATCTGATAGCTGTACWTGATAAACTGAAGGAGGCTGACCAGGCAGTATAAATGAACAGGGACATAACCTAATTTTCCTTTCTTTAGCTGCCTACATTGTGGAAAAAGTAAAAGACATAGAAATCTCACCTCTCTGAAATGCAGGAAGAGCAGCCCAGGAATGCTGAAAGAAGTGAAAATTAGTTAGGAGGCAATAGGGAAAGTGTTTTATCATTGGGTTTTTCTTTAATCTTCCCTAAATTGGTGCCCTTTCTCATGAATCACAAATGTATAGGAGAAAGTGCGTGCTCTCTGCAAAGCCTTCATGTGTTTCTGTATTCTCACACCCTTCAAACAAGCTCCTCATGGGCTGTGTAACCAATCTGAGGGGTTCCCCTCTCCCAGGTGCGTAGGAGAAAATGCCCACTGGAATGGCTGAACACTGAGGAGATGAGGTTGTGCTCGCTGACCGCCACAGCCACTCAGACTCCAGCGCTGAGGGGAGAATCTTTGCATCCTCAGAGTGAGTTCAGGCACTGAAAAATGGATGGACACACTAGAAATGTCATATTCTGTTTGGTAAGATCTGTTCTCTCTGCTGCTTTCTCGGTGGTGTCTTCCTGACGTATTCCAGAGATCACCACTCTCTTCTCACGGAGTTGGTGGGTCCTGTTTATTTTGCGTGTGACAGGCTGGGTTTTTACAGAACACAGCACGCCAACGCCATCTCTTTGTGTTTGTAAGTGGTATAAACAGTCATTAAAGGCCTCTCAAAAGCCACAAGTGATTCAGAGTAACCTCTTCAGTCAAGAAGGTTCCTGCCTCTCACTCTGTGAGTTACCTTTTTTAAAGGAATATTTTTCAGCTGAAGGTGTCTGTCAAGCTGCCAATGAGGCAGGACTGAAGTATCTGGGTGGAGCTACAGTCAGAATACAAGTTTTGGTGAAATTTAAGTTCATTCAGAGCATGTCAGCAGTTGTGCCCCATGTCTTTTCTCCCAGGAAATCTCTTAGGTACATTACTGAGACCAAAGGGTTGACCGAACATACAGTGAGAGTTACACAGAAAGCATTGATGGAAAGGTCACTCTCTTTATTTCCAGTGAGGCACTCAGTATCCCCCTCAGCAGATGTGAGGTGTGAAATGTGAGATTCTGGTGTGCACACACATGATCCAGACTCATCCTCCAAGAAGGCAGGAAGGAGGAGAAACAAATAAATTAAAATTCCGCAAAGGTATTGAGTGGCAGATATACCCACCTCAAAATGCCTCCTCATTGTGGTCGTTCAATTCAGAAGGGAAAGAAACCAAACCAAAACTAAACAAAAAGAACATCAACAAAAAAACTTTAAAGAAAAAAGACAACAGTAACAACAAGAACGCATATCCAGCTCCATTTTACATACTTTAATTAGAATCACAGTGCTTTTGGAACTTGGCCATGTCTGTGTGTGATGGAATTAAACACACATTCATGTACTTTTGCAAATAATTTGACTAAAATCAAGAGCTCTGTAAATGTGAAAGGTTAGGGGGTGTTTTCAAGCTGTAGATTACTATTTCCAAAACACACTGCCATTTTCAGCTTTCCTTAATGTATTTGAGTCCACTGATGGCTCCTTTTTATTTCTTCCTTCAACATTTGGGCTTTACCTAGACAGAATATTGACGTGCATATAAGTGTATTAATTAATAATGTTTAACACAAATTCTAATGAGTTGCTGCTCAATGAAGGCAGTGTACCTTGTAGTATAATCCATTTAACACAGAGTGGTTGTATAGATCTTTCCAAAACTGGATGCACAGTTGTTTTAAATAGATGAATAAATGATCAATTTGGTGTTCTCCACTTTCTGCTGCTAAACCAAGACTTCTAAAACACAAGCATTCAAGAGTGAGATTTTTCTCCTGGCAGCGAACTGTAAATCTAATGAGTAAAAAGCACTTTCCCTTGTCCAGTCAGATTGCAGAGTCATGAGAATGCTTAATAACAAATAAGATAAATACCAAATATATCACGTGGCACATTAGTTTTTGCCCAAAATTATTTTAGGGACTGACGAGGGAAAAGATTCCATTAGTTTTTTCAGAATCCTTCATGAGTTGGAGAGGCAGGGTAGGAACATCCAACACCCTACAAACAAAGGCTGTTGTTGTTTATACATGGGCGACGAGATTCTGGGAGTTGACCCAACATTCAGTTCCTGTGTCTACAAACATATTTCCACAAGTTACTGAAAACTGAATGGGTTGACAACAGTCCTGGAAAAGGTTTTTTTTTCCTTCCTCTTGCTGCAGGTACAAAATTCATCCAACTTTGACATCAGCTGTGATTTTGGCACACCCGTTTATCACCTAAAAATTTTACAGGAAAATCCACTTCCATTACAAAAAAACCTAGCCAATTACTTTTACTCCTCCAGCATAACAAAGCCAGTAGTTTAAGCTCCTCAGAGAAGAATGAGATGCAGAAGGCTTGGCAAGAGTTTTTTCTACCACAAGTTTGAGAGTTCCAACCTTCTTTGTATCTCTACCTATAAAATGAAGTAATTTCCATTTCTAAAATGTAGTAAAGAAAGTATACGCTGACTTTTGTAACTTATACATCCCTGCCTTCCTCTCTGGCCACTAACTGTCCATTAAAAAAAAAAAAAAAAAAAAAATATATATATATATATATATAAAAAGAAAGTCTTTCAAGATGTGTCTGTAGCACTCTGCAGTGGAACATAGGTACATATTGTAGCCCTTACCAGTCTTGATAAAGAATTTTGAATTTTGCATTGCAAAAGCCAAAAGTGTCGAGAGTAGAAAATCTCTTTCCTGCCCCTGTGACGCTGCGGCCGCCATGACACATTGCCCGCTACTCAAAAAAAACCCCAAACCTCTCATTTTCAGAGTGTTTGTGATTTTCTAGTGTACGCTTCTGTAGATTTGCAGTTTAGAAAAACAACTGAGAGCTTTCAGATGCCTGTCAAAGTTTAGTCTCAATGAAAACAACAGAAGTTTCCACCCAATAATATATCCTGTGCCTTGTTAAACTATCATTTTGGAATTAGATCTCTAAGACCCAACCCATAGAAATTTAAGACAATGCTGATTTACCCCAGCTGAAGTTCTGGCTCGCCTTATCTTCCTTTTGTTCCAAGCCATTTGTTGACTTTGCACGCACTTAAAAGAAAAGTTCAGACCCTGGCACATCCAGCATTCATGGACAGTGCAAAGCTTCTTTTATTTGACAATGCCAGAATTTCAGAAAAACCTAGTAACCACTTTTCTCCTTACAGTCTCTCCAGGAAATAACATGTGCAGGGCACTCTATAAATTATAAAGCATTTTTAGGCAATCTTGTTGTACAATTTGACTTAATAACAGAAATATTTTTGATCTCACACAATCATCTCCCTTGGGCATTTGGAGTCAAAGAAATACAAGGTGGTTCGTTTGGGGTTTTTTCTTCTTTTTTGCCTTTTTTCTTTCCTTTTTCTTCTTCAGCTGATGGACTTTTGCCCCTGTCAGTTTCCAAGGCATAGAATGAGGCTTCTTTTCTGCATTCCATATTCAGAAGGGAGCACTGAAAGAAGCAGTTTGAGGGAATTTTATAGAAAAGTTTTGGTCCATGTCAGGGGCCTTAAGTTCTCATATCCAATAGGAATGTGCCACATGAATAAAGCAAAAAATACCCACCCCACCAACAAAAAAAACCAGAAGGACAAAAATGTATTAATCAATAGCAAGTAATTTAGGATGAATTTAAATTCCCACCCAAAAACCCAATAAAAATTCAGATCCCAGTTGTGTCAGGGCTGTTTAGACACACGATGAGACAAACATGCCTTGACCCACAGAACATTCTTTAGGGATTACGCAGAACTGCTGGACAAATTGGTGGGATGGATCTCCAGGGATGGAAAAAAAACCCCATGAATAAAAACCAATAAAAATTACCACAGCCAAAGCCAGCAAGAAATCTCAGCCCACTGTTTGTCCAAGCAGTGTCAGAGAGAAGAGCCACGCTCAGTTTGGCACAGCTGGTGCAAACTTAGAAGCCTCATGGACACTGAAACTGCATCATCTGAAAACCTTCCTGTCCTTTGTCTTCAAAGGTAGGGAAGTTCTGTTTCCCTGATTTAGTTGTTGGGATAGAGCTGCAACAAAAATTGTCTAGGGGCCAGAAATCTTCTCTACCAGCTGACTTCACCCTGGTGTTTTTCAGTACTGTGTTATGTCCCTGCATTTCTTTTTAGGACAGAGAAGACATGCATAGAGAGATGTGCTCCTACCAGTTCAAGTGGTATAAACAAGTTTACCTGGGCAGCTTGTCCCACTACTAAAATGCATAAAACTACACCCTATTCTCATATTTTCTTTTTTTTTTTTTTTTTTTTGTGCCTGGCAGAACTTAGCATGGTGAAAAAAAAAAAAGAGATCTTCAGCTCTTTTTCTGCTGCACCATTTTATTCTGAAGCTTCATATTCATTCTTAACATTTTTCAATTCCAAACCTGGTCTAGCACTCAGGACGAGCAGCACCACTAATTGCTAATATTAATCCTGTGCTTAAATATCTGGATATGACCACCGTACATTTTTCACATTATGATTTTACTCTGTAAAATAACGAGGTAGAAAGAGCAGACA
The DNA here is from genome assembly GCA_003713295.1 of Parotia lawesii. Taxonomy (NCBI): domain Eukaryota; kingdom Metazoa; phylum Chordata; class Aves; order Passeriformes; family Paradisaeidae; genus Parotia; species Parotia lawesii. The sequence continues at coordinate 108,464 of RAHM01000374.1, forward strand.
GGGAACATGGGAGTCAATAAAGGCAGAGTCAATGAAGAACTGAGGTGAAAAGGGGGGAAATAAGCACAGTGAGAATTAATGTAGCAGAGCAGAATATTGAAGCATTGCCTTTGCCAGTGTACACATCTCCTGACGGCTGGGTAAGCTATATATGAATATTCAGTTTTCTACCACTAATAATTTTGGGGTACAAATAATAAATAGTTTAGAATAAAATGTTTTACGCTGGGTGTCAGACCAACACGGCCTGAATGCCCAGTCAGGCAACACTAAGCAACAGATTCTGGTAGTGTTGTTCTTCCTCTGCGATGAACATGTCCTTGAGAATACTGAGTGTGAAGTGACGTGAAAAACTTCAATGGACTTTCAATCACTATAGTAAGACCTGGTCTCTGCTAAAAGAAATCAACCTGCAATACATGTTTTCTGATCAAGAGGTTTATCCTACATTTTACCAATGAATAAGAACACTTCACATGGGGCTTCGGTCCCTGTGTAAATCTAAGTTTTATTTGCCCAGTTTCCTGCAGTCACAACTCCTGAAAAATGGCAGGAGAGAGTCCATTGGTCTTCTTGCTTTTTTTGTAGCTGTAGCACACGAGTGTGGCATAAAAGTTTAGATGGACAAGAAAACTGCAATCCTACACAAATGTTACGCTCAGGGCAGGTATGGAATGTGCAGGGTGTGTGCTGGTGCTCTGACAGCTGCATCTATTTTTAATGAAAGCAAAATGTAAATTATGGAGCCAGTAAGGTGCGTGTGAAACAAAAATGCATCTAATTATAAATTTGTCCTTCTCCTAACCTATTATTTAGGTAAATCTGACAAGACTACACTGAGTGTTGTCCTTACTTTCTCCCGTCCTAATTTAGTCTTTGAACAGGAAGGCACGTTGGTAACTCAGTTAATTGAGTTGGACACTGTGTTTACTTGTTCGGTTAAAAGCACAAGAGCTTAAATTGTGCTCCTCTATTCATAAAAGGAAGAAAATCAGTGGAGGAATTAAACTTGACAGCCAGATGACAGGGTGAATAAGAAAGAGCCACGGAGGTTTTTTAGGGTCCAGAACTTCAGTGGAAATTCTGATTTTTTAATTTTTTTTTTTTTTTTTTAAATTAGAGATTTGAAAAATAAGTACTAAAATTCTGGAGATTCCCATATTTACAGGCTTTGAAACCCCTGCTGCAGGGCAGGACAGTGTCTCTCTTTGCCCTGGGGGTGCCTGAGGAATTTCTGAGCTCTTAATCTTGCTTTGCAACAAGAGCCTGTGATGGAAGAACCGAGCAAAAGGTAACAAAGAAATTACAGGGTTAGTAACACATTTGGGAGCTGTGGTGGCTTGACACCAGTTAGAATAGGCAGCATTTTCCATATATAAGTTGTAGTTCAAATTGCCAAAACACAGTGGGGGGTAAATAACCTCATTCAAGAGATGCAAACTCACAGACTGAAAGAAACTACATAATTATGTAAAATCTCTCCAGCGAGGCAATGCCACAGGAATGGAACATCACAAACCCTTTGTCTAGGTACACAATTGCTTTTACAAAAATTGTCTGTTGTTTCATGGAAGGGCTCAGAACCAGAGCCAATCAAACAAGAAAAACAAATTAATTAAATTTTTGCTTCTATTACTTTGGTCAAAATAACCGGGAAAAAAGTGCCTACTTTCATTGAATTTAAAATTTTTCATTGGAAAAAATAAATATGTCCAAAACTGAATGGTTACTGTGAATGGTTACTGGGATTTGTCTTTTGGCAAAACCTTCTATCTGATTTAGAAAGTAAACCAAAAAGATTGGCTGTGAAGCCAGGAGATTTGAACCAATGACTTCAAAAGATTTCACCATTAAAATGTTAGGAAAATGAAAAGGGAAACACAAGAAAGCTCTGGCTTAGTAAAATATTAACTTCTACCGTTTTTTCGGCCCTCAGTTTTTTTCTCTGAATCTGAAAAAAAAAGATGAAGTTTGCTGGGCATGAGGAGCTGGGTTTAGGGCTTTTTTTTTTCTTTTCTCAGTTTTTCTTCTAGTTGTTGCCTGAACTTCCCATGTAGCTTAGCATTTTCTACATTTTTGTTAGCTGGGCAGTTTTAAATTTATGGAAATTTGTCTCAAATCGAAAAAATAATGCTCCGTGTCACTCTCAAGAGAGAACAAAAAATAATAGAGATAACTTTCTATGGGCCAAATGTAGAAATTTGTATCTTTGCCTAAGAAATTTCTTGAAACCATTTAAATAGGGATCCAAAATACATTTCTCATTCCTAATGAGAGTTCACTCAGAAGGAATACACTATTTGCAGAAGGAATTTTGTCGTGGGAAATTGAATGCTGGCTTCCCAAACGATTTCCAGGAGAAGTAAGACACGGATATTCATTGAATTTGAGTTTTCTCTTGTTGTTTCACCGAAGACTTTTGTCTTTCCTGTCTCCCTCTGTACCAGATGCTCAACCATGGCCAAGAGTGTGGGGAACTCCTCTGTTGCTAACCAGAAAGATGACACAGGCTGAAGGGCATTATCAACCCTGGAAAGGGGAGGAAACTAAGGTGGTAAGAACTAGTAAAAACCCTGTGTTTCAGGTGTTAATCCCATTTTTCTTGGTAGGAAAACGTTTTTTCCTGAGTCTCAGGCAAATCTTTCAACATTGTAAGTCTTCCACAAGGACAAACATCTATTTAAAACAGTGAATACAATCTGGGTGGCCTGTAGCACTAAATATACTGATCTTCTGGACTGGGTCTGCATTGGTATTTAAAGAAAATAGAAAAAAAAACAAGACAACATTAGGTTAGAAAGAACAGTGACCCCAAAAGCATTATGACAAATCAGATGACCCAGTTTTCACATGTTAAATTTAAGGTCCGACAGGGACATAAGAACTTATATCTCACCAAAGGAGATTTCTGTTTAAACTGGTGGGTCACTGCCACATTTAAAAGCTGCCTTACATTTGAATAAGAATTTTCCCATCTTTGTGGAAAAAAATGATTAACCCACTGTTTAACATTACAAACAGCAGCAGCAATTTACTACAAGGCTTGTGAGTCTAATTTATAGTCCAGCACTTCAGTCCCACCAGGTCCCACATCGCCTTTGTGTGTGAGAGATTACTTCTTATGTGCTCCAGTGGCTTCAGAGAGGTTCCTGTGTTTGCTGCTTCTTTTCTAAATCATTTATTTCACTTCAGTGTTATTGGTTACTACTGCCCTAGAAGGGTTGCGTTAATTCCACTGTGCAACTTCAGATTATCTGTAGATAATTAATTTGCTATAATACCTAATTGCAACACCATTTTCAGCATCAACTAGTGCTTCATTTCCCTTGGATACAGATCAGTAGATGATGCTGGTTTGGGGTTTAAATTTATATATAATGGGTGAAGTGATGGCACAGCTTTTCCAAATGTTTCATTGCCATCTTAGGATAAACAAAACCAAACAAAACAAAACAAAATAAACAATCAAGGCCCCCAAACCTTAGAGCCTCTATAAGCACATTAATTTTTTTTCTGCCATTGTTCATCATAGAGCTGCACTCTGGTTAACATTATAATACTGAAACTTACTAAAGTTAAATACTGTGAAAGCAGCATGTCTTAATTCCCAGGTGTTTGAAGCCCTTACTATTTTCATGCTGCTTCACAGCACTCAGCAGTGGCAGGGAAATTACCTTATTTTATAGGCTGACACCTGGAGACATCAAAAACTTCAGGATCACTTTAGTATAGAGCAATTCAAGTTGGAAGGGACCCTGGGAGGCTCTAGTCTCTGCTCAACCAGCTCAGGTTGTTCCAGGACCACGTGAGTGTTGAGTAAGGCCAAGGATGGATGACCCCTAGGTTCTCCTGGCTCCTACTCTTGAGTTTGATCACATCTTGATGAAAAAGCCATTCTTGTTATCAAGTCAGAATTTCTGTTTTTGAAACTTGTGCCTTTTACCCCTGCCTGCTTTTGCTCTAAACCTCTCAGAAGAGCCTTGCTCCATGAGTTAGTTTTCACTGGGACAGAGTTAATTTCCCTCACAGTATCAGGTGTGTGGCCGTGTTTTGGGTCTGTGCTGTAAACAGTGTCGATAACACGGGGATGTTTTAGTTGTTGGAGAGCAGTGTTTGCACAACGAGGCTCTTCTGCCCCTCACAACGCCCTGCCAGCGAGGGGACACGAGGACCTGGGAGGGGCCACAGCCAGGACAGCTGACCCCAGCTGACCCAAGGGATATTGCAGACCACAGGGCGCTGGGCTCAGCACCCAGAGCTGAGGCAGAGGGAAGAGGGTGACGTTTGGAGCGATGGCGTTTGTCTTCCCAAGCCACCAGTGATGGATCCCGGCTTTCCTGGGGATGGCTGAACACCCGCCTGCCCATGGGGAGCAGGGAATTAATTTCTTGTCTTGCTTCTGCTTTCCCTGTTAAACTGCCTTTGTCTCAACCCATGAGGTTTTTCACTTTCACCCTTCCAGTTCTCTCCTCTGTCCCACGGTCAAGACTGAGTGAGTGGCTGCATGATGCTGGATTCCTGGATGAGGTGAATCCACTGCACTCCACATTCTCTATATCCACCCACCTCATGGTGGTGGAAGACTTACCTTAAGATCCTCTCACTTTAGGTTGAACAAAGGCCATACAGATAATTTGTGGAATACAGAGAATTTATGGAATAGCAGGAAATTGGATCTGCGTTCATTCTGTCACAAAAACTGTGCCACACATACTTTTTTTAAATGCTTCGTCAGTGTAAGACAAAAACTATGGGTGTGACAGGGAGTTTCAGAGCAAACAAAGGGTGGCATGAGAGGCCAGCATATTTGATTATCCCGTACAGATCCACATCAGTGGATGCTGAAGATGCCAAAAGATAATACCATGGATTGAGGGAGAGGTAGGGCGGGTTTGCAATGTTGAGCATTACAGAGAATACACAACACTCTTCCAGTCTAGGGCTGTCCTCAACTGGAAACTGTTGGAGACCAGAAAAAAGATTGTAGGAAATTGCCATTCCTCTAGTAAGACCTTTTTGGGCCTCTGCCAGGACCAAGTTACTGGGCTGGATGGACTTTGGTTGTGAGTCTGTACAGTCAGCTCCTTAGCACTTTATGAGAAGAAGAAATATCCAAGACTGAAAACAAAAATAGCAATGTAGTCATGGCAACAAGTGTGTGGGGACAGAGGAGGTGTAATTCCTTGCAGTGATATGATTTCACCAACATTCCAATTTTAGGGTCTGGGAAAACACATGGTCTCAGGTTCATTTGCATCATAATTTTATTTCTTTCTTCTACATGCTCTTGCTATGTATTTGCACAATACAAAGTTTCCTATCTTGGAGGCCACAGTAGTGACATATCTCCAGGTAAAGCATGATTTCCATCATGCTCAATTCAAAGGCATGCCTTTACTCAGCAGTCTTTGCAGTTTTTCAGCCCTGTGACTGCCTCTGAATGTTGTCAAATATGAAAACAAAGTTGTTCAGCTCACTGGTATGACAAACATCCAAGAGCACCACACGTTCAAAGAGAAAACAATCCTAGCCCATTCATTTTGATGAGTTGCAAGCACAAAAAATTCTGCAAAAAAGCAGCAGATAACTGACGTCCAGACACAACCCTGGTTTTATATCTGATACTCCAGTTACTTCTGAATGGATGGTAAAAAAAAATAATATTTTATGCATTCTGAAATATTTCAGGGAAGTTACTCCTGTAAAAAGTGTGGAACTGGCACGACCCATACCTTCTATCATGATATTAGAGAATAAGGCTTAAAAGAAGCTGTCATATCTTAAACTGATGTATATTGCTGCCATAAAATCAATGGTGATTGAATTTTAAAGGGTTGACTAAAAAAGACTTAAAAAAGTATTTTTTATAGTGCCCCAAATGAGACTTTCCCCATCCTCAGTCAGGATAGAAGTGGAACTTTTCCAATTTCTTTTAAAGCATTCAAAATTTTAAAATTCAATACAAATACTGCACTTGCAGAATTTTGGTTTAATATCTTGTACTAATTAGTACAGTTCTTAGAAAAAAGTATTGTTGTGTGTCTTCAGAAGATCTAGTCCCATATTTTTTTTTCAAGTGAAACAAGTTGGAATCAGTTTCCTGTGAATAGGTGCTTCCCAAAAAAAAAAAAAAATCATGGCCTCTCACATTTGTGACCAAACACTGTTTTTTTTTTTCCAGTAAGACCCCAGAATTCCATTTCTGTAATAATATCTGGTCAGGCAGCAAGAGCTTTGAAACAGGAAGCATCTTTTTCTTACATGTTTTGCAGTGACCTAAAAAGCCAAATTCAGGCTTATGGATACTGCAATAGCATATATTCTTTGTACTGTGATACAGGAAAGAGGAAACACTTATAAATCAAGAGTACTCCAATGAGTGCTGGAATAATTGTAGCAAAATTATTTAAAGCCATAGGAAATGTCCTATTTTTTTTCCTTTGCTGTTTCTCTTTGGCTCTTTCCAACCTGATGCATCTGAATCTTGTACAGTTAGGTTTTGTTGAGCTGGTGCAAATGTTTCCCACCCCCCAGGTTTAGCCAGCCTCAGTTCTGAAGAAGAGAGGAACATAAACTGGAAGAGTCCAGATAAATTAAAGCCAAAGCAAAATTAAATCTGGTGACTTGAAGGCCATTTTAAGCTCGAGCAAAGCTATCCAGTAGACCCATGCAGGATTATTCCTGCTGAAACAGGATGAGGTGCTGCTTCAAGAGAAGCCAAAAAAAAAAAAAAATCAGTGGGTGTTTCGATGCAGTATTATTTAGCATAAGTTGCTGAGCATGGCCTCTATTCTCACTACACCAGCATATGGGCAGCAACATTCTGTACAATAAAATGGAAATCTAGAACAGGATGTGGACACAAATGTGTTTTCTAGCACAAAAAGCCGGTATTCTCAGTGTCGTTTCTCCCCAAAATGAAAGACAAAGCATATATGTGGAATTTGCTTCAGAACTCATTTATATGCTCAAAACAAAACTCAGGTTCTTCACGTACAATGGTTATATTTTGAAAAATCTTTATCACAGCATCTGAAATAAACATTTATGGATCAGAATAAATCACTCAACGTAATATAGAATTCTGTGACAAAAAATGGGCTTGCCTTTTTTTTTTTCCCCTGCTTCTTTTGCCGGTCTGATTAGTCACAGAAAATGGAGGGAAACTCCTCCTCTGCATCAAGTGATACATCCCATTTTCACCTAGGGAGATCGCTCAGGCAGTTTTAACATCTCTCTCCTGTATGGCTTCCCTCACCTGGAGCTGAATCAGAGCATGGGTTCACCAATAAACAGAGTGTGGTCCCAGTGACCAACCCCCGAGGTCAGCTGGTCACCTTCCAACATCATTTTTCTGGAGGAACCGATAACAGAATTTCCTGGGGAACAAGGTTTGGAGTGGGATATGAAGTGAGAAAGGAACGCATTCAACCTGGAACTTGGGCGCTGCTTTCCCTTCCCTCACTCATCTCACTTTATATTCGCCGGTGCTCCAAAATGAAGCAACTAAATAGTGTTGGGCAGTGCCTGACCATGCATCAGTTCGCTTTGTTTCTGTCCCTGTATCTTGCTCTGCACGCCTTTCTGCTGGATCTGTGTTTCCCTGGTTTTCTGTTTCATTGCTATCCATTTGAAAGCGATTAGAATCTTAACTAGCCCTATTTAAACATAAAAGGTACAGGGAGCCACTAGGGACGTATCAGCTGGTGGAAATCAGCCTAGTTACACCAAGTTAATTGAGATGCTCCCAATTTCACCTCTGTGGAGCATCTGGCCACATGAATTTGGGCTAACAACGTTCAGATACCGACTGACCCTGATAACTGATTGTGTGAAACTGGCAGAGCAGCTTTGGTTTGAGCTTTCACAAACCACCCCATCTGGGTCCCCCTGTTCTCCACATTAGTGAATCACCTGGCTTTTTACCAAATCAGTGTTTATTTGTGGTAATCTAATGTAATGTTAATTGCTTACTCAATTGAAACCTAGCTGGCACTTTTCCCCCCTGCAGGGATTTGGCAGGGCAGCACCCGCGCGTCGTTCCATCCTCAGTTGCCTGTGTTTGCCCGCGCCAGCTGCTTTCCTATCACCCAATTCCCACCCACCCTGCATTCCTGCTTTTCTTTGCTCTCCATCTCTCCCTCTGTCTTTTTTTAATTTAGACGTAATTGTGTGGTTGGGTAAGCTCAGGGGGCGATATGTTGCCACATCCAAAGAGGAGGCAACAAGGGTGGTAGCTTTTCGTTTATTGCCTGCTCCAGAAGCGGCATGAAGCAGCACACTGCACAAAATAGCCTGTTGTGGGGGAGGAAAAGGGAGAGTTTTGAGACAAAATCTTCATCATTTCAAATGAGAAGATCTTGCCAAAAATCCTGGTGGGACTACGTGGGCCCCCACAGCTGGAGGGGTGATGAAGGATCCTGATTTATCAAAAGCTGCCTTAATTGCAGCAGGACAAACCTTGCAGGAGGTACGCCAGCAAGTATTGCAAAATTTTAATTTCGTTTTTGAACACTTTGGTTTCTTTGGACGAAAGGCAGTGCATACGGATCCTACTATTAAGCGGAGTTTGCTGATATCTGGCAGAACTGTGGAGCCCAGGACAGTAATAAAACCCAGTATTGATAAAACTTGAACAGCCACATGTTCCTAAAGGTGTCAATAGGCAGTGGAACCACCCCTTGTCCCTAGCACACACATTAGTGGGAGGTCAGAGAAAAGCAAACAAACACTTGAGTGATTTTTAAACCTCCTAAAAATGAGAAACTTTTGATTTTATTAAGAGAAGGCAATCTAAAAATACAAAATACTACCTCCCCAAAGAGTTAGCCCATTGTTTTATGAAGCAGAAAAAATAGAAGTGGGGTGAGATGAAAATCGCAGGAAGAAGATCCATGAAATTAGTAAGTGCATGTTAGATTTAAAAAAATAATGCCAGTTTTGAGGCTGGAGACGAGGTAGAAATTCCCCTCATGGAACCCAGCTCTTGCTTTTTTACAATCATGCCCTTATCCTGTCAAAAATCACTCCCTGCTTCTGAAGATGTTTTCCTGTGTGAATTGTGATGCATTCAGGTATCCCCAAGTGATGATTCTCACTCAGCTTTAATTGAGGCAATGTTTTCTGCTTGTGTGACTCTATATAAATCTTACAAGAGGAGATTTTAAACAAAAGACCATAAAAACCAGAAGAGAAGCAGCTTGTGCACATCTCCCTTTAGTCTGAACACTGCAAGTTTGACACTTTAAACGCTGAGTTGGACTTGATGATCCTAATGGGTCCCTTCCAACTCAGAATACTTTGTGATTCTGTATGAAAAGTGCTTGCAACAGGGCACCAGTGCTTTTACAGCAAGCTCATTTTTCACACAAGATGACTTCTTATAACTTATTAATGTAGAATTTTTCCATCACTTTACCTACTGTACTGCAGCTTAGCAATTAGTTTACAGTAGTTTATCTTTGTTCTCAGAAAGGAGCAATTCTCTTCAAAGTGTTGTTCTTGCCTGTGGCACATGACAACAAGAAAACAGTACGTGTAATAACCCTCTGGTAACCATCTATCTCATGGTAATTCCAAGATTTTTTTTGAACAAAAGAGAAGGTAAATTGCCATTAGTGTTGCACCTTCAAACATCTGGATTAATTAAACTCACAATGCTTTTGATTTTAAATGTTAATTTAGACAGAGAGAGGCTTGGAGAACTGAAAGTTTTCCAGGCTTCTAAATTCCCAACATCACCCCGTCACTTAGAGTTTCAGCGTGTCAGAGCTCTCTTTCTCTGTTGCTATGATATGGAGGGACAATGCATAAAATATCCCACAACAGGCTAGCCTAGAGGAGAATCTAAGCCTATATCCTGCAATGGAATGGGTTGCACTGTAGCTTCAAAGGGAAAATGCTTCCCCTGGAGGAATAAAGCAAAATTGGAGTTGGGTGAGCCTCAAAGGAATTGCAGGCTCGCAAGCCATTGCTTATGTTTGGATTTGGAATTGAAATTGACTCTGGTGGCTCAGATCCTCACCACAGACTGAGAATGGTACCAGCTACAGAGGGAAGAGGCTTGAGGGAAGAAGACTGAAATGAGGAATGAAGTTTTTGCAGAAGTTAGTGTGCATGATAATATGATTGTGAACCCATTTGCATTTTATTTGCTATTTATTTTTCTAATGTAACAAAATCTCTCTCCTGCCTTTTCATGTGTCCTCTTGAATTATTCATTTTGGCAGTTACTTTCCCCTTGTCATTCTCATACATCTCTTTTCCTTCCTTTTTTTTTTTTTTTCCCCTCTCTTAAATTTCACTTTAAACTGTTTCCTACTTGGGAGGTCCTACATCTCTGAAGGAAGTGAGTCCTGCCCCAAGTCTGGAGTATTCTTTCCCCCCTTCCAGTGACAGGCTGGTGAGAACAAAAGCTGAAAAGCTTGTTTTCCATCATTGTTACATATTCCCCCAAGGACATTACCCGAGCAGGGTAAGGCAAAAACAACAGGGGACAAGTTGTCTGCTGGCAAGAAAATCTGTCTCACTGCTTTGACCCAATCTGGAAATCTTTTGTGGGTGGTGGTGCTCAGTGGAAGCTCCAGGCACGAAAATCTGGTGATCCTTGGCTCTCTGCACCTGTCTGGGGTGCTTTTCTGAGACAGTTATTCATCACTACACTACACACAAACATGAAGTCTCCTGTGGAGCTCTTAAAAGAGCTTTTTCCCCCCCAGTTTGTCCCAGTGTTTCCTAAATGGTCTGTTTACTTTATGAAGTTTTGGAAAACCAGTTGTTTCTCTGCTGACAGAGTGGTAGCAGGGACATCATGTTACTAACCAGAATCTTGTCCTACGGATTGAGTTGCACCTCACAAATATCTCTAAGGAAACTGGCAGTACAAAAAGACCTGACTGGAAGAGCATGTCTATCTCACAACCCTTGCAAGATCAGTTTGAATAAAATGGATTTTTTTTTTTTTGTCATTGTTTTTTTTAGAATTCAATTACTCTTTGGAACAAACACTGAAGTCATAACAGTGCAAATGACAGCAGTGTCTTTGAAAGGATAAAACAGCATAAACTGGGCCCAAGTAGTGAGCACATTCAGAGCTTGAGAGTGCCAGCAACAAGGAGACATTTGGACTGGGCGGAAGTAAAAGGTAGGTAATACAAAGCAGCAAAAATTTAGGTTATGGACTTAAATTATTAAATTATACGGAGTGAGGAGACGTGAGCAGTGAGACCTCGTGCCCACGAATCCGTGAAACAACCTGCAACCAACCCCTGTCTCTGTATGAACAGCTAATTTACATACCAAAAACGCACATATTTCGATAGCCAGCCTTGTTGCATGTTTCACTTGCAGCACCCTCATGATAGCACAAAATGCATATTGCTAAGTGGAGCCACAGGTTTATCTCTGGGATACCTGTAACACCTGTAGCAGCTCCAGTGAGGGCTCTCAGTTCTGGTTAGAGAGTTATTTTGAACAGGTGAAAACACTGTGTAATCTCAAGCCCAGCCACTGGGCAGGAGAGTTGTGGCCTCGAGATCTCCGGGGCTTAATTCTCACATGACTGCAAGCTCCTCCAAAGCCTGAAGGATGGAGCAACCTCCATCTCTGGGTCAATCAACAATTTTACTTCTCCTGTTGCACTGCTTGTGTTGCTACACTCTGGCCTGTGCTTTGTGAAGGCAGCACTGCCAGCAGAGAGTCTGATTCTTCTTTTGCGGGTGCACTTCCACCTGAAGAAAAGGTGGAATTTCTCCTGGACTCTCATGCACTTTCCTTTCTAAACTAGGCAACGCAATTACAGTTTTTAGTTTGCATTTTGTTATGAGCAGCTTTATAATCTCGCTCCTCCATATGTACACATTAAATACTAAAGTTTTCTTTCTTGAGGTTTACTTACATTAACTCTTGTTCTGTTAACTGCTTTGAGTTTCCACTCGTTCTAGTGGATCCCAGAGTTTCCACCACCACCTCCTTCCAGCTGCCCCTGCCCTCCCAATTCATGTGGCACTGCCATGTATTATTCTGGGTCGAAAGGCCTTTGTTTGTGCTATGAAGAGCAAAAAGGGAGCAGGCAACATCCTGATAAGCATCATGTGCCGCATCATGTGCCTCTTGATGAGGGTTCTGGAGCTGGAAAATCTTTGCAGGATGAACAACCACAGTAGCACCGTGTGATTTCTCCATGTCACCTGCGCCAGCTGTGGGACAGGGAGCTGGAGACGCGTCGTGCAGCAACCTTTGTGAAGCCAGGGCAGTGTCAGGAAGAGTCAGGAAGGATTTAATGCATTCTCTAAGAGAGTTGTTGTCGTGGTTTGACCCAAACTGACAGGCAGTTCCTTAAACCAATCACGCTTCTCTCAATTTCACATATTTAAACTGCGTGGAAAGGCGGGATCAGGAGGTTTTTTTCCGTTCTAGCTCGGTGCCGAGACGGGACAGAGGGGGGATGGGGGGACCTCAGAGCCCAGGGCCCTGCCGG
>RAHM01000374.1:121566-173329 GCA_003713295.1 Parotia lawesii
TAGTCCATGTCTTGCAGTGTAACAAAACTGTGAGTTCTCATGGAAGAGATGTGTCACACCACAGCAGGTTTTTTTTCCTTTTTTTTTTCCCTTTTCTTTCAAGTCTGTTAATAAACTTCTTTATAGTCTGTAAGTTTTGTGCCTGCTCTGCTTTTCTCTTAATGCTTATCTCACAGAAAAAACATCAAAGTATTGTATAATTTGTCTTTAAAACCACTACAGTTGTGAAACTATTTGTGTTGGGTTGAAACAGGGACCTGCTTGTCCCAGCACCACTGGCAGACAGACACTCCTGAGGATGGCCAAGAACAGAATCTGAGGAGTATAAGAAGGTAAAAGAACAGGGCATAACGCTGGGATACTTGCTGTGCTGGGAACACTGCCTGTGCTCAAAAGACACATCTGTCACTTACACAGCTGTCTAAACATTTCGTAGCGTGTCTAGGTCGTGGTAGTTAATTTTGAGTTTGTTATAGAAAAAGAAAACTGATAAACAAAATGAGGCATCCGATGGATGTGTCATTATTCACACCTTATTACAGAGGCCCCGTTCCAGTCCCCTCTAAATTTATTCTGATTACAAAAGAAAAAAAAAGAAGTTTCATTTTTCTTATGAGAAGAAAACCACTACGCCAAGACAGCCACACACTTACAGAGATTAAGCTCGTCAGCTCTGAGCTTGCACAGTGTGACACTGGAATTGGGGCAAAATAGTGCAATATGGAAAACTCCTTCCCCACGTTCTTGTTCTGTTACCAGCATGACAAGACAGGAACCACACTTGTAAGCAAAACTGGGAGCAAATCTGCATGCAAGCCATATAAACATTTATTAACTTTTGGGGATCACCTATTTTTCAGGTTTAAGCTCACTACTGAAGCTCGGCTAGCGTACCAGCTTTGGCTAATTAAGGATTTTCAGTTAATTTCGCGTGGGTAAAATTTAAGGTTTAAAGAATAAAGGGAATGCACAATACAGACAAACCATAATTAAATGCTTCCATAGCTTCAGATGGGATTAATCTTTAATTTGATCTAGCAATGCTGAATTAATAGGAGGCTTGTGAACATGCTCTAAACTTTAGTGCTGTGCTCTTCCTGTTGAACCTCCTTCTTCTTCCACGTGCTCAAAGCAGAGTCAATAGAAGTAAGTAAATAATTGCAAAGCTGTAGGGTTGTCAGAAGCAGCCTATGTCTCCTCTCTACAATATTTTGTTCCCTTCACTTGTAATAACTGCAAGTTTCAAACCCTTTGTCTCCAACATCTCCCAAGTCTCCATTTGCCTAATCCAGTCATGAGGAAATAATATGGAAAACCTTACCTTTGTTTGAATAAAACCAGATTCCGCCAAAAAATTCCAGCCTGAGGACTGATGAGCTAAGGACTTGGCTGAGGTACCTCCCTGCTAAGTGGAGCTGGTGCTAGCCTAGATGGATTCCCAGTATCGTCAACAAACAATGAGTTGGGCCAAGCATCTTCCATCGAGTTATTTTACATTTATTTTACGGCATATTTTACAGCATTTTTGTACTGCCATGGCTCTGTTTTCACGTTGGTACAGCTGAATGAACTTCCAACATTCTAACTTATCCCGATTTTTCAGCCTAAAGGCAAGAACATAAAGTCAGCAATGGATAACTTACCCAGAGTCTTGGGACAAATTAATTGCTTCTTCATTCTGTCTGTGCAGAGGATGGATTTCCAAGGCACTGCTGAGAGCCAGGCTTCTGAAGCAGCAGTCTCAACTCCTGTGTTTTTATCACGGGTCTCTGGAGGTTTGTTTATTCTGCCTCAGGCCTCAGCTGCCAGTTCTAAACAGGAAAATCTCCACTTCCATTCTGAGGCAGACGTCATTAATGTCTGCAGCTCCATCTTTTCGTTATTATGGATTCCTACAAGGCCTCTGCACGAGACTTCTTAGGCTTGCCAAGAAATGCTGAGAACAGAATTTTGGATTCAGAGGTTTGAGAGCTGTGACCTTAGGCTACGTGATTTAACACTGCTATTAATTTTTGAAAGGTAGAGACATCTATTTCTTTTTTTCTTCACAATGGATTATTCCATCAGCTCTTATCCATCAGTTTGCTAAGCAGGAAAGAAAGCACTGAAACCCCAAAGAAAATACAAATGTTACATCATCACAGCATTAAGTGCCATTAAGTTCTTAATTACGTCAAATAATTAAAGTTCTCTTGCTGTTCTGCTGTACTTTTCATCAGTAAGTCTCAAAGTACTTTATAAAGGAGGTCAGTTTCAATATCTGCCCTTTGAAGGAGGGAAAATGAAGGATTAGGGAGGGGAAATTGCTCATCACAAGGCAAGTGGCAGGGTCTGGATTTGAAATGCAACATTTGAAAATTTTAATGTTTGAATGTACTGCCTCCACCAGAACAAAATCACCACCACAACACTTTGGAATGTTGATGAAAACTCAAAGTGATAATGTGCATTTGCAACCCAGAAAGCCAAATGTGTCCTGGGCTCATCTCCACAGCGTGGGCAGCAGGGGAGTGAGGATTCTGCCCCTCTGCCTCCCTCAGGTGAGACCCCACCTGAAGAGCTGCCCCAGCCCTGGGGCCTTCTGTGTTTTTTAGTAAAGCAAACTGGCTAGACCTCTACAGCATTGAACTGACATGTAGAAAAATAGGTTCAAATTCTATTTTGTTCACTGGATTCTGGTTAATCCCCCTGAAAAATATTTTTTCTGTATTTTAAAATGATTTCCCCCGCTGAGAAGTTGGGCCTGAGCTAATCTTCATTTCTGTGAAAACATTGTATAGATCCCCTCAAAAATGAGTGCTAGGATGTGCTTCTTGATGCTTGTTTCTGTTGAAAATTTAACAAGATCTATTTATGACTCTGCAGATTTGAGGAAAACAAAGCTGTAAACATTAAATCAGCTTCTTTAACGAGCCAATAAGCAGCTGCTATATCCTGCTTGTACTTTTGCTTTGCAAATCCCTTTTCAATAGATATGTGTGCATCTAGGATTACTGCTGGAGCTGACATCAGCTGTGTAAAAGGTTGCATCTCCTTCTATGACAAAGCCATAATATATATCCTAGTGAGGGAAATATGCTTTATGCATCCATTTACATTGTCCGTATCATTGTCCATCAGGGGATGCTGAGACCTTTTCTGGGCACTTTGCTAAGGGGGGCAGTAGTTGCTTGCCACTTTAGATGTACATAAATCTTTTACTGAATCATGTGCTGTTCTGGGAATTTCACGTTGCCTTAGTAACCCTGCCTGGCACCTGTGTGACCCTCTGAGATTGCCCTGGTGTCCCTCCCATTCCTCCTGTTTCTCCTGCCTGCATGCAGAAGCTCTTTGTGGTCAGAACTGTTCCACCCAGGTTTGTGGAACAGACATCCCAAGGAGGGCTTGGTCCTCCTGGAGTGAAATCTGCTGCCCTGCAGGCAACCGCTGAGGGTCCACAGGATGCCCTGTCACGTACAGCAGGGCAAGATTGTAAAAACCAAGGCAGAGCAGGGCAGGAAAACGGGGTTTCCCATGGGTATTGACACACTTTAATGCACATCCTGCTTTTATCTTCCAGAGGTGTTTCTGTACTCAGTCTCCCTCCTTCGCAGACAAGAAAATGCGAAGGGGTGGAGAGTGTTCATGAATGTTCTGTTAAGTGCAAACATTCAGCTGCAGCAGCATCATCTCATTCTGAAGTCCTGGGGGTCTGACAAAGCCTGAGGTCGAATGGGAGAGCATTCCAGATGTGCCAGTTCCCAGCTTTCCGGGGGAAATGTGGCTTTTCCTGCGACATTTTCTATCCTGGTTGTGCCCGCTAGCAGCAGGATTTGGTTGCTGAGGGTGCTTTCTCTTCCTTAATCCGTCTCACGAGGCTCTTCTAAAGAACCTGGAATCTGCAGTTCCTCCCAGCAGCAGCTACTGCTCACAGCAGACAAAGGGAAAAACCTTTTTTTTTTTGGTTCAGAATTCATCCTTGCTTTTACTCAAACACAGGGAAGTTCACAATGCCACGGACAGAGCTATATCAGGACTTCCTGACAGAGCTGAGAATAACTATTCTTCAGCTGTAAATGTAAATAAACGCTGGGCTGTGACAAATGAGCTTTTTCCTTTGTTGAAATGTAAATGCACAAGTTTCTCTGAGGTTCTATGGGAGCATGTGGCTCCTCTCTGAACCTCTTGAAAGCCTCCACGCTCCACTGAAAAAATACGGATGTAACCAAGAGCTCCCAGGGAACAGCGTTTTTATTTGCTCTGAGGTCCTTCACCAAACCTTTGGAATTAATGTGGCAGCCTGTTTCGCACTCAGAGGAGGAAAAGGGAGCTCTGCTGGTTGTCTTGATCTCACGGAAATTGATTGCTTTGCCGGAAGACAGCAACTCTGTGCCATGTTTTTTTAAATCAAATGCCTGGCTTGTGTTTCTTACAGAGCAGTCAAGGCATTGTGAAGTAAAGCCCAAATTGCAGAAAAACTTGCAGAGATGCGGCACAAAAGGTAACTGAAAGATGCAGTGGTCCGAGAGAGAAAAAACTTTTGGTACAGGAACATGTGAAATTCGTAATAATTTTGACTGGTTGCTGCAATTCTGCAGCAAAGCCATTCTTTGGAACTCTATCTTTCTTTGAAAAGATTTTTGTTGTTTGAAAGATATGGACAATGTAAATTTTTCTTTAGAGTACCACACAATCAAATATTGACTAGAAGTTTTGATTCAGAGGCACAGAAAAAAATAAATATTTTTGATCTAAATGCTGTTTCTATTTAAAGTAATATTTCAATCAGAGTTTTGATTTCCATCTGGAGAAAAGGGAAAGCTACAAGCAAATTCACTATTATTTTTGGTCTAAAAAGAACAGAAAAAAAGGAGCCCAAACTTAAGTCCTGTTAATTTTCAGTAACACTTAATTTTATTGTTCTTATTAAAACCATTTGCCTGATTTGGTAGGATATTTTGGACAGAGGGAGTAAATCATGAACTAACTCTATCTCTCACAATTTTTGAATACTGTTTCCTGCAATGTAATTATTGATTTTAGCATTCATATATGTCCTGGTGGTTTTCTAATTGAACATATGATATGTGTCCAGATTGTATCTTACACAATCAATCACGAATCATAAATCATAAATATAGACAGTGTTTCATAATTCTCTTTAACTTACTCTATTTTGAAAAGTCACATAATGGGTCATGATTTATTATGGCCAGTGCCACATGATGCTGGTGAGACAAATATTCTTATACATTGTTAAAATTAATTTTCAGATAAACCTTCTCCCAATTTTTCTTTTTCATTGTGTATATTGGGCAAGGATTAGCAAAACCTTGGCAGTTAAAAGAGTAAAGACCTAAAATGTGGCACAAATGATATATTTGTTCCTGCCACTCTGTAATTTAAAAGCATACTGAAGTAATTTGGGCATTTAAACAGAAAAAGCACACTGAAAATCAGCATGCAGAATCCACCCACAGACCATGTGGTGTTACAGCTGGATATATATATATTGCTAAAATGATCTTTACACAATTTTTGGATATATGTGCAGAAAAAAGCTCTTGCATGGTGAGCAGGATTTGGTATTAAAAAAAAAAAACACCAACACATGTTCTTTAAAAAGCCTGAGAAGGCCAAGCTTTAATTCAAGATATGTACTGTGATGTAAGGGAAACATTAAGGAAACAGCCCTGGGGGCAGCAAATTGCTTACCTTAGTATCTTTATTACTGAGTACCAAGGTTTCTGTTCTGGGATTTGAAAGTATGTGTTACTCACAGATTTTTTTTTTGGAAAAGAAGCAATCAAACACAAAAACTATTTTCTGAGAGAAATTTCTAGGTACAGATGTTTAGGACCAAGTATTTGATTAAAAAAACCCACAAAAATCCCATTGAAAACCACCAACAAAATGAAACAAACTAAAGTCACCCACGAAATTCCTGGTGTATGCTATTTTATTCTCTGCTGTTCTATCACAAAAAGCAGTCAAGTGTAATGGGAGTGACAGATGCCAAATTTTATTTCTGCAAAAATAGTTCTGCAAATATTTTTTCCTTATTTTTTCCCCCCACAGTGCCTTTATCTGATGACACCAGAGAAGGCTGACATCTAAAGGTTACTTAATCCATTTTTGCTACCTTTCAAGTTTTCCTGTATAATCATCTCTGCTTTCAGCGAGCAATAGTTTTCTACTGATTTTACAATCATAACTATTTAATATAGCGTTAATTTTCTAAATGCTTTAAGATGTAGAATCATACACATGGAATTAAGGAACCTAAAAACTTAGAGATTATTTAAGAAATAATAAACTATCTCATTCTTAAGTAACACACTCTTACTCACATTTTGAACGTGAATACAGATTAAAAGAAGTTGTGAGCCTCTGAGAGCAGGCAGTTTTCATTCTTATTTTTTATACAGCACACTGTGATATTCTGCAAGGGATATCTTTTCTCCCAACTCTAAGAGGAAAAAAAGAAAAATAATGTAAGGATTTTGGCAAGAAGCCATCCAGCTGGGGCTGTACCACCTCATCTGAGTAGGCAGTATTTTCCTACTTGTCGTTCATACCCTGAAAAACCCAGCAAACATTATTGTACAAGTATTGTTTTGCTACTTTAAAGATCAAGAAAAGGTGATATTTCATTGCAAGCATGGGCATTTACAAAGATAATCTGAAGCTGCTTGCAAATGTTGAGAAAATAAACACATAAGATGAATGTTCATAAGGAAAAATAAATAAATCAACATCTTTTCAGGTAAAAAACCTCAAAGTCTTTTTTTACTTTCCTCTTTCTCGTTATCTATCCTCACAGCAGGAGGACATATTCTAAAATTTTAAATTATGACAATGAAAGCAGGACAACTATTATTGATAATTCTTTATTAGCTATGACTATTAGTTGTTGGTATTATTATCTTGAAAGCTTTTAAACAACCCCAAAACACTGATAAATCTGGGAAGTGTGGGTATTATATTGTTGCTACACTCTCTCAGGTTATGTGCTCTTCTTCCAAAAGCTCTGAAGGGCTTAAAGAATCCACCACTGCAGTTTAATAACAAGAGTTTGATTTTGGTTTGGGTTTGGCTGTTTTGTTTGTTTTTAATATGACAACAGTGAGTTATAGACTCCTGAAAGTTGACCTGTTAATATCCAGTTTATGGCTAGGAACTGACTTGTTAGAGGAAGATAAATACGCTCAAGAACAAGTCAAGGCGAACATTTGCTTCATCACTTGGAGCTCGGGCAACTCCCTCAGCTCGTTAAGGAAGACACTCTCTGAAGCTGAGTGTTTCATGTTGGCTCTGAGGCCAACCTGCACTTGATACAGATGCCCATTTTTAGATGCTTTGGCTGTGTTCCACAAAGCCTTTTCCTCTCTGGCTTTCCACCAGGGTTGCAGGAGGCCACCTGGCACTGCCCGACAGCTTCGAGCTGTCTCTGAAAGGGTCTGGTTGCTCTTACAGTGCTCTTAATTAATTTTTAAAAAAACGAAATGTATGACAGCAGCCACTCAACGATGGCAACTCCACATTAACTAGTAAAATGTCTATTCAATTTCAGACTATGAGTGCTCGTAAGAGACTTCACCTCCTGGACCCCATCTTGCAATTTTCAGGTAAAAGTTGCACATGTAAAGACAACACAAGAGAACTTCTTGAGGACTGTTGTGTTTTGATTTCTTCTTTCTGAAAGAAAATTCAGTTTCTCTCAGTGTTTACTTCTTAAATTAAATGAAGTCTCCAAATTTTTTCTAAGTGATTCAGGCCTGAAAATGCACAGGACACTGTAAGGTTTCATTAAAACAATTATGTGCTGCTATAAGGATTACGTAGTCACAAAAGATTAAAAGAAAATGCAGGTGCTGATCTCTTTGGACTCAGAAAGGATGCAAAGCAATCAACAGTGGCTCCACATGAGCCCAGGGGTGCCCAGGTGGCCGAGAAGGCCAATGGCCCCTGGGCTGTCCCAGCCATGGTGTGGCAGCAGGAGCAGGGCAGTGACCATCCCCTGTGCTGGGCACTGCCGAGGCCACACTTCGAGTGCTGTGTCCAGTTCTGGGCCCCTCAGGACAAAAATTTGAGCGTGTTCAGAGAAGGGAACAGAGCTAGGGAAAGGTCTGGAGCCCCAGGAGCGGCTGAGGGAGCTGGGAAAGGGGCTCAGCCTGGAGAAAAGGAGGCTCAGGGGGGACCTTGTGGCTCTGCACAATTCCCTGACAGGACGGGGCAGCCGGGGGGGGTCGGGCTCTGCTCCCAGGGAACAGGGACAGGAGGAGAGGGAACGGCCTCAGGCTGGGCCAGGGGAGGTCTACTTGGATATTAGGAAGAATTTCTTCCCAGGAAAGGTAATCAGACATTGGAATGGGCTGCCCAGGGAGGCGGGGGAGTCACTGTTCTTGAAGGTGTGCAAGAAAAGACTGGACATGGTACTCCATGCTGTGGTCTGAGTTGGCAAGGTGTTGACCAGTAAAAGGCTGGACTCCATGATCTTAAAGGTTTTTCCAAACTAAATATTTCTGTGATTCAATAGTAATAATAATAATAACAATAATAATAATAATAAAATGAAGACATTTACCATTGAACTTGGGAATAGAGCAATCATTTCTCTGCAGGTACCATGCCTACAGTGCATAGCAGCAGGAAAAAACGTCTCTTTTGCTTGCCTGCCCACCCTTATCTGTGCTACCACCTAAGCAGGGCTTCAGAAGATGTTCTGGCTGCCACTCTCACAGGTAGGTTTCTTTCTGCGACAGCTGTGCTTTCTCTGGTAGCTGACATCAAATGTAGATGGCATTTCTGGCCATCAGCAAGAAAAGGCTGAAAAAAGCCCAATAATTGAGATTTACCAGGAACTGATCGCATAAATGACCTCTTAGAAATTCATGGTTCAGCATTAGTCCTGAAATCTTGTCAAGATGCAAAAGATACCAGTGGCTACCACCGTGGGCTTTGACCTTCATGCCTGAGTCCCTGCACCAGCCCCAGAGCAGTCTGAGGCTGCAGGCGCCCTGCGGAAGGGGAAAGTGAGGCAGCCAAGGAAACTGGAGAGCGGGTTTGGCAAGGAGGGCAGGGAGAATGCCTGAGCAGATGCTGGAGAACACTCTGGGACCCGCGCTGGGGGTTTTGGTGACTCACCTTCAGCAGCGCCCCGTGCGCCCGGGCGCTGACTCAGCCCTGACTCAGAGGGCAGAGACGCCTCTCTGAGTCACCGCCACCACCACCACCACCCCCAAATGTTTTCCTTCGAGTTTCCCAAACAGGATATGCCCCGCGTGTGCCTGTTTCTCCCCTGGGAAATCTGATATCAGGCCCCAGCTGGAACGGCGCATATGTTTAGAGAGGACTTTTTCCTCAAGTAACCTTGCTCAGTAAAGCATTCGCTCTGGAGAAGCAGCTGGGTTGAGACACCATGTGAGATCTTTCTCTTACACGGAGGAAATGTGTGTGTGATGCTGTTATGGGAGTAGTTTATTCTCAACTGAAAGTTTAGAGTGAAAAATTGCTTTTCTACAGGGGAAAAAAACCCCCAAACTGTACTGAACTCCAGAAGAAAGATGGAAAGAATTTGGTTGCTTTGATATTGCCATCCATCTGGAGTAATATTTGAGAGATCTCGTTTATCAGACTGTTTCGACAACACTCAAAACACGTGATAGAGGCAACCATGATTTTTGTCTGTGCTTACAATCGTATTTCGTCACACTTGAGAGACAATTAGTACCTCTCCGAAATAACAGTCTTGCAGACTGTCCTTAAATTTAATCTGGCAGTTTTCAAAGGAAAGTGTGTGCAGAAAACTCGAGTTGTGCGCACACACACACGCATTCGCAATCCAGAATTACACACACACACACACACACATATTTATATATATATAATATGAATAAAGCAGTGAACATAGAAACAAATTTACTGCCCCTTAATAAACTGTTAACCTATAGTATTAAAGGAGGCAAAATACGTAAATATAAAATGAGTATAAAGGTAAGAGAGTGTGTTTATAGTTACACATACACTGGTACAAAGTTCAAAGGAAGAGAAAAGAGCCAAATGAAATCACTGGCATGCAATTCAAAATATCAAAACTTATTCATTTAGTTATGCCAAAGCAAGAGTTAGTGGTATGTGGAGTTGTAATTGGAAAGGACTAAACCATAGAAGGCAATAACAATTTAAAAATCACTTGAATTAGACTTATTAACCTTGCGTTAAATAACTTTAGGCAGTAGAGGCAACATGGTCGGGAGAAAAGAAAAAACCCTCTTAATTTGAAGACTGAAAGAATGTGGAAGTTATTACTTGGTAAGAATGAAAAAAGGGAGCCCCATGCAAGTGTGAAAGGCAAAAGCAAGGACTCACACCTGCTCCCAGGCCCCACCAGCAATCGGTCCAGCAGCCCTCATGGGCCAGAGCTACTTTACTGGGCCATTTCCAAGAGAAATTGGATGCCACAGGAAGTGGCTCCGCAGCTGTCTTCCCTCTGAATCAGTGCTGGAGCTGTCAGGCACCTCACAGCGGGACCTACCACAGAAGATGTTAAATCATTTGTGGTCAATTAGCAACCATGTGCCTTTTCCAGCCTGGAGCTCTGGCTGGGCTCCAGGAGCTGTCATTTTTTACACCTAGTGCTTGCCCTAAAGAGCTGATGCATTTTCTGTCTCATTTCTCTGTCCCGAAGCCTTCGCTGCCCCGGGATTCCAGCCACAGATGTAAATGCAAGGGGCATAGTCGTGATTTATGCCAGAAACACAAACCCTGCCGTAAACAGCAGCAACACAGCCAAGCCCAGGAGAAATAAAGAGCTGCTCCACAATAAAAGCAGTGCCCTTTACTATTCCACAGCTATTGTTGCAGGAAAGGAGATAGGGATGGATTTTCTTTCCCGTAGATCACGGGATGAACGAGGCAGTTTTGAAGTTAGCTCAGCTCCAACGCCTTGCAGGAGAGAAGGGAAGGAACCCCACATATAAATCACTGGCCCTGAGCTTAGGTTTGGAGCCCGTCCCAGATCTGATTCAGAAAATGTGAGAGTCTTCTGCAGGTTGCTTAATCTCTGAATGCTTCAGATCTCTGGAGCACTAAAACATAACAGGTAGAGCAGTGGAAAAGCTGTAGGAGGTGTTTTGAAGAAATATTGAGGTTGTATAAGGAAAGTAGTAGTCAGTAGAGGTTGCAGTAGTTATTCCCCATTGCAACATGATGGTTTCCTTGGATTAGGACAAATTGACCTGTATTTAACATGTTAATTTTAATTAAGGCGGAGGATAGGGAAGAGGCAAGAGTGATACTTTAATTTTTCCCATCCAAACAGGGGTCGAAGCCTTTAAAAACTATCAGCCATGTGTGATACAGAGCCTTGGCTTCAACAAGGTGTACTTGCTTGCTAATTCATCTTATGAAAATGCTGTGGCCAAACTCAGACCAACACTAAACCCGTAGCATCACTGTGTCTTAAGGAAATATTGGGAAAAAATTGGGGTGAATTTTTACTTGTGCATTGCCTTCAATCATACAAATATGGCATGAATTTAAAAACAGTAGGTGATTTTTATCCCTAGACTCAGGATGTTGCCTTCAACTTGCCTTAAAACAGCTATTTCTAAATTTAAAAAAATGACAAGAGTGTAATAGTAATGATGAAAATAATAATAATAATAAATTATTAATAATAAAAAAAATATTCTATCCATAAAATACTCCTACTCTTTAGAAGCACTGAACTACTTCATTAATGCTGAATATCGAAAGTATATTAGTTTCAGGCTGGAGTCTGCTACACCCTGGACTGTTACACACTATTTTCATGAAGTTTTGCATCTTTAGTAATATTTTGCATTTTGTGGCTTAAAATCCTTCACAACAAACACATCACAGTTCACCATACTACGCAGGGTCTGTGGATAAACACCCCACCATTTTTATCATCTCAGAAAAGAACTCATACCGGTCTTAAAGAAACTGTAAATTGCCACATGGAAAAAAAAGAAATCTTTACAGTAAAACTTCAAGCATTTTATCTCCCTAGGGATCCTTGAAAGTGGTCTCTGCTACTCGCAGAAATCCTCCCTCTCCCCAGCAGCACTGCTGGGGTGACAGCATGCAAGTGTCTCTGTATCTGTGCCTCAATTAATCCAAAATCCTCCCAACCTGAGAGGGAGCTGGCACCTGATCCTGACACCTGATACAGAGCTCCCAAAGCCATTGCTGGGAACAGAAACTGATCTGTCACTGTCCTTCGGTGCCTCTGTGGGGGGCAGAGGCAAATCAGGAGAAAAACTAGTGGTGGAGAGAAGGTGATGGAGCTAAATTTTGCTTGAAGGAGAAAGTGTCTCCTGGAATGTGCAGCTACAAGGGTTTTATAAATAAATAGTTGCACGTTTTCTTTTTATACTGCTTTGGAA
Organism: Parotia lawesii; assembly: GCA_003713295.1. Classification (NCBI taxonomy): domain Eukaryota; kingdom Metazoa; phylum Chordata; class Aves; order Passeriformes; family Paradisaeidae; genus Parotia; species Parotia lawesii. The sequence continues at coordinate 133,959 of RAHM01000374.1, forward strand.
ACTCAAATCTTCACCCCAAAAGTTTAATTCCCCCTTCCAAGAATTCTGCTTATCAAGCTGCGTCTTATAAACACTTGCATTCCTTGCCCTGTTTTGAAGACCTTTCCAGATCTCCACCATTTGGGGGGGTTAGAAAACTTCTCTTAAAATTCCAGTCTAAACTTATACATGACCAATTTACAACTATTTGATGTGCTGCCAGTATTAAAGATAATTTTCCCCCTCTCTTGATGTGCAGCCAGCTTGAACATATTTATAAAAAGCTACTGTATTGCCTTTTTTTAGCAGATTGAACCAAGCCACACTTTCTAATTTGCTCTCTAATAAAGATGCTCCACTTTTATCATCATCTGCGTAAACTTACCTGACACCCACTGCACTTCAAGTTCACAACCTTCCTCAAAGGGCACAAGAACAGAAGTAAGCACTTCAGAACAGTAAATTTATTGACACATAGCACAGATCCCTCTCCATTTTACATCAAATGATAAAACCCCATTTATAGATAATGAATTGCACGTCTTTGCTCTCTTTACACTTCTCAAGGTAGATTTCAGGCAGAGGTTTTACCTAATTTTTTCTTTTATGATCGTCTAATCTTGAATTGGGAATACCTATCAACTCTTTACTTTCAAGACTGATAAAAAGAAAAATGTTTGCAAACCAAGAGTCACTTTCATTACTTTCATTTGCTAAGAACAGCTCCACCTTATCTCTGAAAGATTTTTTCTTTGCCTTTGGTCAGCAAACCCACCAGCATTTCTGCCAGCTTAGATCTGTCCCACAATGCCAATGAAAAATAAAAAAACCCAAACAAAATCCTTACCCCTTGCAAAGTATTTGGGTGCTCTGACAGTAGGGGAGGAAAGACAGGGGAAAGAAGGGTCGAGGGACAGACATTTCTGAAAACCAGCCTGTGATTTAAATTCTGAGGAACCTTAGCAGCCTACTTGTGCTCCGTGAAATCTTCAGTCCATCACAAGCTGCCTTTTATGGCCAAACTGTTGGTAAAGTCCAAAGTTTCACCATCAGCTGGTGTTCGTGGCAAATGTAGGTCTTATCCTGCCTGGGTCACATTCCTGTGATCTCTGCAAGGTTTGAGCATGGGCTTCAGGAAGACAAGGTCTGTGAAGTATGAAAAGTGCACCAGTGAGCAGCAGGAAAAAGGAATGATCTTTGAAATTTTAACAATTTGTTTGAGGTGTGTTGGAGTCCAAAGTGCAGGGAACATTTCTCTGCCTGTTTTGGGGGGTTCTACTCCCCTGGACAACCCTGTCTTTGACCTTCGTCCATGGAGAAAATTACCTACCCTCTGGGAAGAAATAGAATCTACACTGGTGTGAGTTAGGTGATAGAACATTATGTAAGATTGTCACAGGGTGAAAATTTAGAGGTGTTGGGTTTGTTAATATAGTAAATAGATAAGAAGCAAAAACTCCAAAATGGAGAATTGTTGTTGTTCTAGGCCTTCTTCTTTCTTCTTTCTTTACTCCATGTTCGCGGCAAAAGTGGATTGAGAGGATTGGGTGAAAAATGCTGCAGTTCCTTTCATGTGACAGAAAGATTTACTGAACATTGGTAGAAAAGTTAAAATATCTTTCGTTTCGGGCTTTCATTGGGTAATTTACCTTTAAAAGAACGGTGTTATCTTGATAACTCGGCTTCTCCTTTGCATGCTCTAAGGGGAGTCACGCTGTGGCTCAGCTCCCTTTTGATAAGACTTAATGAACAACTATCTGAAAGTAAGAAGCGTGGTAAAGTCCCGTTCGTCTGCAGAGCCCAGGCAAGGGCTCTGGAAATTCTCCCCCATCCGGGGAGACATAATTAAGGTGAGGTAAAACATCAGAGGTGGACTTCTCTGATGCTGCCATTATCTTCATCTCCCTTCTCCTCAATTCAGCCACAGGTTAGCTCTCCTTTCCTTTAACAGTCAACTCTGCTTCAGGTGCTTCAGGTTGAGGTTAAAGCTCAGCTGGTTTCTTTTGGTGGTTGGGCTTTTTTTTGCTTTGGTTGGTTTGGTTTTGGTTTGTTTTATGGGGTGGTGTTTTCATGGGTTTTTTTTGTTATTTTTAAAATTTTTTAGATTTCTTTTAGCCAATTATCAGTACTCAATCCTATTCCATGAAATTGGTATTCAGAAAATTTCACAAGTACTCAGGCAAAATTGAACAGGAACTGTAGTCCGCTGCATTTAGCAAGGGATGCCTGGAAGTGAGGAACAACTGTGTTTTCTGGGAGAAAAACTGTGCCAATGAATCCTAAGCTTTTTTTTGTTTGTTTGTTTCAAGATATCTGTGTCCCTTCTTAAGAGTAAGCAGGGATGTAGTTTGATTTTTGTCTCTCAGTAGAAATTATTACCAAAAATACGTTTTTGGCCTTTATGTTACTTATAAATTGCCTCCAAGGGTCAGTCTGTTCTTTAGACCAGGTTTTGCACGAGGGAATTACTGGAATGAAGACCTATGAACCTGATAGGCAAAGGCAAAAAGCAAATTCTCCAGAGACTTCTCCCTTTGGGCATCACTTCAACTCTCTTCTGAGAGTCTTGTGGAGATATCCTTGCTGGAGTGTGTCTGAATAAATAATATTCCTTTCAATTGGGATCTCCAGAATAGGTGCAAATGCTGTTTGCCTCATACACTGAAACATAGAACAAGGGGAATGTATTGAATTAATTTCTGTCTTTTTCCTCCAGGAAATAAACTGGTTGCACCTAGTGAATAAAACAAGAGCCTGCAACAAGATTAGGTAGGAGGAGAGTTAGGGCAATATTTTATTCTTAAGAATAGGCTAGAAAACAGGCTAGAACAGGCAGGTGAACAGAAAACAAACAAGGAGACAGGCTTAAAACAAAATATTTATATTTCTACTGAAATTAAGACGTGAAATAAACCTGATGGCCACTTTCTTGAGGATGCCTTGTTTTTTCACCAGCAGTAGATTGGCAGGTGCTAGTCTGGCTGGAGGAGTGCAGCACAGCCGGCCACAAACCCCAGCACCAGAGTCCTCAACAGGACAAACTTATAAACTAATAAGTCATGGATTTTCCAATGAGTCAGCCCCAGGAACCTTTGAGCTCCACAGACCTTCCACAGAGGCTGAGGCTTGCAACTGCTGTCCTTTGGCCTTTCCACCTTTACTTTTTTTTCAATATTTATTATAAAATAGATTCAGAACAGCTGAACTCCATGGATTATACAGCTCACAGCCAAGACAAGTGAAGATTCTTTTTATCACACTGAAGAAAAATTGATGGCACAAAAAATGCAGCTTTCACAGGGTGATGCTGTGGAATCTGTGGTACCTCCTGCTACACAACACCATTCATCGTGCTGTTGCTCTTCTAGCAAGGAAAGAACAAAGTATAAAGGGACTAAGCAATTTACTTGGGGTTAAATACAAATTCAGAACCAAAGCCAGGCTGCTTCTTTTCACTCCCTCTTCACAGCGTTCTTATCCAGTCCACAGCACCTTCAAAACACCATCAAACCTAGGAAAGTAAATGAAACGTTCACTTGGCTCTGAACAAATAGCCAACACCCACAAGGACTGAGGACTGAGACAATTTGGATTGGAATCCAAACTTGCATAATTCACTTGGAGCTAAAAACTACCCACCCTTACCAGCTGTGCCTGTTTCTGCTCCTGCCTATTTTATTCACTTTTTTTTTTGTTGTTTTTTTTGACAACTGGAGAAGACAATCAGCTTCCTGGAGACTCCAGGCCAAAAGACAGGGTGCTCTGTGCAGAGAGTTTGAGTTCTTTCTGGTGTCTGATTCTGATCTCAGGGCAATGAGTCTCTCCCATCTCTGTCCTGAATACTGAGCGAGAAATTTTCTGTCTCTGTAGAACCAGACCATTTCTCCCTCAAGTTCTTACACCATCTGAACATCAGAGTGTCCTGACAAAGTTTGGTCCTACCTCCATAATAGGTGGGGGAGAACAGAAAATCATCAGTGCTGTGCAATTAGTGGAAATCACTACCCACAGGTAATCATCCTTTCTCTTTTATATTGAATCCTAGATTCTGTCTACATGAGTGGTTTAGTCACAGTGGAGCACTCTTCATGCAACTGTGTTAACATGAGAAGCATAAGACTCTTTTCAGAGAGATATTTTGTATATTTTTATATAGGAATGCTGAATTTTGGCTTTTCTCTTTCATGTGAAATAGCAATAATGAATGAACATTAATGCTATAACTTCTTTACAGGACTCCACAAGTAATTTCTGTGGGTACAACAACCCCTAAATACTCTGTTACCTTTCAAACAAGGTGTTCATGATTTTTGTCCTCTCTCCCTGTTTTTTATACAGTGTTCTAATCTGAAGACTGTGGTACTCAAGATCACTGCGTGCTGTGGGCAGAGACTCTATTTATGCTGTCAGTGCCTAAATCTGAGTTCTGTTTTTTGCTGTTGCACAATGCTTCAGTCAATGCACCTGACACAGCTGCGTCTTTGTTGAAGAACGTGTTGCAATCCCCTTTTCAGCTCCACTTTTACAGCAACAGGACACTCCTCTGTGAGACCTGAGCTGCTTGTGCACGGCTGGCTCCCTGCCTAAGGCATGTCCCGGGATTCTTGTTCCAGAATGTTTCGCTTTGCTTTCTTTTCTGCTCAAGCTGGCTTTGAGTGATTGCACTCGTATCCTTCCTCTCTCAAATCTTTGTGTCCTCCAGTCTGAGAGCAGCCTGATGGATCCTCTTGGATGCTCCCTCTTCCCTTCTACCAGACTTTTGTCAAGGCTAGATGAGAGAAATAAGCCAAATGATCTTTTTTTCCTTTGGGAATTAAGGGAGAAGACACTAAACACCATGGTATTCCTCATGGACAGACTACTCTGACACCTCATCTCACACAGTCACTGGCACAGTGCTCCTCTGAGAAGAGAGAAAAAGTCTGCAGAGAGCAAGGATGGGTAGTCAGATCACAAAAATAAAGATCTTATTCATCTCCATTAGTCAAGTATTCACTATGTAACCTCCCTGAAAGTTAGAATTTTTTATTCACTGTTCTATTTTAAGATGCATTCACTTCATGAATTGTGTATATTCTTGGGTTTTGAGGTTTTTTTTATTATTTTTGTTTTGTCTTGGGAAGATAAGTTAACCGCAATTGTGGCTCCTCTGTGTTCTGTATTCGATATCTTTCACCCTTAAATTAGTGCCATTTCATCGTCTACTTTCAATGCGCTTCTTTTTGAAATACAAGAGGTAATACTCAGCAAATTTTTGAATGTTGGTAATGGGACATGTCTACTCTCTATTTATGTGCTCTGAAATGTAGTAGGGATTGAGTTGCTGCTTTCACATCCACTCTTTGTCTATTCAAAATACCATTTTCATTTACCCAGACCCTCTTCTACCCCGCTGTTTGCTTTTTTTTAACACATGCTGCCCCAGGGAAAAATGGCACTTGCTGAGCGCAATGTCTAAATTGTCTTGTTTCTAAGCTGTTTTCTCTTGAGCAATGTATAGATTTAATAAAAAGAGTGTGCCTTCAAATTCCAATACATTCCAGAAGTTTGTCTGAGTTACCTCTCATGGGAGGGCACCCATCACAGTTCTTTAGAGAATTGTTCAGCTTTTTCTGTAAAAGAAGTAGAAACTTACTTAAAACCAGTGTTTTTTTCAGAGGAATGAGGAAAGACCACAGTGTTTAATGAGTTTGGGAAACATTGAAGGAAGCCACATTATGCTCATTAAAATACCTGCCTGTCCCAAAAACATTGGTTGTCGGGCCCAAAGAGTGCCAGGGCTGCCATCTGAAAGTCAGTGAATGGGGAGGGAGGAACTTCAGTGCCAATGAATAGCAGTCAACTTAATTAAAAACTTCCTTCTCTGATGGAAAAATTAGAATTTAACTAAATATAAATCCTCAAGGGAAAGTCTCTCCAATTTAAATTAATGGCGAAAAATAGTCCTGGCATTTTTTTCAGCCCCAAAGGAAAAGTTTCAATTGTTTTGGGCTTGTTGTTCTTCCTTTTTAGTTTTTAACCTTGGAGATTTAAAACGCATAATTTTTGCCAAAATGTGAATACTTCAAAACGAAAATATTTCCTGCAGAAAAGCCCTCTTTCCTGGATTGTTCCACTTGTATGTGTTCTTTCCCCCTTTGCCTTTCCCTCTGAGTCAGAATTTTTAGTTTCTGTGTTCTTATCTGTGTGAGACACTTCCACTTCAAAGGCATGAAATCACAGAGAAAGAGAGTTATCTAAAACAGCAGAGTTTCTTCTTGAACTGTTTACAAGTACTGCAAATATCTCCAGTATCTCAGATATTCAATGTTGGTATCACTTTTCTTTTGAAATTAAGTTTTTTTAATGTGCAACGTCCTGAACTAAACCCCCTTAGCACTAAGTCTGGCCAATTGAAGATGGTGTGAATGCTCTACAGGTATAGAAGCTTCCCAACCCATGGATCTGCTAGCTGGAAAAGAAAAAAAAACAAAACCAAGAACAAAACCAAACACAGAAAACTCAGCAGCAGTCTAAACACAACACAAAAGTTAAATAGGGATTAAATTTAATTATTCATTTTAAACAAAGGGCAAAATCCTTCTGAGAATGCACTAAATAATCCTCTCTCTGAGGAGTCTGCAGTAGCTCTGGATCTTTCACAGATTATTCCTATTAAACCAAATTAATGCCTCAGTTATATTGCAAGAAGACAAAAGTGAGTCGCATCCTCTAGTTAGAGGGCACAGGTGTTTCCCATTTGGGATAACCATCCTTTCCCAGTGAATCAGTACTTTGTGCAGCCTTGAACCTTGAGGTGAACAGCCAAGAACAAACATGGGCAAGGAAATCTCAAACCTGACCAATGGTGATGTCCATAATTAAGCAGTCAGCTTACTTTTGATCCATAAAATCCTTTTGCTGCCTGCTAATTGAGGTTTCTGTTCTCCCCTGTGGGATCAAGGAGCAAGGGAAAAGGCTTCCTCCAAGGTGAACTGGGCAGGTTGTAGCCAGCCCCAGCTCCCCTGTATTTTCCTCTCCAAGAGGGTCTGGGAAGTTTCAGGTTGGCAAAATTCCGCTTGGATTTCTTTCTCAGCAGAACTTCATAAATCAATTGAAACCACTAGACAGGAGAACTGAAATTAACAGCTCCTACCATTCAGAGTTACATCTGCAATATCAAAAGGACCTGTGAATTATCACAGATTGAATCCCTGGTTTTGAGCACATTATTGCTCTTCTTTTTATTTCCAAAATTTTGGGGTTCTTTTGGGTAGCTGATAGAATACAGGTTATGTTTGAAATATGCAGCTATGAAATGCTAGGAGCCTTCACAACAATTTCTAAACATGACAGTGAAGAAAACAGAGTAATGCCTGTTAGTATTGACTGGGAAAAATAATTGTTGCTTGCAAACAGTTATTTTCACTTAAGGTGGTTTTCTCTTGGCTGATTCAGGCCAAAGATTTTTATCCAGACGCTATCCAGGATTATCTCTGGAGTTATTTCTTTTTATAATTAATTTTGGGGTTTTTTTGGTGATGTTATTTTCCTAGTAATTTCATCACTAGAAATTGTTCTTCCTCAAAGACATTCTAAGGGAAAAGTCACATTTTTTATCTATGGATTGCATGAACAAAGCTAATGGCTACAGAGACTGATGCTCAAGAAAATTTGTCAGCCTTAAACTCTGGCCAGAAAAACTTGCTGTTCTCTTGCATGAAGCAGAAGAATTGATAGCAAGAAGAGAAATTGAGTCGTACCAGGCTTACCTGGCTCATGCTTAAAGATGGCTCAGGTAATGGCAGTAGAAATTCCATGACTAATTTCACTGGAAAGAGGATGCTGCCCCAAGAAAGTGTCTGCAAGGAAAATTAGATTCACCCCTCAGAGACTGAGATATTTGAATGAATAATGGTGTCAGGAAACGAGCCTTATTTAGCAAGTCCAAAAAGGGAGAGGAAGGAGGGTATCTTTTGTTTTGTTCTGTTCTTGTTTTTCAAGGGAGTGAGAACAATCCTGTGGGTGAAGATACAGCTATTTCCAGCTCAGGAACAGAACTATTGTGGATATTTTGACATCAAAGCCTACTGAACTCCTGTCCCCCTTGAAGATCTTAATCATGCACACCAAACTGGTCAAAGAAGAGAAACATGATTCTTCAATTAATCACCTAAAGAAAGGGATGATAAATACATGCAAGGCATAAACATTTTTGGATCTCATCTCTTCGTATTTTCTTGTTGGATCTGTTGCCTTGGAGATTGAAAAAATACTGTTGATTTTGCCTTTTCCTATTGAATAAATGTGTTTAAATCCAAAGGATTACAGACACTTTATGGCGGTTATATTGCATGAGGCTTGTTTATATAGTTCTTATTTTATATAATGGAAATATTTCAGATGAGGAGAAAGATTAATGAGTAGGACCTTTATTTATTTTATTGAGTTATGCTAGAAAAATAAACTAAAGTTTGTGTAACTTTTGTCTTTATGCTTTATTCAGTGGGTCTGCTGGTCAAAAAGGCATCTCTTCTCACTAGAAATGCAAAAAAGACAGGTAATAAGTGGTATTTTAGAGAGAGAAAAGTTAAAAGGAGTGATGTGTGCTCTTGTAATAAGATTCAGGTTCGGGAGGATGTCAGGAGATCTCCTTTGTGACCCTGAATAACACAGGTCTGTTCCTATCAAAGACTCAGATATCACCCTTCCAACATCACCTGTGGCTTGAGTTTGGTTCAAGCTGCTCCAGTCAACACCTACAACTTTTCAAGTGTCATTTTTGAAGACCAAATGCCTTTGAGACATAAATAATTGATGCAGAAAAGGCAAAAGTAGAAATAAACCATAGCCATGGAAATTCAGGAGCACTTAACCAAAACCTGTTTCAGTTGCAGTCGTAACACAATTGGTTTTTTTTGCTTTCTTGCAAATTTAAGTGTCTTCAGTAAAACTCATAAGCCTGGTGCTGATGATAAATCACCCAAGAATGCACAGCTGCACCAAGAGAAAAAAGGTCCCAAAATAAACACACTGTTTATTTTTGTAGCTGTTGCTTGTTCCTAAGCTCTTTCAAAAATCAGTCAAGTTGCCCAGCCAGCAGAATTTACCAGATTCTGCCGTAATTCCAAGGCAGAGAGGAAAGGAAGCTGCCTTTTTTTATCAAGGTGAAGACAACAGGACGTTCTCTGAGCACCTTGGCTTCAACAGGATAATATTCAAGTCTTTATCAGCCCACAACACATTTTATCATAAAAGAAAAAAAGATTGAGCTTGACCTGTCAAATAGTCTCCATTATTTCATAATTATGTGGTGGCTAATTCTAGAAAACCTTCTGTAGGCATACAGGTACCTAGTCTGAATTTCAGAAAGGTCCAGAACAATATTTCTCTTTAACCCGGGCTCCCACATCAATTAGGGGAGCATTTTCCACGTAGGACTGCACTTTCCACTGTTCATTTTCACTGCCACCAGAAGTTTTGGCCAAATCGGTTTGTTGCTCTCCTGGTGGCAAAACATAAGCCTTTCCTGAAGGGTGTGTGGTGTGTTAATTTACAACCAGTTCTGGAACATGGTTTCTGAAGTTCTTGAAAATGTTACTGAGTGTAAAAAATTATGTAGATAATTTTGCTGGTCTGAGCTCCTTTTTCATGCACATAAGTTCCATATTGCTATAAAACTTGTTAAAAATGACATGATGCATTTCTTATTCTTGTTCAAAACCCTTATTCTCCCATCTATAAAGCGGAAGGCAAGAAATGATGCTGAATTTCAGAAAAAAGTGCGCATTTGGAAATTACCATTTATCCAGGTAGCTTTGTAGAAAATTTAGATGGACTGTAGTTTAATTATGTGTGTCTTAACACATAAGATTGTGTTATTTAATTAACTTATGTGTGTCTTGCACGACCCCTGAAGAGAGCCAGTCGTGGTTTGTTCATGCATCTACTTCCCAAACCCTCGACCTTGTTCCCTGGAATAGGAATTAGCTCTGAAAATAGCATAAATTAGTATTTAATGCTAAAATGATATTTAATCTGTACCTGTAGAGAAGCATTAACTAGTATAATTATAATGAGAAGAATGATCCTCACTCACATCAGCTTTACTAGATGCTGACAATTTCAGCCTGGGCAGTTCAAAGGTTCTGGAAGGGGTGAGTTGTGAGGTGGTGGAGGAGAGGGAAGTGTGGAAGGAAAGGTAAACAGGAAAGAAGGTGCTGCCTGGCTAATGCAATTGAAAATGCCATGGTTTTATCTGTCTCAAGGAAACAACTTTTCCTCCTCTCTGAGTAAGGATGGCAGGTGCCATCTTCTCTGTGCTGCGCTGACTGCTGAGGCCTTCCTGAAGAACAGCACGGAAGGGTCAGGTCTTCATTAAATGAGATCTATCTGTCATTTAAGTGAGCTAATGCAGCACACGCAGCTGTGGGGTTTGGGCTGTTGTGCTCTCTCAGTGGCAGCATTCTGTTTCTCACTCCCTCTGTTGCTGCAGTGCCGGAACAGCCCTAAAAGCAGCTGTGCCCGGCCACCCATCCACACTCCTGCTGCAGCCACCGCAGGCATTTCCAACATCTGCACAGACACCTCTCTACTTTAGGGTTTCCTGTCAGCTCTGTGATGCCAGGGGAGACACAAGGGAGGGAGAAGGTAGTTTTAGGCAGAATTAGCCTGCTGGGGATGTGTCTTGGCATACGAGTTGGTGAAGAGATTAGACCTGCACGCACCTACAAAAGCTCACCTGTGCACACTTTCACGTGCTCCTCTCAAACCCAACCTACCTGTTTGCCTTAGGCTATCACTCTTCTGGCTTTAGGGACTGTAATCAGTGGGTAGTAGTATTTTCAGAAGCAAAAATGAAAGGGTACTTCTCTCAGAAATGTGCTTCTTTTCGTCTCTCTCAATTCTGAGGGTAGCTTTTTTATATTTGGGCACTTGAGCTCATGTGAAGAACCTCTCACATGCAGGGGTTCAAGCAGGGAAAGTGTAGATGTTTCCTCAGTGTCCTGGGATCCGTGGACTGCCTACCAGGGAAACCTGTGCTGGATAGGGCTGCTGTCTCTGTCTGACACGAGCACACTCTGCCACCAGTTGAACAAAAGAAATCCCAAGGGAAGAGGCTCCAGCTGAACTGATTGCAACTCTGCCCTTCAAACCGAAAAGAAACCACCTCCAGCTTTTCTGTAAATCCATCTCCCAGGAAAAAGCTTATGACAAATCCTCCCATTTATCTGAGAGCCCTGAAAGGAGCCAAGAGCTTTCACAAAGCTGTGGTGAAACAGGTCTCGTCACGACACAGATCTGTACATTTCCAGATTATCCTGTGCTTGTACTGGAGTGGAATCGGACATTAAGGACTCAGTCAGCATGTTTACCTGGACTCCATGGGAAACTTGTCATGACAAGACAAGCCATTATCAACCATTGTTAGAGAAAGGACACTGCCTCCCATCCCTGGGTAGTTTTGTTTTTTACTGACTCCTCCTTGCAGGGTATTCTTAGTAACAGCAATTAAATCAACAATGAGCATCATCACACACAGCAAGGGCCGGATCATACACAGGTTTAAATTGGATTAGTGTCACTGAACTCGGAGTTTCTCCAAATGGCACTGGCTGAAACACAATGAATAAGCATTTGTGGAACCAGTGGTGGGGTTTCCTGCAGAATGCAAAGCAATACCTGTGTCTTCCTTTGTCCTCTCTTTTGTTCCTCCTTTGAAAGTGACAGGAAGTGTACTCTGACCTTTAATGAAATCAGCAACGTGCTTTCATTACAGGTGGTAAAGGATTTTAGAAGTGTAATTCCTGTGTTTGGTAGAAACCCTAACACAGTCTCTGAAAGCCATCTACCATCTCCATTTCTGGCTGGTAATATTAATCAAGGTAGTGAAACCCTTGATCAGTTAGTCCTCTGTAAACATCATAATTGTTTTAGAGAAATTTACACCTCACCCTAATGGCTGTCCAAAGTTTCCCTGACCCCCTGGCAGTGAGGGCAGGGAGTGATGTATCTGTCTGGTGTGGGAAAACCCCAAATCCCTGTGAGCCTCCGTATTCCATAAATTCCAGGCACGGTGCACTTTTTACTCGGTGAAATTGTGGTTTTCATGTGAGCAGAGAGCAGCGTGGCACAATGACAGACTTTTTTTGTCTGGGCAGGCACATCTTTAGACCAGGATCTTGTCTCCACCCCTGGTAACATCATAATGGGAAAAGGCAAAAATTCTTTACATTTCGTATCAAATCTCAGCCATTACTTTTGTTCTGAGAATGTCCACAGCAAATGCCATATAAAGAATATTTGAAGGACTGCTTTCGATTTAAATTATGTTCAGTTTAAAATGAAAATATGGAAGTTATTACTATTTTTATTGTTTGAATTGAAGAGAGCTACAGGACTAAAGTTTGTTGGAACTGCTGCCTTTGAAAGAGAGGTTTTCTTTTACTGGGACCACTAACTGCAATACCTGGCAGCAGCATTGTTCAGGTAGCAAAAGCTGCTGGACAAAAAAAGCCTCATGTCTTTTCTTAGTAACAATGTCAAGAGTAGATCTAAACAATCAGTTAAAAACAAATGGTCCTAAACTTCTAAAATTAGAAGTGACTTTCTTTTGAGGAATGGGTTGGGTTTTTTTTTCTCCGCTCTGTTTCTATGGATTCAGAGTACATCCCACCTTAATGTACTCCTTAAAATGTCTCCATTTTAATGGAAATATCTTAATTCCCCAAAGAATGTAAAGTTTTAAGGTAAATGCTTCACCGTTTTTGTTTGCACAGTCAGCTTTTTGGAGCAGGGGCTGTGTTTCTGTGTGTTTTACCCTGTTCTAGTGGGATGGAGGCAGGGGTGTGACGGGGCCTCCTGAATGTTACAGCAATATTAAAATATATTATTACAAATATATTGTAATAGAATCATGTGCAGGGAAGGGAGTATGTCTTGCAAAGACTTCTGGCATTCAAAGCAAAAGGGACATTTGGGGGACAAGAGAGAACCACTCATCCTATGGCAGGCACTGTTTAGGGAGGGATTTCCTCTAGTTTGGCTGCCTGTCTAACTGGACCTAAACCCAGCCTTTGTGGGAAGTTCAGAGCCCAAGTGCAATTACATCTGTTTCACGTTTGCCTTTAAACTTTTGAGAGCAGTGAGAGGGCTTCCTTCCAAAGTGTTCGTGGTGCTCTCTCGTCGGCACAGTTCCCTGGTTTTCCTGACCTGGAGGTATTGTGAAATGCTGTTTGGGCTGCTTTGTGGGTATTTATTTATAGATACCTGCCCTTATGGTTTACTTTCCATCAAATTGTGATTGCTGGTAACAGCGTTTGCTGTCGTCTTAACTACCTGTCGATTGCCTCTGTGCTTCTGTGAGGAAAGGCCTCTGACTTTGGAATTAAATTGTGGCTTTCCACTTTGGTGTTAATCTTCACTTGTGCTGCCCAAAACTAGCATGAGAAGAGAACTGTACTTGATGTTCTCAGATTGAGTTTATGGACCCCTGTTATAGGGAATTTGTGGTGATCCCATGGATCTCTGATGGGTAGCAGTATGGACACCAGGAAAAACTGTTTTCCCTTCTGGTGTATACAGGCTGTGTGTTTCAAAAGCTTGCTAATATTAACTCAGGCTGGGTTTGAATGCAGTTCTCAGGTCTCTGAGAAGGCTTCAGTCTTAATTAAATGTGTGCCTGTGTTCCTCAGGAGCTACAGGAGCATTCAGGCTCACAACAAATGAAGAAGGAGACACCCGGAGTTTGTGGCACCCACAGAACACCCAGCAAGAAACAAAAGTTTTATTCTTGTTGAGGTTTATGGGGTATTTGCTGACCTGCAAGCCCACTCTCCCTTTTGGTTTGTTCACCATATACTGCTGTGGTGCAAGGCATGTAACTTTTCATTCCTGGCTATTCCTAGATAACATTAAATCACACATTTTTCAATGGGAGTTTCTTCACAGTTTCATTCTCACTACACCAGGCTCGGGGGAAAAAAAGTTGGCACGCCTTGCTAGAGTGGAAAGCTAAACATTTTTTTTAAAATTACTTTCTTCCTCGCTTTATCATAATTTCCCTGTTATAATGAACAAGTAGAAAAAGAATTATTATGGAAACATTCTAGTCTTTCCTTTTTTAAAAAGATATCCCCTTCTTTGTTCTTCCACTCAAAGGCAACAGGTTTATCTGCTAGGATCATATCTATCAGATGCATGCTCTGATGGAAAAAAAAGGAATTGCAAAAGGGAAAAAAAACTATACCTCCCTACTTTCTTGCAAGAGTAAGATATCCCTCTTCATGACCACCTGGTTAGAGTGTCCTCCAGAAATTCAGTGGGAGAATAAAAATCTCTTTTGCCTGTTTTATGGGAAAAGAAAGAAAAGAATGTTTTGCAGTCTCTTTAGCGCACAACAAACTTCATCAGCTGTTCCGCCCATCAATCTAGGAGAGGATTTCCCTGCTTCCTGCACAGGTAGAAAAATTTTCCAAGCCTTCCCTTTATTAATTTTTGCTACAGGAACAGAGATCTTCCAAATGCCAGCCCACAAAGAAAATCTCCTTTACAAGCAACAGAAAGGTGAGTGACAAGGCAGAATTCTGCTTAAACTTAGAAAAAAACCCCACCTTTGTCATGATGGATTAATATATACCTGTGTATCTAAATGAAAAATGTGGTGTGGGAGAAAAAAAAGAAAATCCCCTTTGCTTTTGATTGTATCACTTTTAGTGAGGAAGTATTGTCTTGGGGGATGCAGTTTTTGAACATTTTCTACATTGTGGACATAGAAAATAAATGGTCAAATTTACTCAGGCTGAGAAGCTGGACAAAGGGCTCGAATGCAGAATTCCACCAGCTCCCAGGCAGGAAAATTCCTAAATCTCCTGCCCTTCTGTGCAGACAAGAAAGGGCAAAATCCCACGTTCACTTTGTGAGGACAGGAGAAACCAAGCAGAGGAGGAAAACTACAAAACTGAAACTGAAATTGCCCATGAAGTTGAGACATCTGAGAATCAATCACCTGCTAAAAAGCTTACACATTTGCCACGTCTCAAGTTCCATGTATTTTTGTTGCTTGATAACAGGCAAGTGTCACCTTTCATGTTTTATTTTCCTCTTTATCCACGGCTTGTAGGGCATTTTTTGCTGTGACACCAGAATCCCATCACTGAACATCTGTCATGTGGTCTGTCTCAGAAATAAATGCTCTTTTATAGTCCAAAATTCTCTTAAAAGAGGTCAACATTTGATTTGTACTCAGAAGTATCAGGATGAGGAAATGCCTTTTGAAAAGCCTCCTTATCTTCCAGGGGTGCAGACACATCTGAGAACACTGTAAGGAAAAACAAAATCATGGAGAGAATGAGGGGCAAAATAAAGAAAACTGGGACACAAAAATGGAGAAAACCCCCTCATTTCAAAAGCTGTCAAATGTTCTTCACAAATGACCTCCCACTGAAAACCTGGGTTAAAAAAGTAAAGAGAAAAGGCATTTTATATCTGCATTGTGGAAACTAAATGGCTCTTTGGAAAACACTACTTGTCTGAAATGTCTTCTCTGCCTCCTGGCAGACTCAAAAAAATGTCGACCTTGCAGCAACAGCACTTTCATGTGTCCTGGTCCTTCTAAAGTTTCTTCTGAGTCGCTGTGAAAGGAATCTGGAAAAATCTTTTAGTTTGGTTGGAAAAAAATGCTCCTCCTAAACCTGGTGATTACCAGTCATAAAAATGTATTTTAAAAAGTTGTTGCTAAACATCTGGTGAATAAAATAGCCTTTTTGCTGTTTCTGTGTTTTATCTTCCCAAATAAATGTCATCGTTTGCCACAGAGCTTCATGTTTCCTCCAACTCACAGTCTGCAAAGAGCAGCACCAAGTTGTGACTTGGGGCAGGAGGAGGGATTTGGTCAATTTTGATAAGCATATCATAAACCCAATATTGTTTAATGGTGCCTGTGATTTGAGTGGAAAATAATTCAGTGAAAAGTGGTTTGTTCCTCCTTAATCTTACTGTGGATTTCTTGCTAAGCATTTGTATTGCCAACAGCATCACCAAATTTATGGACCCTATGCTTTATGTATTTTTGTTATTAAAACAATAACATTGGACATTTCCCACTGTTGCATATGATGAGGTAGGATGAACCAGGGTCAGGTTGCAGAGGACCGTGTCCAGGAGGATTTTGATTATCTCAGAGGATGGAGCCTCCACAACCTCTTTGGGCAGCTTGGTCTAGTAGCTGACCAACCTGCAAACCCAGCAGGAGCCTGGAAATGTTTCTGGAATCATCGGTAAGAAGTAGCCAGTGATGACAATGCAAATCCAGAGTCTTCTCCAGGGTTTCTTACACCAACAAGAGCCAAGCTGTCAGTAGCCTGACTCACCACGTGTCAGCAATGCCATTTCTCCTCGTACAATCTGCATTTCACCTGTGCTACTGGGCACGGGGAGTGCATACATTAAAATTCTGCACATAAATTAGAACTTCCAGGTAAAAAATGCCAGGCTCCCAACCCTCGATGCCAGCTACCTTCTCCATCAAGACAGTCACTGAATCAGCCTTTGGAGCCAGCCCGTGTATTTCCTTATGAAAGAAAACCCCAAAGGGTACACATTCAAGTGTTGAAAGGAAAGATGAATAATGAGAGAAATGTTTCAAGAATGCAGAATTTTTCAACAAGTTCTTAAGCCCTGCTGAGTTATTAGCACCTCCTAGAGAATTTGGGATTTCATCTGCAATCTTTGTCTCCCTGGCAACAAAAGTTTAGTGTAACAGCACTGTTAAAATATGATGTATTTTGTTTCCTCCATGCCTTAATGAGAGACATTAACTAGAAAGAATCATGCTGGAATGGTGACTTCACTGCAAATAATTTCAAAACCATTTCCTTTGAATCTCTAGGCTCACTCAGCTTTCAATAAATTTTACAAGAAATTTCACGTTGCAAAGAAGTGATAATTACGTGTATGGTATACGCATGAAACCTAACAACAGAGGATTAGGAGATATAAAATTCTTACAAAAGAATACATTTTGGAGTTGATATCTGTCTTCTAGAAAAAGAAACCAAAGCAAAAACCAAACCACATTTGAATGAAATACCAGAGCTGCAGTTAAGAGGTTCTGGGTCAGGATTTCCAATTATAACTTTTACAGCAGCACCGAAATCAGTCTGCTCTGCTGACTTCCACTTGCCGGCCATCTGTTGTTTTGCCTGTTAAAATGCCTTTCTGGAATTTTATCAGGTTTTCTCTTATGTATGAGCACTGGGAAAGCCAATTACCTTCCCTGTATTTGCAGAGCACTGTGCACAGAAAGGTGCAGTTGTGACTGGTCATTGGTTAAAAGGAATGTGGAAGCATTAAGTGTTTGTAATAGCACTGTCAAACTCTCTGGAAAACCGTGGAGTTGTAGAGGTTTGGGTTTGTTTTTTTTTTTTTTTTGTACACACAATTAATTGGCCACAAAATCACAACATGCTATCCACATATAAACGTGGTTCTTTAAAAATGGTGTGTGTTGTCACCATGTTAATCTCCTTCTTTCTTAATATGGGCATGTGTACTGCACAGATCTGTTTTGGAAGAGCCAAGGTCAGCACTGTCCGAATACCAAATCTCAGGAGTTTTGGTTGATTCCCAAGGTATCATCAACGACAAAAAGCAAGAGTGGAGCCTGTCTCTGGTCATCACATCTGGAATTCTCTGTTTACCTTCCTCTTCTGCATCACTCCGTGTCCGGCACATGTGAAATATTAGGTATTCTCATGTGTTTGGTGTCCTCATCGAGCCCCACAGCCACTAAGGAATTAAGCAGGGATGGATGTTGACATTTCCAGACATGTTTTACACACAAATCACGCCCAGTGCTCTGACAAACTTCAGTGTGGAGATTTATAATCAGAGCTTCACCACGGTGTTGCTGAAGGCTGCACGAGGTATCTCAAACCTTGCTTCTTCTTTCCCATTTCAGCAGTTTTTCAGCTTAGCAGTCAGATGTTCCTGGCCACTCAGATTTCCTCACAAAAAGGCTACAGAATGTGATGTCAGCCTAACTCAGAGCTGCAAACTCTAGCTGGGGAGATGGACATCTAAAGTTTAAGTCTAGAATCTGGTCTCACAAGTGATTTGTGAATTAATTGTGCCTGCCTTGCCTGCTGCCTGCCTTCTGCCACCAGTGTGGCCTCTGCACGCAGCCCTGCTAAATGAGCACTGATTTCCCTGGCACAAAATGACAGAGAGACTGCAGAACTCTCAAAGTCTGGTCTGTTTTCCATTCACACATTCCCCAAGTGTTACCAGAGTACCCACCCAGCCCCTGGTTGGCACAAAGCTTCCAACAGTGCCTGCAAGGCCTGTCTGTGCTGTATTGCCAGGTAGTGGAATATGAGGGGATGCATGAAGGTCACTTTTTCAGAATATATCCTCCTTGAACAGTTATGATTAACAAAGAAATTGCATGTTCCTAAGCACAGAGCGAAGAAAAGAGCAGGAATGTGGGGATGGAAAGGGGTCTTTCAAGTTCTGGAGGCAAACTCTTCTGCCATAAAAGCAGTAAATCTCTTCCTCAGAATGAATTTATCTGAAAAAAAAAAAAAGATGATGGAGACTATATGGTACATGATGGACATAAAGTCCATTCAGTGATTCCAGTTACTTTTTATGTGAAGCTAGAGGGTTCAAATGAAATCCAGGTACTTTCACCAACTGAAACTCATGTACTTGAGCCTCCAAAACAGGGAAAAGGTGCTCAATACCACACAGTTAATCTGTGAAACCCCTTGCTCCAGCGCACTTGCGGTGACAACAGATTGCAGGGGCTCGGAAGGAATGTCATTAAATTAATGGGAGAAAAATCTTTTAAGGATTGTTGAACACAGATAAACAGCCTCTGGCTCAGGGGCATCCCTGAATTCCAATTTCACAGCCCAGCTGTTTTGGGACGTCCAGCCCATGCTCCTTCTGCTCTGAGTTCTTCTCTTGGCACCTGCTGCTGACCACTGCAAACCAGAAGATTTCACAGCTGGACCTCATGACTCATTTCCATCCTTGTGAAACTTTTTTGAAATCAGAACACTTGGACCAGGTTGGAAATTCTTCAGTCTCTGTGGAGAAAATCTGTCAGCATCCTAGGATCATGAATAATAGTACTTGCTGCCTAATTGCCGTGAATGGCCTGGCTGTTTTCCTGCCAAAAACTTGTCAAGGTGAATTATTAAGTATGAGGAATATAATCTTGTCCTGGTTTTGTCTGGGATAGAGCGAGATGCTGTGAGATTTTGAAGCCAGCCTAGTGTAGATCTAGTGCAGATGAACACAGCCAAATTAATCTCAAAGGATAGATACAGCTGAGGATTTCTTTTATCAGCAAATAATTATATTTTATGCCATATCGTAACAAAAAAAAGAAAACCAAAAAAAAACCAGACCAACATTGCACAATCTTTATTTTCCAGCCAACCTGGCCAAGCAATTTTCTTATCTATAACACTGCATTTACTAGCTTGATTGATTGTTCATGTTCTTTGCCTCAATAAATACATTTTAAAACATGAATAAAACATGTTACAATATCCAGGATTTGGTGTTGCTATGGAAATGCAGAAGTTCAGCTGAAAAATATTTGGGTTTCTTTATCTGTGGATGAATTTTTTTTTCTCTGCCTTCATTCATACTGCACTTGGGGAAGTTCGTATTTCTTACCTGAATGGGTCAGGGTTTGAGAGTCCCTGATAATTCTGAATCAGCTTTCTTTTAAAAATCTTAGTCATGTAATACTTCATTCTCTGTGTAATACTTCATTTTCTGAGTAGAAATCCTGTGCAGATCATATGAATGTCTCTGCACTTTCTCAGATTCAACATACTATTTAGTCACAATTTTCTGTAGGACTCAAAAAGATCTTTTTCTACGTTTATTAACTTTTGCAGAAAAAGATATTCCAAATGTTTCCAGATTTGAAACTTCGCAAGATTTAAAAAGAAATCCACCTAATCCACGTTTACCACCGCTGCTCTAAAAGTTGCCAATTGCAGAAATGAACAAAACTCTTACAAAATTTCAAAATTGTGTTGTATTCTCACCATTCTCCCTGCCTTCATGTTGTTTTGATTCCTGATGCTTCCATTCCCTTCCTCCCCATCGAAGAGACATCACCTGTGAGCTTCAAGGTCAAAACACAGGACTGCCTTGTGGGAAGCAACATGGGAAGCATTCCAGAAAAGTGAATCCTTCAAAAAAGGATTTTTTTGAAGGAAAAGTGAAGCGAGCCCACAAAAATGAAAAATAGAGATAGAAACAATAGCTGCCACATGGTATTACACTGGTATGCTAATGTGGCATTGTGCTTCCTCTCAGTGAGGAATCAGGAATATTTAGGTCAGCTCTACAGGAGCAAAACTTCCATCAGCCTTACCCCAAGGATAAGTAATGGAACTAACTAAAACCAAACTCATGGGTTAGAAACAGCTGCGCGTGGTTTTTGTTGAAGCAAAAGAAACCTTTGAGACAAGACCTGTTTCCAGGCCCGCTATGAAACTGTGATTTAAGAAATAATTGTTTCCATGTTTGGAGTTTGAATGTTTGAGGTCCAGCACAGACAGCACAGCGGAGGGAGAGAAGCAGAAATACATCAGCCTTGCCGTGAGGATTTTTCTGAGCTGCACAGTCTGTTGTGTAGGTGACCATCCTTCCGTGGGTCTTCCATTCCTTTTCTCTTTCCATCCCCTTTTTCTTCCATTTCCTGCTTTCCTCCTGTCTCTTCCCAGTCCCGTGTGAGTTCAGAGGCTGTTGCAAGGTGGTATCAAAGGTCACAGAGGGTGTTTTGCCCCACTGCAAACAACGCTGGCAAACTGGTGACAGGGGATGGGGCGAAGGCTGAGGCACCCAACAGCTTTTTTGCCTCAGTCTCCAACGGCAGCCTCTCCTCCCACCCTCCCGAGGGGATGGAGAGCAGGGTGGGCACTGGGGGAGCAAAGGCTCTCCCACGGAGAGGAAAGATCCTGTTCAGGACCACCTGAGGAACCTGGTGGGCCTGGTGGGATGGACCCCGGAGTGCCCGTTCACTTGAATTTTTTTCAAGTGAGTGTTCTAAAATTTAGGCTTTTTTTTTTTTTTCTTTTTTGACCCCAGAAGTTACTCTAAAGTTAGCCAGGCTTCAGCTGAAGCAAGAGATTCCAGTAGTAGTGGGCAACATCTTTGCTCGCTCTTCTGGAAAGAGATGTGGTAAAACGTCCTGTACTTTTGCTCCACGAGAATTCGCTCACTTGTTCTGAAATTCACTGCACTCACCACCTTATATCCCTCTTCTGTTTGTGGAAAGGGAATTGCTAAACCACCAGTTTCCACCTGGAAACCAAGAGATTTCAGAAAACATCAGGTTTTAGGCTTCACAGCCTATCCTGTCCTCTTCGGTTTATGTTTGTTATATATGAGCAGAATTTGAAAGTTGCATTTAAAACTCAAAGAACCAAACAAAAAAAAAAAAATTAAGAAATCAGGGGCTGCCAAGTGAGCAACAGAAATATTTTGAAGTATGGTGAAAAAGAGTAATTTATTTTATCATTATAAATATTCATGTTTTCAGTGTTTCTAAATCATCCATAAATTGATGCAGGGAATGAAGATACATGATTTTAAAACTAATTTGAAAATTAGAAAAAATAAGAATAGTTTAGACCCAGAAGCTCCCAAGAAGTAATTTTATCATGTGGAAATTACAGTTTTGGCCTGAAGTTTTAGCAAAACTGTTTTTCCACAATTTGATTTGAATACGGTTGCACATTTTATCGCTATATAGAGCTGCTGTATTTTGCTAGGTTTTAAGTCATCATACTCACTGCAATGGCAACTCATACAGTAAATCTCTACTGAAAACTGGAGTAGGTCAAAAGTTTATGTTAATATATTCTCTTGTCTAAATTTGTTTTAAAGGGGAAGTATTGGACTTCTAAAACAAATTCAATTTTCACTTTATACTACTAGACTTTGGCAAAATAAACATCTATTATTCTCTATTCTCAGTATTTTTCCTTATTAAGAGTCTATTTTCAAGGGACAAATATTCAATGTGATTAAGCAGGAGAAAATTCAGTATTGCCACTTTTCTACTTTTCACAAACTTTTGGAAACAGAATTCGATATAAATCGTCAGCTCATAAAGAACGTTTATCTGCCTTTTAGAACTGTTCAATTATCCAGCTGATGGATATTTCAGTGCATTTTATATCCTGCTTTCATGTGTCTTCTGCAGTCCTAAAGGTAAGGCTGTATGTTCTCATGATTATCTCTGCACACATATGAAAAATAATTCTCTTTCTATTGGATTGCAGTTTTGCATAAATATCAGTCTTTATTCCCCTAAGGTCACAAAAAATTTGTCTTCTGTGTATGAAATAAACCAGGTTGTCTGCAGTCTGCCCAAGCTGTTTTTTAAGTTTGCACCCACTAGTGTTGTAGGTAAGTGTCATCAGAGTATGAAAAGTTTGAAAAGGTTGATAAGTTTAACACTTGTGAGATGTTTAGGTGCAATACATTCCAGAAGAACCTCCCAAGTTTGCATTTTGGGGGAAAAATTTTTGATCAGTGTATTTTTACTACTTTTTTTTTTACTTAAGACCATTATCTTGAAATGAAGATTCCTGTTCATCTGCAAAAAAAAAAAAACAAAAAAAAACCCCAAAAAACCAAAGCCCCCAAACCTTTAATTGTATACCCCATCAGAATTATGCAGCAGAAAAGAAATGCATAAATTTGGAGACCCAGCTTGAAGCCACGTTTGATCCAAATACAATGAGTAAGAGCTGAACTTAAAAGACAAACAAAAAAATAAACAACCTTCTCCTTATAAACCTTTATTGTGCTTCTAAGTGGTTCCAACACAGAAATTCTGGAAATGGAGGGCGTTTGGCAGGTTATAACCCCACCAAGAGCGAAGAAAAGTGTCACAATAACTTCGGTGAGCTTTTTAGTAATGCTTATCTCCCAGAGCACGTGATATCATAGCAAAACCAGTGAAAAAAGGGAAAATGGCATTTGAAAAGACAGGCAAGAAGCCAGAATGAACACTGGTGTTTTTACTTTTGTTTCTAAGAGCAGCTCCATAAGTTCCACCTGCATAATGACAAGGGACAATTATAATTATTGATATTGATTATTGACCAATTAATCTGCTCGGCCTGGACCCAGCAAAACGAAACATCTATAAACCCAGTGTAGATCTTTTCTGCCCACAGCTGCTGTATGCAGAAATGGACAAGTCCTTCTAATGAATCTGATTTAATTGAATTTTTTATTTATTTCTTTTATAAACTTTACCATTTGTGTAGATCCTGAACTTCGGCAAAAATAAGGGAAAAAAAATAAAATAATATGGTTACATGTGGAGATGTCTTCAACTCTTCTTGGCAATGCTTTATTCTTGGTTATATGATAATGCAAACCTTGGATTTTTCCTTCTGAGAAAAAGAAGAGTCTTTCTTGCATAAAAATAATAATCTTCATTAAATTATATTTTTAATGCATTGTTTTTATAAAAGTGCACCCAGTTGCATAATAATAATTAGAGCAATAATTGTCAAAATATCTAAAAATCATGTATTTTTAAAAGTGCCTTCAAGTTTTAGATAATTTCTAGAGTATTTTTTCCTTCTTCTTTTGTGTTAATAGTTGCTTGTAAAGACATGCAAGGTGAAATTCTGTACCTGTTGAAGCAACCCACAGGCTGCAGAAGCTAAGCGTGCCTCGGTTGATATTTTTACTTCTCAGGTGTCTTCAATATCAAGAGTTTTAGAAGAGAGTTGAAAAAAGCACGGCGAAATCTGTTCTTCGTCTCGTCAAGTTGAATCTTCACGCAACAACATCGTAATTTATAACTGTTATCTGAGCAGGACGCAGTGGATCCCGTCTCAGGTTAGTACAACCCTGTGTAGGAGCTCATCCAGTGTTGGCTACAACTGCTAAGATATTCCCATGAGGATTTTTCCTCTCTTTTCTTCTTTTATAATATCTTTATTTTCGTATTCCCGAGAAAAGGCAATCTATTAATCAGAAATAGTTTTTGTTTTATCTTATCCCTTTTTTTTTCCCCGGTTAAAATGTGGCCTATTTTCAGACAAGATCTCAAAAAAATTTCTTCGAATCTGGTGTATTTTTCTCTTCTCTATTCTCCTGACTATCTGGTGCACCCTGGCAGTTTGAGAAAGTCCATCTTTTTCGTTCGTGCTTTGCCCACCTTCCATCAGTTACCTTTTTTCCTCTTTAGCTCCTCAGTGCTACCACGACACACCTGAATTTTGTAAATATTTTATTCCTTAAGCTGTGCCCGAGGCTCCTGGAGGACTTAAAGACAATATCCCACCCAGGCAGTGCCTTGGTGCTCCTCTGCTTCTTGCTCTGATGAAGATGGTGAAGGGAGCCAACACTGAGGGAAGACTTGAAATGTTTGTGAAATCAGGATGAACTCTTTCAGCAAAACCAAAGATTTTATGTTGACCCTCTCTGCATAAGATCAGTGTTTAGGAGGCCCTGTCATGAAGGCGATAAGGAGCCACCCCATTGATAAATTCTATAGTAGGCTACAGAGGCATCAGTAGAGTCCTTGATGCCAAAATAACCACAATTATAAAGAAAATGACAACATTATTATTATGATTATTGTTGGTGTAAACAAATGAGTCTGACAGGCGGCCAAATAAAAGCACACAGTTACCCTGGATGTAAATGTCAAGCAGCTGAGGTGGCCAAAACTGAGACAAGAGCAGCAGTAGCCAGGTTTCCACACCTTTCACAAACACCAGGAGCATGCTAAGAGTGAGTGCAACGAGGGTAAAAGTAATAATTTCACCATGTCCAAAAAGCCTTGAGGCCATCAGAAAAAATTATCCATAGGAACACATTTGGGTGAACACAAAATCTTGCACTTCACTGTCTCTGAAATATTTTTTTTTTTTTCCCCGCCAAAGGGACTTCCCAATTAAACAGTAACATTAAGCCTGTTACTTAAAACAGATTTAACAGGAAAAAGGGTGGTTAAAGGCCTTCTGAAGAAATAAAATTTTGAGGGTTTGGCCAAGAAGTGTGGGTCAGCCTTGAATGAATGAGAAGGCACGTCCAGGCTCAGCTGCAGGCTAAACTGGAAACAAAAAACCTCTTCATTTAACATCATAAAAAGTTTTCGCAATTTCGGCTTCGAGAAGAGCTTGTCCCTCTCTTAACTCCTCCAACATGAAAGCACACAATTCCTGCTCTGGGGCAGTGTCTTCCAGACCGGGGGTGGAAGATACAGAGCGGGGAAGGCAGGCATGGAATGCGTGTGTGCTTCAGAGGCGACAGATTAACAGCTCTGGTCTCCAGACTGGCACACGGCTCTTAAAAGCAGAGCCACAAGGGGGGAAAAAACTGCATTTCTCGGTGGTGTAATCAGAAAAACAAACAAAGAGTATGCAAAAGAGTTGTTTTAGCACGCTAAAAATTTATCTAGCTCCTTTTTGCGGGGTTCAAAACATATTGAAACTCCCTAAGAATAAGAAAATACATGGTTTCCGATGAAAGAAATAATTCTGAAAAGGCCCAAATTAACCCCTTCCATCAGCCTGGAATCACATCTTTGAAAGTGTTTGTGTGGCATGGGGATGGATGATGTCTTCAAACAAATGTAAAGTTACTGGCAGAGCTTGTTTTTTTGTTGATGAGGAAAAAAAGCTGAAATAGCTAACAAAAAGTAAGGCTGTCTGTGGAAAAAAATCTGATGAGTTCTAGAAGCTCAGAGACCTCACACATTGCAAGGAACTAAAGTTTAATATCAGAATTAATATTAAAATATTTGAAAAAACACCAGAATCAAAAAAACACCCATATTACTTTCTAATCCAGTCCAGTTAAATCTAATCAAGCCAATAGAGCAACAGTTAAATCTGAGCTTAACATAATTTCAGATACAAGATATTAAACTGTAGAATATATTTATGTATTTCATATATAAAATATGTATAAAATATACAAAGCAAAATATTTAATCATATTAATATAATTTGTTACGTAAATAATATATGGTATATCATGTAACAAATAATATATAATAGAAAATTTAAATATATAAAACATATGTTGTCATGCATATTGAAATTCAACAAGTAAGAAGCCTAAATCCATCTTCCAAACCCAATATTTACAGTTTATCTATTATATTAAATTATTTGTATATTTTGTTAAATTTACATATTACATAAAATTATTATAGATTTTCATGTTATATGTAAAAATTTAACATAATACATAAAAATAATAAAATAATTTATAAAATTTATAATTTTAAAATAAGTTTTATTGAGGTAGAGCCTGTGCCACCTGTCAGAGAGAAAGCCCTGTGATGAGGCAGGTGGGAAGAAGGAAAGGTGAAATATTCCAGCTGAAACACATCTGACTCTTCAGCACAAAGGACTGGGTCACTGCCTGAAAACAAAGCTGATGTATTCTCCTCTGAGAACTTTTCAGTTCCCTGAAAAGGCACAATTCCTCCAGAGAGAGGTTGGGAGACGAACACGTCACTGCAATTTTAGGGGCTGGAAAGTTTGGTCTCGCCCAGCCTCGTGTTCCTCAGGAGCTGCCAGCTCCAAAACCAGCCCTGCAGAAAGGGAGTGACAAATATCAACGAGCCCCAGGGGGGCTCTGCCAAAAAACCTGGGACTTGCAAAGGGAGGCAGCCACGGGCGAACCGAGCAGCCACCAAACCCAGCCTTGTATTGGTGGCACCACTAGGTGGTATCCATTCTCTAACTTTCCCCATTTTTTTTCCTCTTTTTCCCTTTTTTTTTTTTTTTTAATCCTATCAGGTGCTTTGTCAGCCTGCACTGGCACAGAAGTGTTTATACTGAGTAAACTGAAGTACTTAGGGAGTCTGAACAAGTGAATAATTCGTTAATTTTAGTAATATTTTTTTTTTTGCTTTTGTTAGACTTCATCCTCATGACAATTCATGCAAGAGGAGTTAGATGAGCACGTCCACTGCCTCTACCTCACCTGCTTGGAGCAGAGATTCCCCAGCCAGGAGCAGAAATGTTGGTTTTTTGCCAGCTCTGCTCCCAGCACCTTTCATCCTCTGAGCACTTTGCTACAGACACCCAGCAAGGCTACCAGAGGAGCACAAAGTACTGCTCCCAGCACAACCAGAGCTGTGAACAAGCTGGAATTCCATCAGGAAGCCTGAAACCATCCTCTGAACCATTAAGTGCAACGTCGGCAACACCAGGAAAAAAGAAATCTTTGCTCCCTTAGCCATGTGTCAGCTCCTGGAGCGATTGAGGAGTTATCACTCAGCTGGTTTAGATTTACATCACACTGCCTAGCTTGTGCTTTTTGGCTGCTCTAGCAACAGGTGGAATCTGTTTATTTTTACATTCTTCAAGGGGAGATGCTGTTTGGAATTAACTGCGAATTACATTAATGTGTTCAGCTTCTTCGGCTTCAGTGATTTTGCTTGGAAAGCAGCTCTGTAAGGCCCCTCGCCACGAGCAGCATAAGGAAAGGCTCCGTGTTTCTCAGAGATTACAGAAGTCTGTTTCCACTCCCAGCGTCTTTCTTCAGAGCTGTATCACACGAGAGCACTTGCCCACAAAATGATAGAGTGCACATTTTCTGCAAAATGCTAACCCCCAGTTCCAGTAGCTCTTTCATCCCCTCGTAGCTGTATTTCTCTTCTTTCTCTTTCCCATGCCTAGGATTGATTTTAACCTGTGCTTTGCTTTTCCTTCGCTGATGGGGCCCTGCAGTCAGGCAATAATTTGCTTCAGAAAGGTGTGTTCCTCATAACAGACACGATGGCAGGAGTTAATCTGTCAGGTACTCTGGCCATGAGATATGGTACTGTTACATCTTCGTTGTGTCTTCAGCTCTGTCATTCTCGTCTGAGCTTCAGCAAGGCAAAAGGAAAACTAACTTTGGCAGAAAAAAGTTGGTGCAGCACTGCTGCAGCCTCCCAAACCTGAGGACTGTACAGTCAACCATGTTTCCATCTGCTTCTTTATTTATTTTTTTTTTGTTTTCAAATACAGTTGCTCAGTGGAAGCATTTTTTTTTTAATTCCTGAGAGCCAGTGCCACAGCCTACACAGTACTTCTCTTGATCTCACTTGCTTAAGTTTCCCTCCTGAATAATCAGCTTTTCCCAATGGATCTGTAAAACAGTATATGAAGCAAAGATTACTTGTCTGGTTTCAGGGTTATAGCATAATCAGGTGTATGGGAGGTGTGCAAACAGGCACAGGGTTGTTTTTTTTTTTTACCTCTTGCTAATGGGAGAGAAAATGAATAGTAAAACCATTCACCTGCTGTATCAAAAAGTAGGTGTCAGTTACAAGGGGGTTTTGCAAATAACTTGTACCAGAAACTTGCCTTGAGACTTTTCATGATTTTAGAGTTTTATAAACAATCAAAAATCCATTTCTAGTGTGAGATGTCCAGGACTCTCTGAAAATAGCCTGTGTCTTGGTGAATGCAAAGAGAAAAACATTAGGCCATGTGCTGAATTATGTAACATTAACTGATTTATTGGTAATTTTATGTTATCTTTATTTTAGCTTCAGAACAGTTATGAAAACATGCAAAACAGGGAGGAAAGTAGGGGCCATAAAGAGCAGGCTGAGGTGATGTTTGGAAGGTTAGGCTGCTCTGAAAGTTTGTTTGGCTTGTGATAATCTGCCTCAAGTTTTCTCTGTCAGTGTAGTAGAACAAAAGCCTAAGAACAAATGAAAGTCATGGAACAATGCTTTCCAGCAAATTTATGTCTTTGTACCACCAAACCAGGTAGAAAATAGTGACAAAAGGGCAGCTGGTGCAACTGGACAGGAGTGCAAGTGCCTTCATCAAACATCCATCAGTCTCGGTTGGATTGGTCCAGCTTTGGAGCAAGCTGTGAGAGCATTTGGTGATGACAACCATGTCATATTTCAATTAGACAAAGTTCTTCCTCTGAATCTAAACCAAACTCATTTAAAGGAGACTTGTTCAACAAAGAACCTGTTTTGTTTTGTTTTGGTTTGTTTTTTTTAACAGAGGGCTAGCTGAAATCATCCTCTGGACTCCTTTGCAGGATATACACACCTCATCTCAGCCTGGGACCTACAGGGGGAAAAAAAAGTAAAAATTAGACTGAAACAAATCAGTATAAGGTGACATCTTCTAAGCAGTTCTGATAAAATCTTGCTTTTTCTGTGCTTGCAAGCCTCAGCTGATTTCCCACTGTCTAATAACATGTAGGCTGCAACTAGACCTTTTCCTGCAGTTGTATTACATATGGAAAATGTTTTCTTGGTTCAATTTTTTTTTTTCCTGACACCTAAGAAGTGCAACTAACTTACTTTTGGAGGTAATATTTGTCACACTTGATTGCTCCCTCCAGCTGCCCAGCTTCATAAAATTTTAAGTACTCTGCATCTGCAAGACTTTCTTTCTTCTCTTCTTGTCAAGTCGGCCTGAAATTGGCCAGTGCGTCCTGAAAGTCGTAAGGGTGTAAACTGACACGCAACGAGACAGACAGACACATGCAGCACATGGCAATTTTCCCAGTGGTTTCAGGATGAAATGCTGAGGCCAGGCAGCAGCTAGGGAGAAAATTGCAAGTAAACCCCATGTTTTAAAATTTTTGAGCATAACTAAGACCCCACAGGACAGAGAACTGCATGGCTATGGTGACTGGGAGCTGGCTGCTGGGGAAGTGTAAATATTTCCTTGGCATATGGGGCCAGGCTTTGGTGAAACTGTAGCCCAAGTGATGCAGAGTAAGATATAATAAACTGCAGTTGATACAAGGCAAGGAACAGTCCTGCCAAAATTTTTTTATTACCGGAAGAGAGGAGCAAGAAGGAAGTTAGACATCCCTTTCCTCCTGAATGGGAGGACAGCTATGCCTATGCCTTTGTGTTCAACCACAGCTGCTGTCCTTGTGTTTCTCTAAGCTCTGATTACCAACATACCTCAGCTTCTACAAAAATCATATTCATCTGGACAGGTGAGGATTTTAAGCTCTGAGTTCAATGCAAGTCGCTCCAGAATCTGACTAAGCAACTTCTCAAATACCTATGGAAATTACAGGGTTTAGGAAAAGATGATATACACGATTCTGCAACTTGGGATTAATTTTAGAGACCATTAAAAAATAATAATAAATTAGAGAACTGTTCATTACTTAAAAGTGGGGTTTGGGGTTAGCTACACTTCAAAGTAACCAAGTTATTTCCTGCATCTGTAGAAACTAAGTTCATTCCTTTGGCATTAACCTGACCTATGGATTGCATGCTTCCCTACAGTATATTTGCATCAAACCCAGCAGAAAGAGCAAGAAACTATGGTATCTGTTACTGCTTGGAATCCTCTCTTAGTTCTTTTTCCACCAGCAAGCTATGGTTAAAGACAATGGAATCATGCACAAGAAAAGGGAATTATGTAAGTAATTTCCAATACTTTAGTCCATATTTGTTTCGTGTGAAGATTCGCTGACTTGGTCCAAAATTTCAGGTTCCAGTGCCTTTTTTGGATTTCAAAAAGTTTTTTTTCAAAGCCAAAAGATCAAAGTGCCCAGAGGAAGTCCTTGGCCACTCACCGCTTGCATTTCTTGAGGGTAAATAGTACTGCCGGGTGATACAGGGCTTCCAACAAGGAAACAATTTGTATGTTGTGCTTTATAAGGGAGCTGAGTGCACGCCAGAAACAAATAATCTGTACTTATCTGATGTGTTACACCTCCAATGGATAACCTGACACAGCCCAAATGGATGAATAAGATGGACCACACAGGCTTTAAAAAGTCAGTCTGGACTCTCCCTCCCTCTGGACGGAGGTGGGATGTCTCACCTCAGAACATTTCAGCCCTTTGCCAAAATGTTCTTCTTGGCCATATTTGCCCTGAACATCTTGGGGTTGTCAGCTGTGGGTCTTACTGCAAATATTCTCTCAGCGCCCACTTAAGTTGTTCATTATTCCTGGGATGGAATGTCTAGCCTGGCCACAGTCAAGATTAGAGGCCAAATAGCCTGGAAAAGGTACAGTTTGAAAAGTTGGTAATGCCAGAGCAATATCAGTTCCAAACTCTGGTTGTGGTGTGTGTGACTTAGCCGACACGAAGAGCGGGAAGAGCTCTGATACATGTCATGCAATAAAAAGAAGATTGAGAGGTGATTTGAACCACTTTTGTGAAAGAAGACATGGCTTCTAATACAAGACATCTACTTAATAGAGTCAGTAAAGGCCTAACAAGAGTAACATTCAATCAAGATGTATTAATTGCGTTATTGAGAGGAGATGGTTAACCACTGGCGTCACATATGCTGTGCCTGTGCAAGACAAACCCTTATTTGATGATTCAGGGTAAAATCCTGTGTCCAGTAAGAGTCCTCAAAAAGCTTGGGACACCTACTGGATGTGTGCCTAAAGGGTGTGCTCCGACCCGAAAAGAAATTTGAGGAAAAGAGAAAGCACCAGCCTGTGATTCATTTTTCAGGATGTGAGATCCAGCCATCACAATGATCTTGAGCTGTCTCAAAGTCCTGGGATAGAAAACAGCCTTTGCTGGCTGTTACAGCTGGGGAACACTTGAGGGAAGTTCTCAGGAGAGACAGAAAGAGAAAATAGCTTATCTGTAAGCAAAAATATGGCATCGCCATGACTAGAGCTCTTCTCTCTCTGCTCTCAAAATGGATATTCTCAGGTAGACCATGTCAACTCCACCTGTGGTCAGTTACAGATGTCCACTTGTGGAACACCTGACTTGTATTAAAACTTCTTCCCCTCCAACTAGATAGGTTCCCATAGAATTTTATTCAGAAACTGGTCAGGATCTGATTTTAACTGACTTCTGTGCTGCTCATACAACCCTATGTAACCCAGGTCTGTATTTTATTCACACATATTTCTATATCTGTTCATTCAAGTTTTCCCAAGGCTTCAGCATCTTGTTGTTTTAGGCACTTTTGGAACCATTAGACTTTAATTTTTTGTCAGGAAACATAAAGCTCACTAGAGTGCTTCATGAAGCATGGTGATCTAAGTGGCAATGTAATATAGTGGTACTAAAAAGAACTTATGTTCAGGGTTTGGTATGCCCTGGGCCATGGTGGCTTGCCTTGGACATGTGACACAATCCCCCTTTCTCTGAATTCTCCTTGCATTTTCATGTTAAGGTGTTTATGAACATTGCAAATATGCTCTTCTTAGTAGCTGTGGCAGTTTAAAATAGAAAAAAAACCAAATGAAACTCACACCTAAACGAAATCTGCGAAAGAAGTGGTGTCTTTCACTTGCCAGCTCTCATCACTGGAAGCAAACAAATGAATTTTCAGGCACAGAAATCTTTTGCCTCCCATGTGTAAATGATATAAATGACACCATTCTCCAGCACTGAAAGCGATCTAGATACGATGCCTCACACAAAATCCCTCTTGAAGGCTTTTTCTGCCCACCACAAAACGGTTGGGAAAATAATTTTTTGTGGAAGTGGTGGACTTGACAGGAAGGACCAGACCCTCAGTGGGCCTTACCCTCACCCTTAACTTGTGTTACCGGATACTGGCTCCTACATATTTACTCAGAGCTGCTTTGTCAGGCTTTCCTGCACTGCTGGATGCACTTGGATGTGTTTACGTGATACAGTCCTAGTGTCTCCAAGGGAATATTCCAAATGAACAGCGCAGGCTTGCCCCAGCAGAGCCCTTTAAAAGCTCCAGGAAAGGTATCCTGAAGAAGCACTACACAGTATTTCAGCCAGGCAGATTTTCATTCTGTTGGAGGTATGTTCCACTTTTTTTTCTGCTAAGTCTTTCCTTTTACGACTCTTGGCATTGTTTGAATTAAATCTTTAAGTGTCACATTTATAAGCTTGACTTTCATGGAGACAACATAATTTCTCTGTGGGTTAAACTCTCCATTTAAAGAAACACCACACTAGAAGAGAAGCCTAAAAACTGAAGCAGATACCCTTCATCATTGTTACAATGCAAGAACAGAGGTGATAGAAGTTCTGTGGGCAGTGTACTGGTTCTTTGTTCGTGGAAGGGAAGAGACAGCAAAAAGGAAACCAAAAGTCACTTTTTTTTTTGGTCAAACCTGAGTATTTAATGGGAATCCAACCCAACTCTGCTCCAAAGAGCTGTAGCGTCTCAGTAGTGTAGAGTAGTGTAATTTTTTAATTTCTCCCTGTGGAGAGCTCATCCTTAATTTTTCCTAATGGAATTTGCCCTGCAGCAAGAGGTATGTCCTTCATCACAACCCAAAAGGAACCTGAGTTCATTCATTCATTTGTGCTTTCCCTTCTGGGTTTCATGAATGCTCTTGTAGTATTCTGTAAATGCAGCAGTTCTGTGTGGGTGAATTCCTACACTTGTATCCCATTAGGATGAATCATCACCACGGGGATAAATGGAGCTCTGGGGGAGCACCACGGTTTTCCACCCACTGTGTTATAACACATGGTGGTGTCTCACTGAACAGCTGGGCTGATGAGGATGGTCTGTGCAGAACCTGAGCAACAGGGTTCAGCAAAGCTGAGAGCTCGATGCTTGCGTCTCTGTCCATAAAAGGGTCACTCACAACTGACCACATTATCTCATTTTTGCCATCACAACAGATATGTATTTTCGTCTGGCATCACTCTTGACTGTCATTGCAGCAGTTGCGGCAGACTTCTTCTGCAAGTTTAAATCGGGTCAATCCGTGTCCTGCCTTCCCTGGAATTCCTTAATAAAACTCTTAATAAAACTCTCTACTACTACATTTCTTCTTGGCTTTCTCTCCAACCCCACTTTCTTCCTCAAGACTTTTCTCTAAAATCTATGGGCAACCATCAAGGAGAAAACTCCAATACACAAAACTTAAGCAATTTTTGCTGGAGAATTTCAGCGCTTCAATTCTTCTTTGCCTCTGGAGCTCTTCCTCTCTTTGTTCTCCTTTCAAATGCTGACCCTTCAGCAGCAGGAGTGAAGGTTCTTGTTCTTATCTTCGTGCTGCGCTGCTCCCCCTCTCAGCCCTGGGTGTTTCAAACAGCTCAGTTACATCCCGTCTTCCAAGCACTGCCACAAGAACAAACAGACCTTTGGGACCACAAAGGCCAAGATGAGGTTTGTACTCTGCTTCCCAGCCCTGGAAAGGCTTTTGATGTCATTATTGCTGCAACTCTTTCAAAAGAAGGGATGAAATTGGGAGTGGCCGTGGCTGTAGTTCTCAGTCTGAATCCAGCCCTCTGTTACAGAACTAGAAGATGACTCCCTTGAGATTTTTTGCTATTTCTTCTGTCTTCCCTTCCTATTCGGAGGTGTGTATTCCAGGAATGTAGACAGCCGTGGTGGCAGCCAGGAGGGCTGCATTTTTATGTGTGTTTCTTCCACCAAGCTAACCTGGTTCAAAACACCCTGCATGGATGTGTGCTTCATGTGTACACCCTAAATGTCCTCAGGACAAGCTGAGCACTTACCACTGCTTCATAAAATAAAGTTGTTTCACTTAGAGCACTGAAGAAAGAATATTTTCCATATGGCTTTTTCTTCCTCACCAGGGGAACCTCTGCCATCTTCCCAGTGTGCATCCATTCCTTTGTGTCTGCACTGCAAAATGAAGCCAGAATATATGGTCAGCTTCTCTCCAATAAAGAGAGCTTGTTTTATGTTGTGTTGGGGTTTTTGTTGTTGTTGTTGTTGTTGTTTGGTTTGGGATTTTTTGTATGTTTGTTTGTTTCATTGTTTGGTTTGGGGTTTTTCTTTTGTCTTTCTGGTTTTTTTTAGACATGAAATATGTTCCTCTTGTACCTAAACCAGTAAACCATTAAGCACTGACAAAAATTTCTAAGATATGCCTCCATTCTTTTTTTCTTAGCACAGATATGAGCTCCTCCAGAGACTCAGAGTATTCTTTCACCTGTCTGGAAGACATGGATACAGGAATTAAGGCCAGCTCCAGAGCTTGGTGGAGAGGAGAAATCCCACATATCTTAGTGGAATTCTAACCATTTGTTTTTGCACTTGGGTAGATAGAGCCTGGCCCACCCACAGATGGATTTTCAGCTTTTCTCTAGCAGAATGTGAAGTCTTTGTGCCAGAAAAATAGGCAAAACTCTGAAGTGAAATATGTGGGGGTGAAGGACTTGTCTGGAGACTCCTGGCAACGTGTGGGCTTGTGTGTGCTTTTATCCACTTTCCTTTGCCACCTGAGGCAAAACTCACAGTGCCTTGCGGCATCTGCTCTGGCCCTACACTGTTTTTCCTGATGTTTTTTCTTCATTGAGGCTTTTTTTTTTTCATTTTATGTAGGGTTTGTGTCATGAGTAGAAGGATGGGGAAAAAAGGGGCAATACATGTGTCAGGAACAAGTGTGGCAAGAATTTATTGACCTTGGACCATCCATTCACTCCTGTTGCTGTTGGGATATATGGAGGCAGTCAGCCCTAAGACACAGCAGGTGATGCTCTGGCTCCTGAGAGAAATAAAGAAAATTAATATGGAGCTACACATAAATTTTCTATTGTTGGCATTCCTCAAGCTGCAGGGGCAAATTTAGGCTCTTCTGCAGTCTAGAGGCACTGCTTAAAGCTCACATGAGAGCCCAGTGAGCACAGTCACACCCTGAAGGTCAGCCACCCGCATAAAATGCTCTATTTCACTCACAAAATTCACAACATTCAGGGTCTAACGCTGTGCATTCATGGAACCCAGAACAATAGCTGAGACTGTGCAGCACAGGAAGTAAGGAGACATTAAAATGCCAGCTCTGCTCAGAAGGAAAGGCACAGTTCTGTCAAAGAAAGAGAGGTCAGGGTTTGTTTTCTAACAGTGCACAAAGCAGAGTGGTGTGGGACCAGTGTGAGTTACCCTGAAGAGCAGTCTGTCAAATCTCCACACTGAATCAAATTATATTTCGAAAAGAGGGCTTTTATTAATTTTCAAAGCCATCTAAGATCTTAGACTCATTTCCAGTTCCCTCATTTCCAAATAATTCCATGATTGGCTGAGACTCTAAATCCTAATCCCAGCTCAGAAAAGGAGCAAGAAGTGTGATGTTTGTTCTGTCTTGCACAAAACACAAAACAGACCCTCAAATGTTACTTTGTTCAATGGTAAAATTCAGTTTCTAGGCTTCTTTTCTCCTTCTTTTATTTTTCTTTTTTTTTGTTGTTTTGATTTGTTTATTTTTATGGCGTTCCACTGTTTCAGAAATAGTCGTAAATTGCCATGCCCCAAAACCATGCCCATGGCTGATTCCAGCCACAGAACATGAAAGCCCACTTCTCCAAATGCTGGGATTTCTCAGGAATGCTGCTCTTGTACTGGTCAGCGATGGCCATAGGGGGAAAAAATAAAAACAAAGACAAATTATAACCCATAAGGATCCAAGTCTGGAAAAGCTAAATCTTTCATTCTTTCAAGCAAACAAATTATTTCCTTCCATGATGTTGACTTGTGTTGATTGCAAGAGCCACCCAGACCATCTTCAAATATTTTTGGACAAATTATACTTGGTAATGATGAAACAGTTTGTTTTTTTTTTAAAAAAAAAAAGTAGTGATATAATACACAGAAATAAATTAAAATCTAACATTTACTCCCCTGGGATACAGTGCTAACTTTTGGTCACATGGATATCGCAAAAATATATTTGATGTTAACAATACACTTTGGATAAAGGACATGATGACAGACGAAAAAGGATAATATAGCAGGAAGGAAACATGAGTGCACTGGCTAGTGTGAGAACAGCATCTATCACAGGACTCACAGCTTAGCCAAGGTATTTGTGCCAGCTCTTCTGCTGCTTTATAATTAACAAAGAAAGAAAGAGATTGAGGGTTTGGCTCAGAGTCGTTGTCTCTCGTATGTTAACAATTTCAGGGATTCTCTACTTTTTCTTTTCTCCTCTCTAGGGGGTGGAGAGGGAAGGGGTGCTAGAGCATAGAGGAGGAAGCACTGTTCTCTGGACCAGCTCAAACCCCTGGAATCCATCCCAACAATACGAGTTTGGATCAGTGGGTGGCTTTTCAAAAAGCAGAGCCTCGACAGAATTTGGCAGGATCAAAATGTGTTCAGCAGAGAACCTCTGGAGCATTTTGCCTTTCTGTCCTTGATGCCTAAGCCCCGTCTCAGTGAAATGCCAAATAATGGCAAGGTGTCCATGGTCACAAAGACTGGCTTATGGCATTTGGGAATGTCATGGAGAAGAGCACAACTTTGTATCCTCAAGGTCACTGGAGGAATTTTGACACTTTTCCATGCCTTAATTATACCTCCGTGGACGGGGGAGATTTTTTAGAGTCCTTGCCAGAAGTCCAAGAGACGAACGGGACCTTCAGCGTTCTCTGCTTTCAGATGGTTGTTCATTAAGTCTTACCAGAGAAACAGAGTCCCTGATGTGACCCAGACACAGCACAGAGCAGAGAATGCAAGAGAGCGCCAAATTATCAAGATTATACAGCCTTTTAAAGGTAAATCACCCAACGAAAACCCAAAATGAAAGATATTTTTACTTTTCCACCAATGTTCAATAAATCACCTTGTCACATAGAAGGAACTGCGGAGTTCTTTATCCAATCACCCTAAACTACTTCTACTGCAGAATATGGAGTAATAGAAGAAGAAGAAGAAGGCCTAGAACAACAACAATCCTCCATTTTGAAGTTTTTGCTTCTTATCTATTTACTATATTAACAAACTCAACACCTCTAAATTTTCACCCTGTGACAAACTTACATCATGTTCTATCACCTAATTCACACAAGTGTAGATTCTATTTCTTCCCAGAGGGTAGGTAATTTTCTCCATGGATGAAGGTCAAAGACAGGGTTGTCCAGGGGGGTAGAACCCTTCGAAACAGGCAGAGAAATATTCCCTGCACTCTGGATTCCCACAGAATTTCACACTAAATTATGACATTTTAAAAAATTTTTGGTTTTTGAGCACAAAGGAAAGGTACACCTAAGTCCTTAGCAGCCAGTGAAGTGTTCAGAGCATGCTTGTCTTTAAGCACAAATCACTTAACTGATTTTAAAATGACCAGTTTATAACAATGATTTCCTGAGGAAGAGCCTATATTTTCTGAAATTTCAGATCTCAGTGCAAGGTAAAATTTTCATAAAGTTTGTTAGGAAAGTTGATCTAGGAAATGCAGGTGTCTGCATCAAGTAAGTGTCCAGCTTGGTCAAATATAACACCCCAAAAAAAGCACCTAACCTACAGAGTATAATGAATAATAAGATACACTGAAAGTTACTGTCATCCTAACAAACAAACCATTTCAGGTTAGTAACCATTTCCAATGAAAAGCAAAGAAATAACAGGGTTAATTTGTCACAGTTAACCACAAAAAAATCTTTCATGCATGCCCTGAGGATAATTTTTTCACTGATGTAAGTCATCTGTAGTATAAACAATGAGATTATTAAAAATGTAATTCTCCCTTCACCTGAATAAAGTAGAATAGTCTCAAAATTCAAACCCTGTGCAACTCCCCACCCTCTGCTGCCTCACAGCCTCATGGATTTGTTGCCACAATGCTACCTGCCTACCAAAAGAAAGAATTTCACAGTTTTCAGGGAAAGGGGAAAATCTTCATGAGGGTTTTGTACACAAAAATACTTGGATTCAGATGCAAGCTAAAATACCTGCAGATAAACAGGCCCTGCTTTCTTGGGCTGACTAAACCATACATAGAAATGGTAAAAAAGAACGTTCTGTATGAAATTGACAGACCATTCTTTGATGCACATTGCATCTCTTTTGGAAACACTCATAAATTTATTCATGGGAACAAAACCCCACAATTTTGTGGAAAAAAAGCCCCAAACCCACAGTAGGTGTAATATAGCTTTTTAAATAAACAGCCTGATATTTACAGCTTTTGAGCTTTTGATACCAGGCAAAGTAAGTTTGATATTATCTTCACTTCCTATTATTTCCTGAGGCTGATCTGCTTATTTAAGTCCATACAGTAAGAGAGAACAAAACTTGTATTATTAGTTTTTCAAGTTGTAGTCATCTGATTTCACCAGTTGTTGGGTGTTTTGGTTTTGGATGGGTTTTTTCGTGTGCGTTGGGGTTTTTTTTGTTGTTGTTTATTTGTGGGTTTTCTTGGTGGGTTTTTTGGTTTTTTTTTTGGTTAGGGATGAGGTTTCTTTGCTGGGGTGTGGAAGGGGGCTGGTTATCATGTTTTCCCAAATTACCAGCAGCTTCATTAACACTACTCTAAAATGTCATACAGCTGAGGAATGAAGTATGTTTATTTGCCTGTCTTGAAAGAGATGGATTTTCCTTACTGGGGGATGGAAATATCTGCCCAGTTCTCAAAAAGCTATCTCTCTGAAAAGTGCTGAAAGTTTCATGTCTCAGAGAGGTGATAGTCTGATGCCATCTCCTCTCCTCTCCTCTCCTCTCCTCTCCTCTCCTCTCCTCTCCTCTCCTCTCC
>RAHM01000374.1:173669-241529 GCA_003713295.1 Parotia lawesii
CTCCTTTCTCCTTTCTCCTTTCTCCTTTCTCCTTTCTCCTTTCTCCTTCCTTTCTCCTTTCTCCTTTCTCCTTTCTCCTTTCTCCTTTCTCCTTTCTCCTTTCTCCTTTCTCCTTTCTCCTTTCTCCTGCCTTAGTGAGAGTGAATGCACAATAATGTGCAGACCAGCACACTTTTTCATCCTCTCTTCACTGACAGGCCACTCCATCCCTTTCAAATATATCCAGGCTGTCAAAAAAGAGATAAAATCAGGAAATCTAGGTGACAAAGAAGTATATATATTTGTCTGAAGCCTAATACAACCAATTTCAGTGAACAATGAGGATGCTGGAAGATGCCAGGCGGTGAACAGAGGTAAAATAAGGAATGAATTGCCAGCAGTGGGAAAAAAATTTGCACTGGGCTATGATACATCCAGAACAATGGTTTGGGCCTATAGAACCAGGGGCTAAATTTGCTTTCACTTGGGATTAGGATAGTTTAAATCTTAAGATCATTTTGTTTGGATGCAGCAATGCTATCACTCAGGAGCAAGTGCAAAAAAGGGTTTTGTTGTAGTCCACCCAAGTCATGGTGGCCTGTTAATGAGGTAATATTTGATCTGCTTTGCCTTTCAAGCACACTCAGACTTTGCTCCTTCATATTTTCAAGTGTGAAAAATAATGAAAACAGTCCTGAAATAGATTGGGAAATGGTTAAAGATAGAACTAATGCTTCAACAGCTTTTGTCGCTGTTTTTGCGCAGTAAGAAAAAAATAACAGCTGGAAAGAATTTTTTTTCTTTCTTTTTTTACGTGTGAATATTGACTGCATTTATTTTTCTAGTCCTTTCTCTGCTCCTCTCTGCTGATAAAACGTACCACTGTGCTCTCAGTGGGCAATGTTCACATCACATTTGGCTGGCTAGAGAAACTAACATGCCTTGCTCATTGGCTGTTCAAAATGATGGAGAAATGTGATTAAATTCTGTGTTGGAAAGAATTCTGACATCCACAAAGACTTTTCATTTAAAATAACATTAAAGGAACATTGGTAAACTTACACTATGCTCTTGAAAGCTCTTGTTAAAAACGTAGACAATTTTTGTTCTACTTTTTATGTAGGCTGGTTCCACTGATAGTTGTGCTGATATACATGTATTTAATTATGTTTCCTATTGCAGTTATTCCTGGTAAGAAGCCAAAAAAGCCTGTGTTGTTTTCTGCCTGTTGTACATAATTTTCTGTAGTGATGAATACCTGAGATTCAAGGCCTAATTCAAACATTGCTGTGGTTAAATTTCTGTCCAGTATTTAAAGATTTTTGAACACAAGCTTTATTTCAAGTGCTTCAATTAGTCTTTGTACATATTTTATCATTTAAACAATTTCTGAAGATCAGTTAGATTAAAAAACATTAAAAGAGGAGACAGACACATTAAAAAAAAAAAGAGGAATGGTATGAAGGTATCAAAATTTTCAAGTTTTGCAAAATGTAATTGAGAGTCCTACTTTCATTATATGCTAACATTTTATCAGATTTACTCCTCTGATTTGATCTGCAAAATTCAGCTTCAGTTACGACGTGGGATTAACAGTGGGGAATCTAAGTAAAAAAAGGAAACCAGGTAAATCTGAAAGCAATGCACAGAGCACAAGAAAACCTCTGTAAAATGGATGAGAGCCATAAAATTTCATGTATCTTGGTCGTGTCCTCTGTTCAAGAGCACATTATGGCTCCATGTTCCTGGTTTTGCTGTATAGATTTAAGTCAGATTGCACTGATGTCAAATGCCCTGATTTATGCTCATGACATTACTTGGGAGTAATCTTGCTTGTATCAGTGATTGTTCCAGTGACCATTTGAATTATTGCAAGGAGATAAAGATAGCCCCGAAGCTAATTTCCTTCCAACTGGGTCTGAGAGGAGCAATTCACAGGTCTCGGGAATTGTATTAGAGGAATAAAGTAATTCACATGTGCCTCGCACTGATTAAGTGCCTGACTTTTGGATTTTAATGGAATTTGGCCTATTTCATTAGCTTGCATAGCATAACAATTACATATTTATAACGATAGCATTGACAAAAATGCATTTCAACCTTTTTACTACCTTTTTTTTTTTTTTTTTTAGTACTGGAAAACTGGGGACAAATCATAGCTGCTCATGAGAATAAAAACATTATCTAGAGTTTAAGAGGAAGATCCATCCTTTTGACTGTAGAGCCAGGAATGTTCGCCCCAAAATTCCAAAGATGTGCCACCTATCCACCCCTCCTGGATACCAAACTTGTGATGACACTGCAGCCCTGGGTGGATTGCCAGGGATGGTTTGATGTCCCTCTTGACGGCTGTGATGTCCCTGTGGAAAGGGACCAGCAGAAGAAAGGCAAATCTCCATCAGAGAGCCGGAGACTGATCCTCAGAGGCCAGAGAAGGACTTAATTTAATTATTTTATTGCTTTCTGTGTTATCAGAGGGGCTTGAAGGTGTGTACTTCATAAAAACAAAAGTCAGGATATTTGTGGAATCTGACAATAGTTTAAAAAATGTCTCTCCCCAGCTTTGTGCTCTGTCACAGTTGTTAATGATGGTTCTTTGGCCCCCCAGCACAGACAGGAGATATACAAACCTGGAATTAACTAGGAATGATGTCTGCACACACTGAAAACTTAATATTTGTGCAGAAGAACACCAGGTAGGCTGAGCTGCAGTCAAGATTACAACAGGAAGGTGTTTACTTGGTCTGCCTGCACCTGCCAGATTTAAAAGACAGTTTTTCCTCCACCAGTGTGGTCAGTTTTAATGGCTCTGTAAAACTACTGACATTTTTAAAGTCAGAAAAATGAGAGGAATCTCTCATTCATGTTGAGTTACTTTCAGAAATTACCTGAGCTGCTGAGCAGGGTAATGGTGAATATATAAATATACTGTATTACTTCCTCCAAAGCTTTAAATGCAGGTATATTTCTCTAAAACTTTATCAGCATTACTTGCCAGCTGTGCTTCTGGTATTACTTGGCTCCATGTTCTGTGGACCTTGCCTTCATCATGGTTTGAAAATGAGGCTCGTGGTTAAGACGGTTAAAGTAAAAGACATGAAAACCCATTTTTTTTCCCCCAGAATCACACCTTGGTGTGTCTCCAAGTCCTTCTAAACTCGTTTATCCCATGCTGTAGCTGGGGGATTCTTTTTCTTCACCTGACAAAGGAGGGCTGTCTTTCGTCTCCAACTTCACTGCCTTTGTTCCCCAAAATAATTGTAATTTCCTTTCCACCTTCTTCACAGGGTTTCACTAATAGTGTATAAACATGTGCCCTTGTACACCAGCGATGGTTTTAGAGGTTCACCCTTTGCCTGGCCTGAGGAATCTCTGCCAGTCCTGCTAAGGGATCTCTTCACCCACAATCAATAGCCCATTATATTTTTGATTCTGAGGTCCCCTGTTGAGCCATCAGTGATGGCTGGGGAAGGCAGCTATTTCACATTTATGTTCCAGCTATTTCATCTCTGCACATATTTTTCCTCCTGCCATCTCTTCATTCCTAGGGATATTTTTGGTTTCTCACCTTGGGAGCAAACTCATCACTTCTTTACACATCTCCTAGAGCTGTTTTGTTGGTTTTTTTTTTTAAGAAAATTGATTTTCTTTTTTAAAAGCATTGTTAGGGTCATGTCAGGCTGCCATCTTGTACTTGTTATTTCACAAAATACAATCTCTGGGCCGTACAAGATAGTCTAAAAGCTTTCTGGTGGCTGGAAAATGGGAACATTCTGTGTGTTTTTTTCAAAACCATTCTACTAATGGTGCTGTTAGGTCTAGAAAATAATATCCATTTCCTTTTGCAAGCAACCTGTGCTTACATAAAAGCCCTTCTTCACTGTTTTGTTTTTCTCTTCTTTGTTGGTTTTTTTTTTTTTTTTTCCCTCTGGTAGATCTCAGAAGAAAGCCAGAGCTTCTGGGTGTTTTACAGTGAGACCCCTTTGTACTCCTTGAACAATGCAGCAGAGATCTTATGATGAGTGTGAATATGAAGTACTCACCTAAAGGTATCTCAGGTTCGTACTAAGCAATTTTTTACGTTGAGATTTTAATGGCATGAAGTCTCTTTCCTTTTGAGACGATTGTAAAATGTCAAAAAAAAAAAAAATTAACTCAGCAATGAGAAAGATGGGGGCGGTAAAATACTTTGCTTACACGTATGACAAATTCTACAGGAATAGATGTCTTCCTCCTCTTCTCCATTCAAAGGTGAAGCAAACAAGCGTGAATAGGCATTACCTCATCATTTGACATTTGAAGCTCGACACTGTTTCACAAGAGCAGACGTCCCCTGTGCCAGACTGTGAGCTCAGCTGCATGAAACCAGAGCACAGGGACCTCACTGGTCACCGAGTCAGGAGAGTTGCTCTGGACTGGCTGGGACAGCCACACACAGCAGTGCCACGTGCTGCCTTTGTGAAGATTTGGGCATCTGTGCTCTCCCAAGCAGCATTTTAGATACCCCACGCTTGATGGTCCAACCACTCTTTCTCATCTCTCTCCCTCACCTGTCTCCCCCTCTCCGAAAATACAGATCGTGTCATTAAACTACTGATTCCCTTTGCTGAAGCTCAGTCTTTGGATTAAAGGAGCTCAGAGTCAATCCTGCCCCACTCACCCCTCAAACACCTGAACCCCGCGGAGGTGTTCAGGGTGTCGGTTTTGGCTTGTTTTCATTTTTCTTCTGTGTTCGACCTACAGAGAGAGCCAGCGTTGCAGGTGTGATGGACAAACACACCCACAGCAAGAGAAAGGGACAGAAAAACCATGATTCTAGGGCTGCTTCACGGGCTTGGATGGTGGAGGGGAGGGGAAAAAGGCAAATATGTACACTGCCATGTTGATGAAAAAGGAACAAACGGCACACAAGATTCACCCATTCCGTGCAGGCAAGGTGAGGCCAGAATCAGTATTGGCACTAGGCAACCCAGACAGATGTTTCTCATGGAAATGTGCTAGTTGAGGACTGGTGATGTCAAAATGTATGTGAACTTGTCAACACACCAATGTGCTGGAACCAGGTTCATCGTGACGCACTCCTGCCTGCCTGGAGATGATATCCTTGGGTTTCCAACAGCAGGAAAAAGAGCTCAACCACGT
The DNA here is from genome assembly GCA_003713295.1 of Parotia lawesii. Lineage (NCBI taxonomy): Eukaryota > Metazoa > Chordata > Aves > Passeriformes > Paradisaeidae > Parotia > Parotia lawesii. Next base: position 178,791 of record RAHM01000374.1, read on the forward strand.
TTCTCCCCTCCTCCCCTGCGGGATTCAAAACCTTCCCTTTACTGTGATTTATTTTGTCATAAAATCTCCCTAAAAGGCCTATGTGTCTTCTGTTATTTGATGGTGATAGAGCTGCAAGGAAAGCAAACAGCACCATCAGCCTTCAGCAGGCGTCAGGGAGGAGACGAGAAGCAAAAATGTTGTAAATACGTTGTGGAAGTGTTTGAACGCTCCAGTGGAACTGAGGCCAGTGTCACCATCACACTTCTACTACATCAGCACCAGCCTGAAGTGCAGCCTACCTACTTCTGCTCCCAAACACCCCTCACAGCTCAGGTGAGATGTACTCTGTGCTACAGGGACTTGGGCTGACTGACATTTAGAAGAGAATGGAAAGCAGCTTCAATAAGGCATTTATGAAGTACTTAGCCTTCCCATAAGAGAAGAAGTTGGGCTAATTTTGTAGGAGAGGATGCAAAGCCCACTGTAGTAATTCTTTGTCTCATAGCAGTTTAGGTCTGAGTAACCGTACAAACTTTATTTGAATTTGATTTTTTTTTTTTGCCTTAGAGTGAGTTTTCTTTCACACAGTGAAAGCCTCAGATGGGTGTTGCAACTCTTCTAGTCCCTTTCCAGCAGGATTAAGTGTTCTCTTCGTACCACACTCAAACTGGGGCCAAAAACAAACGAGAGAAACACCACCCCTATGAGCTACTCATGATGCAGCATTTCTACTCCTTGTGTTGTGATCTCAGAAATCCCTTTCTTTCAGATGCTGCAGGTCCCTCAATGGTGATCTTTCTTCAGTAGATGGATGCCACACCAGCTTCATCCACTGACCTTGTCAGGGGTGAAGAAATCTCTGAAGCTAAGCCTTATAACTGATGTTTAGCTCAGCCAGCGAGCTGATTTGGCTGTAGACTGGTCATTGTTTTTAATTTGCTGTGGCCAACAATTTGGCTGTAGTTAGAAAAAAAAAACACTCTCTAGAATTTTCCATTTTCTTGTCCTACAGACCCTTCCCAAGAGCCTGGCCTAAAGCCTGGTGAAACCCACAGAAGTTTATTGAGCAGAGGACAGATCATCCTGAGTTCAGGCAGGTTTCTGCCCGGGGCAGGGTGAATTTTAGGATCACTCTGCTCACCTCAGGTCTGTGCAGAGGGTTTGAGGATGAGATAAGCCCGAGGGGCAGCTCCTGACCGGCATCACGCCATGGAATACACTGATCCAAGTTCTGGGAAGAAGGAGTTCTGCGGCTGTGGCACTCACCCACACATCACACTCCGTCAGCCTGCTGAACTGGCCCCTCGTCCCTGCTCGGCTGTGTGTGTTGCAATTGTGTCTGTCATTTGTTCTTTCGGCTAATTAGCATTGGTTAACTTCAGGTCTAATGACCTTTCCCAAACTGTTGCAACCAGTAATGGAAAACTCATTAAACCCAGTAGTCATTTCTACCACACACAGATTTATGCACACACCGTGGTGTGCCTTCATGCAATAAAGCTTTCTGTTGCAGTTTGAATTAATTAATCCTTTTGTTTTTCTTCTATTATCGTGTAGATAGAAACTGCCACATTATCTTCCCTCTGTTTTAATTCACCACATGATTAAAACATGAAACTAGAGGCAGAATAATGCATTCTGGCAACAGAAAGCCATGTTTGGCTCCCTTTCTTCTTTTGAAAATGGAGCAGTGGCTTCAAGTAACTCTCAAAGGATAGCACGGTTTAGAAGGAGACATTTTCCATCAAAATATTTCATTTTTGAAACCAAAATATATTAAGGAAAAAGACAGTAATTTCAATAAAACCTCCTGTAAATGTGTCTTTTGTTAAGGTGCATGGAAACAGCTTTTCTTAACAACACAATTTCTTTTTCCCATTGTTTTATGTTTAATTTTACAAGTATATATTTATCTTGACTTTCACAGTGTAATGTTATGAACAGAGATCAGAAATTAAACAAATTAATTCATGAAATCAAGCAAAAGAAAGTTATCTGATAAGATTTCAGAAAAAATTAAAGCCTCAATCCAGACGCAGTTGCTCTGATTCTTCATTTGAAGAAATGTGCTGTGCTTTAAAAACACATTACAGCCTCAGGGCCAGGTCCTGGAGAGCTTCCAGAGATACTGGATGCTATTTTTAAATTTGTTTCTTCCTTCTGTACCTGAATGTTGTTTCACAGGCCACTTACACATTGATCTGAGCCCTGTAAATATTTGACGAGAAATAACACAACTTTTAAGGAAACCACACCCCTAGACAAAAAGCTGTTTCCTGGATGTCCATTTATGCTTGTGTTCAAGTGGGACTTTGAACAGTTTTAAGACTCAGCACTTTATCTTCTTTGCCCTGCAAAACAGCAAATGAATTTTTATAGTACAGGGTTGCAAAACAGATTTGGTTTGTTCCTACTTGAACTCTGAATAATTCTACAAATTGAGGGAGTCATAGTCTTCTGAATACGCTTGTATTGTGCTGAGGGATTATGGTAGAAATGTCCCAAAAGTTCAAACAAATATACATGTCAAGCCTCAGAGCTCTGGGAAAATAGATTTTATTGTGTATGCCACCAAATATTTAATCAGTAAGGCAATATAAACATATACCTTGTTTTCTCAAATTTGCACTGCAGCCTTGTCCCTCTCTTTGGAGAAGTGTAAACAGAAACCCTGTTTGCTACTGTACCTTATCACAATATCATCATTCATGGGAGAAACCACTCAGAGCAACTGCTAAAAATAAAAATACATGAGGCATCCACCTACCCTCCACATGTCATGGCCTGATTTTCTCCCTCCAGCACAAGAATTTGCCTGCTGACCCCTGCTTTCACGAAAATCCAGCGTGTCTGACTCAGACCCCACGCCAGAGAGATGATCCGGGGGTTGAATCAGGGGAGCCTGGCAAAACTTCCTTCAGTCTCCTCTGCCCTTGAGCTGTAACCATCTCAGTGAAGAAAAAAAGCAATAATTTCCCAGGTTTCAAGACCTCAGGAACACAAAGCTGCTGTATAGAGGCTGCAGTTTCACCAGGGACACCAAAGCCTGCAAAGAAGTCCCAGTAGGGTCTTTCCGAGAAGGACAACTCAGCTTGGAGGATGGAAGGGCTACTGAAAATGTTGATGGTGTCCCAGGCTCAGCCTCTCCACCGAGGACACTCTGCCCCTCCACAGCACCATCCCGTGCACAGCTGTAGCCATCTCCTCACCAAAGTCATACCCAAAGCTAAAACGCTTTTAGGAAGAATAAACCCAGCACTTTTTTCGAAGGGGTTAAGTGTTCAGCGGGTATTTAACTCGTTACTTCTCTCCCAAGGCGTGACACACATGAGAAAGTTAAGGAGGCAACATTCAGTGGGCTTTGCATGCGACCTTTTCTTGTTTCGTGTGAAAATCTGCTCCTACTTCTGCGTGCTGGGATTCCCTGGATGTGCCAGAGCACCTATCCTCTTCCATGATGAGCTGAAAACAAATCTGTCAGCCAGGCAGCTGCTCCATAGCACACAGGCTGCTCGTGCCTGGTTACAGAGACATCAGCTACGGGCTTGAACCCTGTGATTTCTTTATCACTGCTGCTGCAGACTCTTCATGTGGGTGTTTTGGCATCATGGCCAGTTAGAAAGCAGTGGTATTTATGCTTTTGGACCATGTATTGGGTTTATGAATGGAAATAAACTGAATTAGGTTTATTAACAAAGGGAATGTGGTGCTTTTGCTTAAAAAAATGTGTCGATCACCTGTTGTTTTGTTGTTTTGGGGTTTTTTTTAATACTGGTTTAAACATTAAGCTGCTGTTATATCCTGGTAAGGAAAAAAAAAAAAAAAAAACAAGAAAGAATAAACACAGTGAAACTTTAAACTGCTCTTGGTTGCAAGCCAAGGAGAGCCCTGGTGAAATGGACCGGTCCATCTCTGCAGAGAAAACGTTTAGGAGGTGGAAAACTGGAGCTGCTCACTGGGACCCGGTGTCTGCAGCAGGGCGGTGCTCGCCTGTGCTGGCTGTGAACCCCGGCAGGTGGATGCACACAGACCCAGCACCTTCCAGCAGGCACCTGGCACCGCAGCTAAATGCTTTGTGGCAGCGCATGAGCGCAGAGGTGACCACGGGGATGCACTGCATGTGCTGTGCCGAGGTCTGATTTAACTCTCTGAGGCTGAGGGAAGTTCCACGGAGCCTGCTGAGGACACAGGCACAGCATGAGACAGCTTTTGACTCCTCCGTGACTCAGAGGAAAACCCGGGACACTTGCTGTGAACCGTGGTAAGGTCACTTCTAAAAACGGATTTCCCCATTCCGCCTCTCACTTTCCTTTGTCGGTCAGCCTGCTGCAGGCTCTTCCTCTAAGCTCAGTAAAGATTCTTCCTCCACCCCAGGCCCCGCGTGATGCTGTCACCCTGGCGTGCCTCGCCAGCCCCGCCGGCAGGAATAGCCCCTGACAGGCTGCACTCGGCAGATCAGGGCTCTGACAGGAAGGTGATGTGCTGACAGCAATTGTGCAGCCTCCCAAAATGCCTGGGGCTCGTTAGCAGCCCAGCTGTGCTTGCCATGCTGACGCCACCTCCGTGACAGAGCCCCTCTGGAAATCTGAACAGCATCTGCGAGGAAAAATGCTAAATGTGTGTAAATCAAGATCCAGAGGCATGCCTGGGCCTTTTCCAAATACCCACTCACTTATTCTACCCAGGATCTCTGGAAAACACGCTAAGGTATGACTTTTGGGACTGGGGTTCCTGCCCTGTGAATATTTGGGTATAAATCTCATATAATTGAGAAGCTGGCTGCATTTTTGCCTAATCCTGCACTTGCCTTCCTTAGTTTGTGCAGGTAAAAGGAAGAAGCAACCAGATCTGGATTAACCTTACTGCTCTGGTCCTCCAGTTTCCCCTTTTTTCACTAGACCTAAAGCCTCTGCACAGCTTTCAGGGCTGCTCTATAGCACAGTCAAGCTCAAGGCATCCAGGGCAATTTGTGTTACAGCAATTACGTGCCAAGGAATTCCATCTGCGAGGAACCCAGGCAGGCAAGGGCCAAGAAGGCATTCTGCAAGGCAGGGATTGCAACCAGGCCCAAAAATGTGCTTTTGACAGAACCTACGCTGTAACAGGAGCTGTGGGTGTGCTCCAGCCACTTCCCCTGAGCACAATTTCTCCGTGCTCCCTTCCCACGCAGGTTTTGGCTGCGGAGCTGCACAGGTCTCTTCATGGCAGGTGAATACGGGCTCCAGGCTCTCGCTGGGTGAGTACAGAGACAGCAAAAGAGCATTAGGGGTTCGCTGAAACCTGCACTCAGGCCTAAGTGCTGATGTCCTGTTCAACTCCTGGCTGGCACACAGATGACGTGGCTTCAGCCCTGTTCCTCTCTTGGATTTTTGAGCCCTCTTTTGCCTCTATCTGAGCCAGTTTTGGCTCTGCTGTAGTTGAATTCTATATTCAGGCTTGACTGGTCAGCAGAATAGGGGGTGGAGGACAAAACTGGGCTAACTCTTAATATCTAGATATGCTTGTGCTTTGTGATAAAAGAATCTGCAAGAATCAGTGAATATACGCCAGGGTAACTTTGTTCTCCTCACACAGACCTTGAATAAAACATTCTCAGACACCTCTCATCATCAAAGATACCATCCCTGAAGAAACTGACTTATAGATTAAGGCTGAGAAGTAAAACACACCAACTGTGGGGAGCCTTGGAGCCCATGGGACTGTGCATTTGTTTTTCTCAAGGAAGTAAACTTGAAAAAGTTGGTAACTTGAAGAAAAGATTCCTCTTTCCTCTCTTTTTAGTACTGTTAAAGCACACAGTAAAAACAATATTATCACAATATATAGGTTTTTTGACTATATCTCAGACATTATTTTTTTTTTTCCAATAAAGATCATCAGATCGCTGCAATGATATATTTTAGAAGTCTGTTTTGCCTAACATGTTTGCAGTATGCCTCCAACTTCATTTTTAGTCAAAGAAAGGAAAAAGGCTTCTATATACCACTTGTATAGGTATATAGGTAGGTAGGTAGACTGTGGGTTTTTTGTCAGGGCCATCAGAATAATTTTCAGACCACAACCACCAAGCCTAGTGCACCATTTTAGATAGACCCTCCAAAACCCACAAAAAATGGTAGATCAGATTGCGAATCCCATGGAGTTTCACCAGCTGAAGATGTCATCCAAATTCTACATGTATTGCAGCCTGTTATTTGTCTAAGATAGGCTACAGCTCGACATAACCTTGCCAAGACTGTCAAGTGATGGAATCTAAATATTTTGACCATGATGATGGGACTACTGACACATCCTCACTTTCTAATAATTTCTTGGCTTTCATTTTCTTAAATATATGTTGCAGGAAGTAATAGTGTATTGCTAATGGAAGTGAAGTGAGGAACTGTTTCTTTAGGATCCCCTCCATCTCATATTTTTAATATTTCAAATGGACATTGTTTTAATCTGTTGGAGACTCCGTCCTGTGCTTTGTAACAATAAACCTTGTGGTATTTTTGGTGGGGCCAAAAATCAAACAAACAAAATTCTTCCCAAACTGATTTTATAACTTAGTCATAAATCTTCGGGGGGAAAAGAAGAATGAAAAGAGAAAAAAAATGTTTATGAAGTAAACACTAAGAGCCTCCATATGGGAGCAATGATGCTGCAACAGGACATTGTTTTACCTAATCAATCACTCTTGTTAAACACAACAGAAACGCTGGCTGGTGTGTAACTGAGGAGAACTAGCAGTTGCTTAGCTCATCACTGCATATTTTCCTAGTATCCAGTAAATACACTGGCTTGCCCTTCCAAGTTTCTAGATTTGTGGTAATGCACGCATCAGAAGAAGAGAGGAACCGCGTGTTCAGTGCCTGCTCTACCTGATCAGTGCAGGTTTGGAAATAGATCTGCTGGAAGCACAGTTTTTCCAACAGTCCTAAATATTTGTACCCTCTATATTTAGGTTTTAGGAGCAGGAGTTTTCAATTTCATGGATTAATTCAATTACTGTAGATCAGGAAGACCATTTTGGCTGTTTTGACCAATGGGACATTCTAGCTACAGCCTCAGTTGAGTCAGCTCAATATTTACCCTCAAATGAACATTTTTCACTATCAATGAGCATTTCCTCATGCCTAACACTCATCTCAAGTTGTGAATTTACTCCCCATATGGAAAGAAGCAACCTTTTCCAAGCCAGGATGGTAAATACAGCTGCAGAATTCAACATGGTCCTTCATTCATTTTGTATAGGCAAGTGGAGGAAGAACTTGGTCAAAGCTTGCAATTACTGACTAATTATTATTTCAGTTGGGTTTGGTGGTTTGGGTGTTTTTTTGTTTTGGTTTTTTTTTGTTTGTTTGAGTTTTTGGTTTTGGTGGTTTTTGTTTGTTTGGTTGGTTTTGGGGGGGGTTTTTTGTTTGGTTTATTTGGGGGGGCAGTTTTGTTTTGTTTTGGGTTTTTTTCTGGTTGTTGGTCCTGTTTTTGTCCTCTTTTTTTTTTTTTTATTTTTTTAAATTTAATCTTCTTGTTACATAGAATATCTTCCTGGCCTTCAGAGAAAACATTAACAGTTAGCTTCTCAACTTCAAGCTTCAAAAGGCCGTGACCTGATTTCAAACGTGTGATGAGCAAATGATTATCCCTGCTGACCCCTAGTCATTACCACTGAGGACACTGTTGGGAAAATTGTCTGGATATCCGGGTATTTTACCAAGGAGTAGGATGCAAAAATTTATGTCCGACTTAGCCCAAATTCTAACAACCAGTGAACTGCAGCAATATTTCCGCTCATTCTCCTTTGGAGGCACAGGTGGAAAAAATAGGCGGGTTTTGGAAAGCAGCTGCTCGGGGATTTTTGCGTGTGCCTGTGTGTTTGTGTGTGGGGTGAGTGCGTGGTTTCTGTTTGTTTATTCCACTGCTGGAGAAGCAAACAGCAGTGATGCACCAGTGCCTGCTGGAGGAAGGCAGGGTCGCCGCTGGCGGTGCAGCGCCAAAGAGTTCGGAGGTCTGCAGTGGGAGCACTCGTGTGAAACACATCACTGCTCCTTCAGGAGGGAGCAAACAGGAGCCTCTTCCTGTGAGCCTTCTCTGCCGAAAGCAGAGCCTCCAGAGCAAGGCCAGAGGCCACCACGCCACGCACAGGGGCTTCTTGGAGCCACATGTGGCAGCCACACCTTCCCTTGTGGCACCTGGGCCTCTGGAGAGCTCCCTGTGGGAGACCTGCCCCAAAGGCACAGAAGAGTCCCCAGCACCTCCCTCTCCAGAATTACAACCTGAGACTCCCTTCAAAGTCAATGCAAAGGTAAATTACCCTCACACAGCAGAAAAAAAAAAATAATAATACCCAGTTATGATTATATGTGGAGTTGATATGAGGATGTGTCCCCCATTTTTTTTACCTTTTGTTTTTTCTTTTCTATACTGATTTTCCTATTTGCATTTTTCTCCTGAAGATTCAGATGTGAATGTATGCAGAAAGCCAAGACAGAGAAAATTTATGTCAGACAAAAGAAACAGGAAAATAATGCTTTCCTTTCTCTTGCCACATATCACATATCAAAAAGACAGAAAATGCCATAAGAAGAAAACCACAAATGGTGGAATGAAGAGACCCATTTTCATGTTGCATTGTTTTGGAGGCTCCCCTGCAAAGACCAGAACTCTGATTATTTTTGTTTATATTTGCCTTCTCCCCTGTAAACAGTCATTTTGCTGCTGTTTGCAATGACAGATTGGATCAAATAATGAGTACCTTATAGCAGCTGGCTAGATTTACATAAAATGTCACATGCATTCACAGAAAATGAGGCAGTTCACTGTCACATTCTAGTAATAAACATGTTAAAAAAATTAGTTTCAATGAAAAATCATTGCTTTTCAGCCTGACTATCCCTGTATAGTTTTATAATTTGCATACATCTTGATTTAAAAGAAGAAACTATGTATCAAAAGTGTTTGCATCATAATTTCAAGTCAAGTTTTAAAACAGTATAGAACTGTGTAAAAAGATTTGTGCTTCTTTACCAAGGCCTTTCTTCTCTGAGGCAATAAACACCCAAAATACAATCCCAGCATTTTGTATTTTGGAAGAAGATAGCAACAAGAACATTAAAATACACCTAAACTTTGCATCAAATATTAAAAAACTAAAAGTGTTATTGTTTTGGGGTTTATTCCACATATTTCCCCTTCAACTCTTTTACTATGTTTTTAGCAGATGAACTTAATACTGAAAAAGGATGAGAAGATTTTTAAAGATGAGGTCATACTGTATAACCTGAAATAGAAACACAGTACCTGAACAACCTAATGTGTTCAGATAGAAAACCCTTTGCCCAAAATCTCACACCCATAAAACCCCTTCACAAGTATGCCCAAAGTCTTCAAAACTCCACACAGCAAAACAGCTTTGGCTCCCACTAAAAAACTTTAGTGTTTACAAAGGTTTTGTATATCATATTCTACACCATTTTCAAGAGGTTGCAGTGATGAGCAGAATTCTTTTCACTCCATAAATGAACAGGTCACATCTTTGTGCCAACCACTGTCACTGGTTTGAAAGGACATGGAAGAATGAGCTTTATTAATAGAGTAAAATACAGGATGAGTCTTCTGGTCATTTACTTTTACCCCCTTTCGTTATTTAAAGCTGACTCTTTTGGTTATAGACTGTTATGAAAACAATTCTACATTGAAAGTATTTAGATTTTAAGAAAAGAAAAAAATTAGGAAGAAAGGAACAAAGAAACAAACACAAGTGTTGGTTAAAAAGACACTCATTTTAAGTCTTAAAAAAATATGAAAAGTTCACTAGAAGAGACATTACTTGTGCCACATCTTGTTACAAAGATAGCATTTCCATCAGACAACAGTTTAGGGAGTGACTCAGAGCAGCTTAAATTTGAAGAAGCGTTTAAAAAGCTGAGTTGCATCTCGCTTCAGTTGCAAATTTCATACAAACTTACTCTGTTTTGCTGGGGGTTTTTTTATGAAACGTGTAATCTGCGAATAGCCTCTCTCTCCCAAGAAAAACTTCGAACAAAGTTCTGATTGCACCTTCTTTCCCACCTGACCACCTTGCCCATTTGTAAAATGAGCTGTTTCTTGTGTTTCCACAAAACTACAGACATGACCAAACTGCTCTGCAAAGACTTCACTTTTGAGGAAGGTGAGAAGCGACCGAAGAAGAATCCCTGTCGGAGGGCACCGACACCAACTCGCGTGCGCATGGATCACCTGCTCTCTAACCACAGGGGCAGTGGCCACCCGGGGACACCATGCACCCTGAGCTGCCACGGGCAAAACCCCCAAACTGCAGCAAAAAAATAGCTGCAGACACCACGGCTGCAGGTCCCACAGGCCAAAACCGTCTGCATGCCTTTGAACAAGATGGAGCAGAAATAGTAGCAAAGTGGCACTCGCTTATAGAGACATGCTTTTTTTATTTTCATAATGAGCAAATAGGTCAAGAATAATTAGAACAGATAAGTGGCTTAGCACGTCAGCTGTCTCCCCAGCAGAATGCAATTGGTGTCTCCTCTAGGGTTCTAAGGGCATCAGTTTTCAGTTAGTTTTTGTGGAAAACTCATTTGCTGCTCTGTGCATTTTTCTTCCCTCCTTCCTTCCTTCCTTCCTTCCTTCCTTCCTTCCTTCCTTCCTTCCTTCCTTCCTTCCTTCCTTCCTTCCTTCCTTCCTTCCTTCCTTCCTTCCNTTCCTTCCTTCCTTCCTTCCTTCCTTCCTTCCTTCCTTCCTTCCTTCCTTCCTTCCTCCCTTCCTCCCTTCCTCCCTTCCTCCCTTCCTTCCTTTCTTGTTTCCTCCCTCCCTCCCTCCTTCTTTTTTTCCCCTGTATTCCCTTCACATCTTCCCTTTCCTTCCATAACTAACTCTATCCTGTATTTGCTGTATTTCCCCTAACATTTAGATAAATATTCACTAATACTCCCCACTCCAGTCAAATCATCCTTTCTTTCCTCAACTCCCCTGCATAATTTACATTCTATTTGCCACCCGTAATCCTGTTTCCCTCTCTCCCTGCTTCTCTGGCGATGGATTTTGAGCTAGTAAAGGACTGCACACCATTCAGGACTCCCATTCAATACATGGTTGGAACAATAACATGATTGAAATGGTTATAAATAAGCACTTATAAGTCTCAGCGTTCCACAGACCTGTTCTACATTGGCAGGTTTCTAGCACGTCTTTGGATAATTCTCCTAGGAGTAAGCACAGAAAATTTTCCAGCTCAGTTCCCACACGGATATGAGCCTGGTTGGGAACACACCACTCACCCTACCTGTTCCTGTGTTTTCCACGTGCTGAAGAACAGCTTCAACAACTCATTTCCTCAACACTGCTTGAAGCGCTCTCAGCCTCCTTCCTGGGGAACTGAACCAGGAAAATGAATGTGGGATTGGAGAGCTGCATTTTGAAGCAGACAGCAGAGGGAAGAGTCCCTGACCATGGCAAGGGGGCGTTTGTTCTTTAATGTCCCTTCAGCCCAAATCATTCTGTGATTCTATGAAACAGGGAATCAAACTGGTAAAAGAAAAACAAATCATAACCCTTTAAAACCCAAAAACTCAAATGCCACACACTCACATGTTTTAATAATTGAATGACATTGCTAGTAGGAATAAGTGTATGTTAGTGATTTTCATGCCTGGCTGGTAAAAAGAGCAAGACATTTTTTTACCCTAATCAAATTTATTTACAGGTCATGAACTCTAAAAATGTCATCAGCAGGCACTACACATTGAGATTTCTTGAAGGAAGAAGGAATACACGGCATATCCTCAGAGCTGCAATTTGTTTCACTTGGTACACAGCTAAACTTTACTGGAAATGAGAGTCACCATCTACCCTTTAAAAGTCTCTCGCTTTTTAAAGGAGGCGTTATTTGATTCTGCGTGTCTTTATCCATGAGGAAATTTTATTCATTGTCAGGAGAGTGGGAATAAATATTTCCCACAGGTGCTGGAATACACCTGCAAGTTACCAAGTAGTGGGGGATGATTCAAGGTTCTGAACTAACAGATGTAACAGTGGGAAAAAGCTAAAGAATAGATGTTAGGCACTGAACATGCCAGCTGACAGACAGGAAGACAATCTTGATTCATATTTTCCTGCAGGAAATTTCTGAAAGTTCTCCATCATGTAACTCCACACTCTTTTAATTACTTATTGCCGTACAATTTTCCCATAAAACTGTTAATAAAAAGCACAGATGTGAATCTTCACGTACGATGACATTTGTAAACTAGAATTTGGCGTTTTCGCATTTCAGAAGTGACAATAGGGGGGGAAAAAGCTGAACCTGTCCTTCCATATCTATCAACACATATGAAACATGCATTTAATACCATTTTATTATTTTTTTAACTAGTTGTTTTACTGGTGGTTAAGCAGGTGTGGCCCAGAACAAAGTGAAACACAGAAGGCTGTTGGCCTCGGCAAGCAGTGATTTTGTGTTAACAATGATGAGATTAGCAGCAAGAGAATCAGAGGTGGAGCTTTTTGAAACCTTGTCAGATTTTTGTTTCACACAAGCAAAACAATGTGTGGGTGGTAAAAAAACCATCCCTTGCTAGGGGCAAACTTGAGAAATTCACCTCTGGAGTTAGAGATCAGTTACTGGCACTTTTTCTTGTCGTATCTGTAGTATTGTGATTGGCTAAATGAGAGCAAGAGGCAGATAATCTGTTTGTGGGTAAAGGATCCACTCGTGGCTTAAATCAACAAGGAAATCCCAGGATATTACAAGCTGGCTTACACTGACAGTCTAAAAACTCATCAGCTCTTCCACAGCTCAACTCCCCGGGTTCTGTCACAACACTGGGAAGGTCATGACATCCCTGATGCTCATGACATCACTAATGCATGTTAATTAAACAGAAGTAATCCTGCCCTTCGACTGTATTTTAATTAATTTCTGTAATTCACAAAGGGAGTGCTGGAAGTGTTTGCTAATGCTGTGTTCCCTCGATGGCAATACTGATGGTTTCCCAAACTGTTAACAGTGATTTGTGGGATTGACACAGCTGATTATAAACTTAACCAGATCTCTCTAAAGCCAGTGGCTTAAAATTTGTTTGAAGCTGCAGGTAAGGGTCTGTGGTGATTTTTATTTCCTCTGAAATTAATGACGGTACTTTAATTCATTTTCTCAACAGCTTTGCTAGAGATTTGATATCTTTAGTTCAGTTGTAAATGCTGCTGGTTCCTGAGGGCTCTTTCAAGTCCCTATACTTCAGTAATTCACTGGAACTCAACAGAAATGTTTGTGTGTCTTAACCTTGGCAAGATTTATTGCTGAGACACTTTAATAATAACCCCAATGATTTTATAAAGAGCCAGGAAACTGGTGGTTATGGTGCACTTCAGCAAGACAGTGTTAAAAAGACAGATGTTGTCTCAAATATCTCTTAAAAAAAGAATGTGTCCCCAAAACATCAAACTAACTTCATGGAAGCTGTTCCATGCAGAGCTGAGACTTGGGACTTCATCTCTGCTGTCGCTATTCTCCACCCAATATTGAACAGTTAATTAAATGGGGATGCATCTCCCCGTGCACCCACAGGAGCAGCTCAGTTTCTCTCTTTTAATCTTGCATCCTTATTTCTTTGGGTGCAGCACAGGTACCAGGAAAAAGCAAACTCATCCAAGTATGGTTTCTAGGCGCCAGATCCGACTTATTTAAATCAGAGCCTCCACAATGCCCATCAACAGCTCTGCACATAACAGACTTAAATTACCTTACACGTGGCACTTCTGTGTAGAATTTGCCCAGGCTGTTCTACGTTCAATACAGCAAAATGCTAATCAACACATTTAATTAATTAGCATCCATACATAGGGCCTGAAGCCCTAATTAACATTCCTCTCTGATTAAACTGTTACTGACGATTCCAAGTCTCAGGTGAAACTGAGTGTTGGAAGTTTTAGTGCTTGATCTTCCACCCCCCTGTCTCCCAGGACTTCAAAGAGAACATGAGGTCCCTTTCTCAAATCCAGTGGAGCTCTGCCATGCCCTTTTTCTTCCCTGGCCATGTCTCCTGCACCAAAAAAAAAAATCACACACTTCGAAGTTTTGCCTGTTTCCCAGTCCCTTGAAGTCACCAGGCCACTGTGAGTTAGTTTTGTAAAAGAATTAAGATGCTAGGCCATTACTTTTCAAAGTCAAATGTTCCTGGATTTATATTTGTTCTAACAAACAAAGATAAGGAAAGAAAGCCTCTATACCAACTTGAGCAAACAGCAATCATTGTAACTTTTTGCTATCCTGTCTGTAAAAGTAATTTTCCTTGTCTTAAAAATGCCATTACTGTGTCATTACCACAGCTTGTATCTCCTGTTGTATTTTTGTAACCCATCTCCCAAATAGTTCTACCTCTGAGAAGATAACTGTCTGTGATTCCACCTGAATCTGTATTTCTAACAGGCTGCTTCCTCAAAATCAACATGGTTTTGCACAGCCAAAAATGAAAAAGCCCGCTAAATTAAGACAGAAAGTCGCGTTGTATGCAATATACTGCATCTTGCTAAAATCTGGACATTTCTTTTCAAAAAGGACTTTAGATACAATCCTGCCCAGCCACCTCGTGTGATAAAAATTATGCCCAAGCATTGGACGAAGTGGAAAATCACCAGGCTGAGACGATTTATAGTGAGGAAAGAGAGCTTCACTCCCAGGTTATCAGACAAACTTCTTTGTGTCTAAAAGAGCATGAAGGCTTGATCGTTCACCTCAAGCTCTAAAGTTCAAGTGATTTATTAATTTTGTTGTGTTATCACCTCCTTCAAGTGGATCACCTTAGGGTAAAACTCAGAATATTGCGTCCCTAACAACAAACTATCAGAGATGCTGCAGTAGCAGAAACATACAGATTGTCTCACTTTTATGAGGCCATATACCACACAAAAATCTAATTTCAGCAACGCAAGCTGAAAAGATTTCCAGTACTGAAGTTTTCTTTTCTGTAAAATAAAGACAGTAGCATATATTTATCACTTAGAGAAAACTCACGTTGAAAAATATGATTAGGTGCTCACAGACAATTAGTTACAGATATGCAAAGATTTTTTGTACAATAATACATGTTGACTTAGTAAATGATATATAGTATAAAGAAAACTAATTTGGTATAGATATTCTGCTGATTTGCAACTTACAAATATTGAGATTCTGACTCTAGCCTTTGAAAGGGTAAAAAAAATAAATGTTTCAAGGTCTTGTAAATTTGCATAAGGTGCGGAGACAAATTTCCTTCTCAACTTCTTTGCTTATCTCTATCTCCAAGTGAATTGTCATTCACCTTTTAGCTCATCTGTGTTCTACATGTGTTTCTTTTTCATCTTTTTATAGGTCTTTACAGGTATCCAAGCTTAATAAATTTCATCACAGCTTGCTATGGCAGCTCTGTATCAAAAGGAAAACAAGTGTACGGGTTTAGTAATTAGTAGATTGCATCAGAGAGAGGGAAAGTAGCAACTTATTGCAAAATCTGGCTGAAAAACAAGACCATGCCTCCCACTGGATATGGTATCAGTGCAACTTAGAATTAGAAAATAACTTCATAAAGGGTTTATTTGCTCAGAAAGTGGTTGTTTTGTTGTTGGGGTTTTTTGTTGTTTTTGTTTTTTTGGGTTTTGTTTTGTTTTGTTTTGTTCTGTTTTTCTGGAAGAAAAAGGATAAAAACCCCAAGAACTTCTAGGAAAGGCAGGAGACTGAGTATGTTTAAAACTTCCTGAAGGATAACAATAGCCTTCAAGCAAGCACTCTCCTCCACCCTTGGGTGGACCTTGAGGAGCACTTTCCACTGCTCACCTCCTGAATGTGCCCCAGCATAAAAAATATTGTTTGGGAAGCAAATGTGGCAAAGGGGAGAGGATGCAAAGCAGGTTCCCGAGGAAGGAGGGACAATGTGTGAACAGATGGATGGTTCCTCATCACCACAAAATTCTGATGCTCTTCTGTGGTCTGAACTTGGCAAAGGATTGTGGTGAGAGGAGCAGATGGAGGCATCTTTTCCATGTATGGCCTGCCACACAGCCAGGAGCTACTGCTGCCTGCACCACCTCAGCAAACAAAGACAGGGCTGGATGCTGCTTAGGTCCTTAATGCAGACCTAAGGTGCTTGACATTTGAAACACCAGAAATGCTGGGCTAAAGAGAGTCAAATGAGCTTCCCCCGGTTGGTTTGGGCTGTTTAACCTCTTGTTTACAAGAGGTCTCTGTCGCGTTGCCTGCTCAGTTTGGATAAAGCCCATCTATCAAGCATTTTTGACTGATTTTTTAGTACAGGTAGAGCTATTTGCCACGACTATTCACCAATTTCTAGGGCAGAACGTAGTGAATCACCTCTTACGGCAAATATTTCTTTAGGAGGCTTGGGGTGCAAAGCGAGACCTGTTTGACACGTTCAGGTTAAGCCTCCGTGTTGGTGAGGTTGACAGATGAGTCCTCAAAGAAGGGCACAGGTCCCTGCCCCTCCTTTAGGAGCACTGCCTACGTGATTGATAATTGAGTCAGTGTTATGCTAAAGAGTCGCCTTAGCTACAGACCTCGGCTCAGAGAGCTCATCCATCACTGGCCAGGAGCATTTTGCTATCTCTCTGTGGGTGTTTGAATGCAAATACTCCTGCTTCATTGCCCCACACGAGATCCCTAGTTAATTCTGACTGCAGCCAAGGGCAGGCAGCAGCTCTTATCGTCAGAAATTGGTTTATGCTTGCCTAACAGAGAGTCACAGCTGGGTTAGGGAAGTGCTGGAAAAGTTCCTGGTGAGAAAGCACTTAAAAAGCAGCGTCAAGAAGACACAAGGTAGGATCAGCAGCAAGTATTTTTGACAGGTGGCTGAAATCAAGAGAAGTATTCTTCAGCCACTTGTGGCTGAGAAGAAACTTGAAAGAAAGCGAAATATGGTCAGGCTCCATCCGTGGCAGTGCTCAAGTCAGAGCACACCATGATCTAGCGGGTGGCATCCCTGTCCATGGCGTGGGGGTTGGAACTGGATGATCTGCAGGATCCCTTCCAACCCAAGGTGTTCTATGAGTCTGTGATAAGGCCACACATTCTCCATCCTCCTGTCTTGCTGTCAGGGGTGATGCCTCAGTTCACAGCTGCCAAACGTTGGGTCTTGTGCTACGCCAAAGCCACCACGGGCAAGGGGATCCCTCAAGGATAAGGAAAGGCAAAAAACCCAAACTCTGATTGTCTGTTCTGCACCTTCCCTGCTGAGATTGGTGGTCAAAGCCTACACATTTTCTATGGAATCACCACCAATGGTCAAAGGGCTATTTTTTTATGCAGACAAACAATCTGTCTGAATCATTTGTCTGTCCTGTTGCTGCTCAATGGCAAGCATTTTGGTTTGACAGGAGCAGGCCCTGACGAGATGCCGAAACACATCCATAAATGCCTTCTTTGCTGAGTAAATATTTCTTTTGGACACTGTGATGCAGCAATAGGATGGGTCCCATCTGTGATATGAGCCTTGCCTGTACATGGACAAGTATGAGTTTAATCCAAATAATCCTAGGCTTTGACAGGGACTCAGTCATTTCAAATTCACAYAATGTGTGAAAACAAGGAAACCTACGTGCCAGACCAACCAGTCCAGAGTTTTCTGGAAGTCCTCAGGTTCCAGCCCTGAAAAGTTAATTTCCTTTTGCCCCTTAAGTCTCTCTTCCATGTTGCAACATGACCTGCATGCATATTCCCTCTGTTTTACCCTTTTATTTCTCTGTTCCTTTGCCACGTATCTCAGATATTCCCCAGTTTATTACCAGGAAACCAGCAGGTGTTTGACAGATGGCAATTTGCCTGGTATTAATTGCTGGGAAACTGCTCACTCAGAGATCTTATCCCTTCATATTCTACTCCTTATACTAATTGGCATTCTTGATAGGTGATAAGGGAAGAATAATAATTAGATATAGATGGAGCGTTTTGAGTGATGCAATCTACACAGCCAATACCTCAGCAGCAGCAATCACAGCTGCTCAGGAGCAGGCAGGAAGCTTTGCAAAGAGGTTGGTGCAACATGTTCAGAGAGGCAGAGAGCTGCTGAATTACTGTGTCTCCCCAGAGTTTGGATATCCATGAAAGGTATCACTTTGGAAGGTGTTAATTAGTCCATTCTCCAGCGCCTTTGGGACAGGGAAGCCTCCAAAAGCCTTGAAGCAGATTAAGCAGGCCATTCCTGGAGGCAGGTGACGAGCTTTTAGCAGCACGGGATCACATCTCCCAGCACTTTCTCCTGAGAGGAGCAACCCCTGGCATGCCCTGAGTGCTGTTTTGGCACTGGCTTTGCGTGGGCTCCGCAGGTGCCAGCCCCTGGAACCCGCTCTGGGCTCTGCCTCTCAATCCCCAGTGGAGTTTCCACCCGCAGTGACCAATTTCACAATCCCTGGTGCACATCTGCTCTGCTCACACGAGCCACCATGGGAGAGCCCAGCCAAACAGGGCAACAGAAAATGAACAGATGGGGCTGTTCAGGAAAAGGAATGTTTCCCAACAACAGCCATCAGAAATATTTATTTTATGAGCAAAGATTAATATCTTTAATTTGTTTGGAAAGAAAAACGGAGAAATATTGTTGCGCTGGGTAACTGTTTCAGACTTGTCTGCTGTGATAAATGTATGATGAATAAATATCTGGAGCTAGGCTGGCCTGACAAGTGAAGGTTCCTGAGCGCTGGCCATTGGGATTTTAATGATAATGGAAGTAGATTATTTAAAGGTAACAACAATGTGAAGCTGGAATAGCCTCCAAGAGATCTATGGCCAGACTGCCTCAGGTTTGCTCGTTCACACTTTCAAACCAGTGTCCTTTCTGTCTATTCCCACCTCTTTAGTTTTGAATTTTGTGACTCATTCCCCGAGCAGCATTGCTGACAGGAACATCAACCCCAAAAAACCCCAAGGCAGTTGTCGGGGGGTTTCAGTAACACACCAGTCCACATCCAGAAATAATCTCCCAAGAAGGCTGGGAGCATGCCTCAGCTCATTTCGAAATAGAAATATATGGTGTTATACACATGTTCCCATCAAAAACACCTGACATGGTACAGGCTAGATACCAAATATCAGGACATGTTTACAAACTAATTAAAAAGGAATCAAAAAAAAAAGGAAAAAAAAAAAGAAAGAAAGATGTCTGAATGAAATACCTGACCATTTGAAAACAAACGAAAGGACAAAGTTCTTCAAGCTATTACTCTCCAGTGAAATCTACACTTAAGGATGATAAGAACCCTTCACCTTCTTTCTTTAGCTGGATTTTTTTCCTTCCCCTCTTTCCAGCCTTGAATCTGAGGAGAGGAGCTGGTCTGAAGTCTGTACTCATAGGCTCACTGCCAAAACAAGCAAGCAGTATGTTCGCAAGATGTTATAATCAGCTGCAACAAGCAACCAATTTTTCTTGCAGCAATTCGACCTAACAGAGTGTGAGGATATGACTTCCTTTGTTCCTCCTTATTTGTTTTTACTGTTCCTTTTTTCCTCCTTTGTTTTTCTTCCACGAAGGTATATTCCATTATTCCATGCACTGCTAAAAATTGATTATTCCTTTTTTTTTTTTTTGGAAAATTGATCTATATATAAGGACAGTTTAAGATAAAATGCCTATATTTCTTGAGACCACATGCTGCAGAAACATTCTTTGGTTTGTGGCCTATGCAGAAGTCCTTATGAGATGAGGACTTTTCTACTTGATAAATCCTAACTTTGGGTCATATTTCATGTAGTAGCCTCTGGAGGACTCATTCACCCTCAAAGGTGATGACAGAAGTCACGTGGCTACTACTGAAAAACAAAACAAAATGAAAACAAAACAAAAATTTGAAGAGAATTTAATAGTCCATCAGATAATGAAGTCCTACATCTGAGTGTGGTCCTGTGCCGTGGCAGAGCCGAAAGCCTGACCGCTGTTATCCTAAAGGGTTTAGAATGAAAACAGGCAGAAGAGAAATTCACAGTGAAGCAGGTAGATGTGGACAAAAGCAGTTCCTTTCAGGGGAAGTAAATCCACTTGCTTAACTTCCTGGAGCATCTCCATTTGGCCTCAGAATTTTTTACCTTGTCCTAGCATACACCCAGAATTCAACCTCACATCTTCTGCAGAGGTACATCTAAAGTGGAGAGGAACCACTGCTAGAAATACTGAGAGATTCATCCCCCCAGTGGTATTGGGAGTGCTGCTGCATTTGAAGCTTCTGATCTGAGCCCTCTTCCACCTTTTTTTGTGGTCCCCTGAACCTCATCCTTCATAAGAGGCTTCGTCTTGCGCGCTCCACATGGATCTTCCAGCCAAATGTTTGTGCTTGGCCTTCCTGAATTCCTTCTTTCCATGAAAAAGAAGGCCATAGGAAAAGAGAAAAGCTTTTAGGCTCTGTCCAGAAGGTTTCTGCTGCTCAGGACGTGGCCCTGGGTGCGAATGGCATGGCTTGCTCTGCCAATATCATCAAAGGAAACTCAAGGAAAGTCAGTTTTTTCTGTTCCTGCTCATTCTTTATTGAATTCACTTGTTTGGTTGGACTAGAAAGAGCCATCGATCTCTTCTGTGTGCAGTACTATGAGGACTTGATTTTATTCCAGACCTCAAGCTGCAGAAAAATCTAAACATTAAGAGTGCCCAAGACCTTGCAGAGTGAAGATTTATATATAACCCTATACTTACTATTTCAGACACACAGTGCTTCAGAGTTGGTTTCTTCTCCAGCTCGGTTCAGTCTTTAACTTAAACAGAGTTTTCAAAGAGCCTGGCTCCTGGCCTAATGCTACTCCAGGGGAAATGAGATGATCACAGTGGTAATAATTTGTACTTTGGGCTTTAAGTCAGATGTGGTTGTTCTAGTCTCAGTTTATCTGTCCATATGGACTTTCAAAGAGGAGAAAGCAGTGTCGTAACAATTTGCTTGAAAAGGCCCCTGATTTCTCAGTCAGAAGTTTTAAGGGGATTGTTAAACTTTTGTTTAAATGTAAAAAAAAAAAGAAAATTTAAAAAAAAAATTGCCAACCAGACTAATATCAGTCACCTCTGACTGAATGTTGTATTGCTGGTGTAGCCAGGCACATGCTTGAGTTGCCAGGCCCAGTTTTCTTTCAGTTCCCTTTTGATTGCATAAGTTAGGATCAGTCCTCACTGTGGCCGTGCTGGCAGCAGCAGGCTTTTCAGGGAAATCCTCCATTCTGCGTGACCCGAGGATTATGACAGGGAAATACCTTTGCCAGATGAATATTCACACAACCCTCGCCCATCCTGTGCCCAGTGCTGAGCCCAGCTCAGAGTGCAGGTGCTGGGGAGGATGAGCCAGGATTCGGGATGGGGCTGGGACAGTGCACGGGGATGAGGATTTGTTCCTTCTCCCTCACAAGTTCTGCAGGGAGGAGTCCATCTGCTTTTAAAGGAGAAGAAGGGACTCGGTCCCGTGTGGTCATGACTTGCCAGACTCAATTCTTTGTAGTGATGATGTGGCTGAAGTGCGGTGTGGTGTACCTGTGCTGGCTTTCCTCGGTTGCTCTGCTTGAGCCTCTGAATCACAGAATATTCTGAGCTGGAAGTTGAAAGGGGCCCAGAAGGATCTTCAAGTCCAATTCTTAAGTGGATGGCCCACACCATGTTGTGGCCAGCTGAGGCAATCTGAAAGACCTTGAAAGAGAAACCAAGAGCAACCGATCAACCAAGGCACAGAGATTCACTCCTTTACACCACCCTTTTGATTTTCAGCTGTGAAAATACATTAAACTGGCAGAATTTACCAAAATTCCTTTTAGTTTTCCTGATCAAGAAATTTAATAAAATGGTAATTCTGGTTTATTTTCTTCCCTCAAAAATTTACTTCGTTCTGTGTTTCAGAACTTTATCTTCTGGGTTCACTTTCCACGTGCATTCATGCAGATCAGCTTTACAGTCATAAGCAGGTGTGGAAGTTTTTGCAAGGTCTAAGCCCGCATGAAGGTTAAAAATACTTAAAAAAAGATCCTGATCACACATTGGTTTTCACCTTTTCGTGGATAGTCCTCGTTTCTAGAGGTATTTCACTCTCACTCTTAGAAACTTCCGTATCATTCATTTTGTAATTATGTTTCCAGAGGAATTCTTGAGAATCCATTAAAATTCATAATTATCTTTGTTTACATTTGGATATTCCTAATAATAAAACTCAGGAAGCAATTTTTGGATGTATTCAGTATCCTACTATTTCTTTCTCACACAGATTTTCTATGGAACAGAAATTGCTGCTTTGCAAAAATCTCTGCTGACTACTATGGTTATTTGCCACAATATTGATGAGATAAAAATACAGGCACACTCAGGCAGCATGAAAATGATACTGAAAAAGTTTAGCGGTGATTTTTGCCCCGTGTCATGATTTCATTGATCTCTGCACGAATTGCTGAACAGCTGCACTGGAGTCCTCTAAAAAAAGAGGTTTTTCTCCCCACTTTACTGAAGCTGAAGGTACAAGCTCAAAGATCAGATTCCCTGTGAAGGAACACCGGAAACGTCTTTGAAAATCCCTGCCTTTAGCATCAGGAGCACAGCTCTGACCTAACAAGTACCAGCAGTCAGAGAAGCTCATTAGGGCAGGCAATTAATGCAAAACGTTTTCACTTTCACGCATGAAACAAAATCACATCCACGGGTTCTGTACTTTAAAGTACTAAGAATAGTAGCAGCTTTATTTTTGCTTTTTGATGGACAACATAATGTTCTGATTTAGTCAGGGAAGAACCTATATATTAAATGCAAATGCACAGAATATGAAGGAGAGTGGATCAAACCTATGCTGCTTTTAAAGCTCATTTATGGATGCATAAAAACGTATATGTTTTATGCATATACTTCATAAAAATGTCCTTCCTCCTCTCTTTGGCTTAGTTTTCCATACCTTTGTCTCCAAGTCTATGAAGTTTCATCCAAATTAAAGCAAGTGTGAGATTAAACAGACCTTAAACTACAAGAACCTTGGATGCTGGATCGTTTCATTTAAAAATATAATCATTAGGGTGTTCAGCCCTTGAGAAAATCACTGATCTATTGCAAGACAAACTCATTTCAGCTAATCTAGCTGTTCTCTGAGCTTTGCTGTTTTTTCATCTCTTTCAGTGGAAAAAAAAATAAAATTGGAGGAATATATTTTCTTCTACATATCAGCTGAGAAAGATGATTGCACCTGTCTCTAAGCTTCATGGATAACTCCTTTTTCTGATTGAATTCTATAGTTTAAAGAAATTGACTACTAGTCCCTTGAATGGCCTGTCTTCCAAAACCTTATCTTCTCTTGTAGGAGTTACTAAACCTGACAGAACAATATAACATAGAAGAAGTGAGGTTGGTGATGATAATTTACAGGCAGTAAAGACACTGAACTAAAACCCGGTAAAAAAAAGATTTTTCCACCCCTACTCCCTGACATTGTCTGAGAAAATCCTATCAAGAAAGCAGCTGCCAATCTCTTTAATACTACCCCAGACTTAGTTCAGTATTTTGGCTGAGTAATTTCAGCCTAGGACTAGATTTTGCACCTTGCACCTAATTTATTTTATTTTTGTCACTGGTGACATGTGATCATGTGGGGATGATTCAAATGGGTATTTCTTCAGTGGATCAAATGACTACCCATTTTCATTTCATTTACAAAGTTCAGTGGAAGCTGTGAAAGGTATTAATTTTGGAGGAACCCTGGGGATTCTTTTAAGGTTTTGCAGAAAAGCTGCATCTTTGCACTAGCAGCAAGAGATGGAAGGCAGGACAAGGCTTCATACGGAGTAAACAAACTGCTGCCCCTTTTTATGAAAGTGTGAAAGTGCTTCAAGGGGTTTTTTTTTTTTGTTTCATCATTAGTCAGTACTGCCTCCCTCATTAAAATATCAAGATTGCTTTAGAATTAAAGAGGAGCTCAAAAAACTTAGCAAATTGCTTTCGACTGTGAGTTAAACTCAGAACCTCTCCTTCAAACTAAGTACATCAGGAGTCTTCCTCAGTCAGGAGACACCAGTGACTCAGAATGTTGCTTTGATCCCAAAACACAGGAAGCAAATGTAGGAGGAAGTATTTGGCTCTTGTTCTTCTTGTTTCCTAACCTGCCCAGAACTAGGAAATGCGGAAATAGGCGTAGTGACAACAGATGCTTTAACAACTCTGCAAAAGCTACTCCCTCCTTTCAGGAGATTCCCCCTCCCTCCCTCCATCTCTTGACTTTATGTACCAAGCAAGCTATTCCATCTCTCTGCAGGCCCATTAGGCTTTGTAATACCTGAAATTCATCACACTTGGCCAGCTCACGGAATTATCTGATTAAATAAATTCCACGTGCTGAAATGCTGGGAGAAGAGGCTTCCAGTTTGAGGCTTAGCAATATAAGATCATGAAAAAAGGAAAACACATTTATTGGCAAGGATCAAGTGGCTGTGACATAGGAAAGGAATGAAGCCTTGTAGCTGTTCAGTTTTGTGCTGTTTGCCATAATGATAGTCTCTGGACAGACACTTAGCTTTATTGAAAGCTCTGGCACGATTTATCAAGTGACCACAATCTGAATAATGTCTTCTCTTATTGCTGCAATGACATTCAGAATTCACAGCTAATGCCTGTGATTTGTTATCATATGGGTGGATCTGGAGGTTTCTAAGGCTTCTCCTATCTACAATTAATTTTTCCCATTGCGGCAATCTCAATCCTCCCAAACACAAACAGTTTTGCACATAATTAATTTCAAGCCCTTGAGTTTACAAGCATCTTGCTGTGCATGAAGTGAAGCACAAATGTAATTGTGGGGCTGGACCTGGGCCACTGAATCTTTGCCCAAAAAATCTCTGACTCGCTACAGAGGAGCCCAGAGCATGACCATTTTGGCCAAAGCACAAATATTTCGGCTGGGAATGTGGCCGTGATGTCCCCAGGCTCCACCTGCTCCCCTCTGCACTGTAGCCTGGACTGAGGACTTCCATGTATGATCTGCTAGGAAAGGGTGAGGGGGGATTAGTGCTGGTGGCATCACTCCTGAATATCTGGAGAGCAAAGCCCAGACCTGCTGGAAATCGGCATGACTCGGGGTAAAGCAAGCAACCAGGAAATTATGGCAGCAGGACCAAGGGCAAAAGCAGTTATTTTTTAATGACTTATTTTATTTGCTTAATCAAACCCTCTATTTTGGCCAAAAATGTCCAAAACAAACAGAACAACCCCAAAAAAACCCCACCTAGAAATTAAATTTCTTTGTCTGGGGGCATGATTGTGATGCTGTTTCTTAAAACAGAGGGGGAACAGAGATGAAACCCCCCCTTTTGTTAAAACAGTGCGCTCAGTCTGAAAACTAAAACAAGACCATATCTCAGAACTTTGTTTAAGCACGATTTCTTTTCTAGGCCTGCTGGTTACTACTGCTTGGACTCCAGTTATTTACCTCGTGTCACTAATCAGATAATCGCAATATTTCATAAGAACAAGAAAAGAGGTTTAGGCCCCACCTAATCCAGACAGGTGATGTCAGTGGATGTGGTAATCTCAGGCCATCACCCACCATCCATCTGATTATTCAATTACCAAGCCTATTACTTTAGCTTATGCAACACATATCAAAACCTACTTGGAAAACAGAGCCCGTACGTGACCCAGGGCTGGAGCGTCGAACACTGGGGATGTGGGGGGTGGGTGGGCAGTGGTGCAGGAGGAGGAGGGAGGCTGAGGATAAATGGGGGAGAGGGTGGAAGGGTGGTTGAGTTCATGTTTGGGTCAGTTCCCGGAAAGGTTGAGAGGTTTCTCTCTGTCGGGTACATCAGGAAGAGGTTTCTGCCAAGAGTGCCACGACTCTGAAAGGCAAGTGCTCATGCTGTTGTCTCTTATTCAACAATGACAACAATCTCGATAGAAGAAATTCCAATTAACCCAGTCCTCCCCTTATTTGTTATTTCTTAAAAAGTAGGCGTCTAGGGAAGTCCGCATTGCATCAACTTAAATTTAGCTTATGACTCCTCCCCACCCTTATTTTTTATTTTAACTAAGGACAGCAAGGATGTTATTTTATGTGCTAAATTCTATAAGAAAGTCCACATACTGGAGCAAAAGTTTGAGGCCAATCCTGAATCCTCCTTCTGTGCAGTTGTAGGACATAGGAGGTCCAGCCAAAGAAGTTGACTGCAAGTGAGAAAACAGTGTGGACTCTTCATCTGGGATTTGTAAGTGAGGCAGAGAAAGTAGCAGGAGAAATTGTGGGAATCAGATTGACTACTATTTTTAAATAGCAAATTATTTGAAGAATAAGGAATAATAGTAATAATAATTTGCATAAATAGAGCGATTTATGTCACCGTAGTACTGGGCAGAAGGAATAACACTAGCAATGTATTATGTCTCTAACTGACCTGCTTTTCATTGCTGTAGAGGAGACTTGAAAATGAGCAACAGGGACTCCTAAATCTTTTCAGGTTTGGGGAAGTTAATGGAAAGTTAATGGAAATAGAAACTGTGCATCAGTCAATGCTCCAGATCACAGGGACCAAACCTCTGGTGTTTTTGCACTGAACAGCTCTGAGAAATTTGCAAAGAGGCACCAAGGGACTTGCCAGAAAGCAGTGGTTTCCCAATGTGCTCAGCATTACAGCCTGGGAGTTGCATATCCCCTGTCCATTATCAAAGCTTTGGTTCTGGGGTTTGCTTTGCATGGAAATTCTCAAACGAAGAAAACCTGAGCACTACCCAGCAATAAATCAGGTTAGATTTATACATTTTAGAGGTCCAATAGCAAAAAAAAAAACCCTTCAGTCCAGCCAAAACTGTAATGATTTCTGTTTTACACTCGCTGATAAAGCTGACTTGAATCTTCTAGCGAAGGAATATTTCTTAGCACTGTCACAACACTTCTCAATAGGAAATACAATAAAATCCCCAAACATTCCTCTTCATTTCCAGCAGTCACCAAAAAAAGGCTAAGTTTTTTCAAACACTGGAATGATCAGCTGTAAAGAAATGATTGGTCCCACTGAAGGCTGCCAGTACCAGTGCAAGGATGGGATCAGTCATCTCCCCTTCCCTCTTTTTGCTCTTTGTGCAGGGAACCCATCCCTCCTCTCCTTCTGTTGGATGAGGGGGTGGTTCCAGATCACTCACAGATCCAAGACTGCCTTGACACCAGCATGCCTGTGAGTGGATCAGCTCATCCTGGAAACGTTTTCAAACTTGGTAAGATGCTGTTCACACTGGAAATCTTGAGTATTTATGAAACACTTTGTGAGAGCGGGTGGATTGAAAACGTTTGAGGCCAGTTTGAGAAATCCACCAAGAAGGTATCCTGATAAGAAGATCTGCTGCTGTGATGCAGGAGGGCATTCTTAACACGTGAAATCTAGCAGATACTGGTTTGTGTTGAAATTATTTCATTGTCTTGAAACTGGCTTCAGTGCCTTACAAAACTCTTACAGCACATCGGTCTTGTCTCAGCCACAAAAATGTGTGTAGGCTCAGCTGAGATAACAATACATCTTTTCAGATGCTTATTCATGTTTCAAACAGTTCAAACCTGGGCTTTCTGTCAGTCAGTACCTCTGCAGCTGTGCCTTTCAAAACTGTAAAGCTCGGTAGAAATAAAAAGGGGAAAAAAAGGGAGAAATATGGCAACAGCATCTGGATTTTATTTGTTAAGACTGGTGTTATTTCTTCACCTTTGGTCAGCATCTTATTCTTCTAAACAGGTGAAATTCACAGAAGAAACTAGATCCATGTCCAGATTATTAAAACATGCTGTAAACTGTAATTTCTTGGTTTTAAAATAATAAATAGTTATATGAAAGTGAAACGCTGTCCAAAAAATTGCAATGATATATTGATGTTTGATTTTTTCTCCCTAACCTAACAAAATTTTTTTGTATTTTTGTGGCATTTCTATTCAACCTACTTTTAAACAAAAAAAAAAAAAAAAGGAAGGGGGAAGAACACTTCTGCTGAACAAGTTGGTACTAAAATAGTAATAATAATAACAACAACAATAGTAGTAATGCATTCCACAGTTATGATCACTGTGCCTGCATTGTTAAGTCTTGACATTTTCAGAAAGGAGGAGGAATGCAAACAAAATATCTGGTGGGGCAGAGCGTGGTTCTGGCACTGAAAACATCTGGACTAACCTGAAATCTGAAGACGAGTTGCTTAAAAACAGAAAAGGAGCTGAAGGTTACAGCTCAGTTTCAGAGCTGTTGACTTTTCATGAAGAGCCCTCAGAAACAGATTCAAAAACGAGTTGCAAACAGCACAATTTCTGCTGTTTTCAGAGAGGTGTGGAGCACTCAAAACGTGCTTCTGGGATCCTGTAAATTTCAGAGATGCAGAGTGTGGCTGAGGCTGGAAGGGACCTCTGGATGTGGCAACCTCAGGCCATCATCCACCACCCCACAGTCCCACGAGGGCCATGTTCAGGTGGGTTTTGAATGGGAATCCCCATGGATGGAGGCTCCACAGCCTTTCTGGGGAAGCTGTTCCCATGTCCAGCTGGGTGGTCAGGTATTTTTACGCTCACGTGGAATTTTCTGTGTTCCAGTTTGTGTCCATTGCCTGTTGTCCTCTCCTGGACACCACTGAGAAGGATCTGGCTCTGCCTCCTTTGCACACTCCCACCACCTCCTTTCACACATGATCACACGCGTGAGTTTACATTTTATCTCCTACCAAGACACAAAATCCCTCGTTGCTGCTCCTTCAACAAGACCCCATCAAAGGAGCAACATCTGAAACTTTGCTAAGTACACTCAGTGAAGGAGCACTTGCAGGAGCAGATGTTTTTTATCATCCTGCTTCTGGCAGGCTTTCACAGTGGGGGTTTTATCTCCTGCACCACGGACGGTGTCGTGCACATGCTGGAATACCCCCGTGGATTGGTTTGGGAGGGCACGGCCAGCTGCCAATTCAAACCTTGTGTGACAGAAATGCAGAGGTCTTTTCCCTAGGAATGATGAGGAACGTCCCGTGGCAGCCCGTCTGACTTCATTCCACCAAGATGTTTCCACTCACAGAGATAGCTGGAAATTAAAAACTCATGTAATCGTATTGTGAGAACAAAGATGATCCAGGTGCTTTAAAGTGCAGTTCTGGCAGAGGATATGGTTTTAATAAAGAGATTTGGTTTTGTCCAAATGTCTTTATTTTTCCTTTTTCTTTTTCTATTTTTTTTTAATTCACCTTGTTGTTTTTCTTCTCCACAAAAAAAAAAAAAAAAAAGAAAGTAGAATTAAGGAAATGTTTCCCCTTACTTTCTCTGTCTTGTTAAATTTTTTTTGTTGGTTTGTTGGGGTTTTTTTCTTTTGTTTGTTCGGTTTGGTTTTTCCTAGGAGATCTTTCACACAGAAAGCCTGATTCAGATCTAACAAAAAACTGAGTCTATAGAGAACAACAGTGAACAGCTCAGCTCTAACAGATGAGCCCTTTATTTTTCCTTCCCAGGGGAAGGATCGGCTATAGCTAAGAACATGTTAGTTCCCTAGACTGATCTTCAGGGTCTCCAACACCAGAGAAATTATAGGTTGTTCTTGTATTTAGTACAAAGGTTTTTGGTAGCAGTAAAGCTGATGCCTGGCTCTGTGCACACAGTCACCCTGGATATCTTTGGAAGAGGTCCTGCCTGGGTCCCACAGCTCTTCTCTGATCCTTCTTTGGTCTGCACGAGTAGATCATGCGTGCTGCCCCAAAAAACCTTGAAGCTCCTATTATTTTTACATTTTTAGTCCTGCAGCACAAGTTTGTAAAATTACAGTTGGGAAAATTCCAGCCCGAGGCCGTGGTTAATGGTTTGCATGAAAGACTGAAGGCAGTGTCAGAGGAGAAGACCCTGCATGAACATTCTCACACCATTCCAGGGGTCACAGCTTCCTCCTTCTACAGGCTCAAATCCAGGTTTTCCATAAGAGTCTCAGGCATCAGATTTATCCAAATAAATGATTTCATAGAGTGACACAGCAGCAAGTCACCAACTAATCTGGGCTGAACAACTAATGTCTCTCCAAAACTGAACACCTCCCAACTCTGAATTTCTCTTTTCCTTTAATTTGTTGTGAATGATATTTGTATTTGCCCGTGTCATCTTCACATCTTTGTGCTCCTTTTGCCTGTTGGAAGCCAGACACAGCAGCACTAACAGCTGTTTTCCTCTTCAGCTTGGATGCCCAAACTGTGCTTAGCTTCTTGGGCAGCACAGAGGTGCTTTGACTCTCTTATGGAATAAACAGTCAAAAGATCTGGATTTAAACCATCAGTACTCAAAATTTCAGCACCACAAACCACTCTTGCCCAGAAGGAGGCTCACTGAATAACCCTCACACTTCCAATCAAATATCAATTAAAAGCATTTAGTTCATGGGTACCAATGGCAGTCTGCAGATCAGAACTACATAAATTAAAAATTGGAAGTACCTCAAGCTTTAATTGCCATTTCTGTTTTCATATCCACATTATGCAGAACACATCCAACATGTGGCATTTGCAGCTCCCAGCCAAACTGGGCTCAGCTTAAAACAAGCACATATTTGCTCAGAAATAACCTGCTTTTAACACAGTTGCAAGATAAGCTGGGGTTTTTTTCCCTTTTTTAAGTTAATGGGTTTGTTTGCAACATATTTCCATAGCTTAAAAAAAAAAAAAAAAAAAAAAAAAACAACAAAGCAAACCCAAGAGATCATTTTCTTATCTGAGGTTTTGCAGAAGATATTATGATGTAAATCATATCTTTCACAAACAGACTTAAAAAAAAAAAAACTCTACTCATGGGATTTTTAATCTCTTCAGTGAGGCATTTGTAATTATACAGAACAAAAAGCCATATATTAGAGATCTCTTTGTAAAATCAAGTGCTCATTTTATGCTGATAGGCTTATTATTAAAAATAATAGTCATTATTATACTGCAGATAGTGGTGCATGTGATTCCTGGTTCAGGCTTGAGAACATATGTCTTCCAAGAAAAATTAACAAATCTATTGGTTTAACATGTCCTTTTTTTTCCCTTTTTCACCAATGACGAAAAATTTGCATCTTATTTTAAAAAAAAGCAACAACAACAACTGAGATTGTTCAGAAGCATTTATTTCTGACTTTGCCCAATTCTCAGAGCAGATAATACATCCCAGAGAAGGAGCAATTAGAGCAAAAATAAGTGATTTCTGGTTGCTTACCTTGTCCTGGGGGCGATTTTCAGGCGCAAGGATTTGCACCAAAGCACTCAGTGAAGGGGAAAAACCCTGTTTTGGGGGCATTAATTTAGACAGAGCAAAGGGGCATGAGCTTACTGCTTCTGCACAAGCAAGCAAGAACTTCAGGAAGAATACTTCAGAATGATCTGAAGCACTGACAGCAGGGCAGGACAATTTGTGAAGGGCTTCAGAGATCAAAACATTCTAGCAGAGATTAGGACATTCTAGCAAACACTCAAAGTTGAGCAGTTTTCAAGCAGTTTTCGAGCAAAAACTTTTATTTGCCAAAATAGCAGAATGACTGACACCAAAATAGTTGATGATATCTGGACACTGTGTCTAAAATAGCATTAGAAATCATGTAAAATTGGGAATTTGGTTTATTTTTGTTTTTAAACTTGACTTTTTTCCTCTGTAGGTGGCACTCACATGTAGAATTAATAGTAGAAAAAAAGGAAAAATGCTAGTATTTTAAATAAATGCTAGGTGACAGTCAAAGGGTTTTTTTTATTAAATAAAGTTCAATCAATGCCTTTACAAACGAGAAAGAATAAATTTAAGCAGCACTAATCCAGTTACCTGAGAAATTCAAAGTGCATTCCTTTGCTTTAAGAATAAGAAACATTTTTTTTTTTAGGTGTAGTCATCCCTGTTATAGTTGGTAGAACAAAGTTTCCCTTTCTCAGTGCCTCTGCAAAGACCATCATTGGCCCACAGATATTATCCAGTCCTGCAACCTCGGTCATCAGTGCAAGAGCTCAAACTGGCACTGGAACGGGAGCAGCCAGAAGCTGAAGTGATTTTTTGACCCCATGTCTTTCCTTCCTGTCGACCACTGTGCAGTGTTCCCCCCTCACAAGTGTATCTCTCCTTTACCTTGCCTAAGAAAAGCATCTTTTGGACCTGAGAAATTAAATTATTTTGTGCCTCTGAGCTGGAAAGGGCCCAACCACCATCAGCACCTGAAGTCCCCACAGCACTGTGGACTGTAATGGATGAGGTAACACTAATATTAACAATCTTACACAGAAGAGCAAATACCAGGTGGGTTTGGTTTTTTTTCTTTTCATAGCAAGGTGGTTAATGTATACATTAAAGGAACTTTCTGGGGGTTTTATGTTTTAAATAATAAAGAGAGTTTTGACCAATGTCTCTCTGTGCTTCTGCAGAGGGCAGAGAATGTGGTTGTATGGCTTAGTAGAACACTCACTCTGCTTTCACCCTTCAAAATCAAGTCCTTCCAAGCTTTCCTATTATATTTTTCTTGTTAGTTTTATTGTTTTAATAGAAAAATTGAAGGGGGTAATAAAAGTAACTTCTCTGTGATGTTTCATATTTGTTACATTACTTTAAAATGTAGTTGATGAGGCGCTATTGAAATTTGCCCAGTCACTTGGCTTGGACCTCAGATGCACAAAATTTAATTTTAAGTTTTGTGTCTACCACTGAGGTTTGTTTTTTTTTCACAGCCAGCCATACTTTGGGCTTAGTATCTTAATAAACAAGATGCATTTCAAATTAGTCTCATCATTTTTTTACAGTGCGAGAGAAATGGAGCGGGGAGGACTCGTTTCAGTTTGATGTAATGTTTTGGGTCAACACAAATTATTTTTTGTTGCTTCGCCAAAAAAAAAAATCATATTCAGCTGTGAGTCAAGGCAAGCCAGAACCTCCCAACTATTTTATTCTGGCTGTTACACTGAAAAAAATTCATTAATCACTCAGAGGTATGCTGCTATACCACAGGATGAGTGGCCATTTGTTTTTGTGCTTTTCCGGGTGCAGTGAGAGAGTTCATTGCTCCTCCACATAATTTTCTCTCTTTTTTGTCTGTTTGTTTGTTTGTGTTCATGTGAGCACACTGTTATTGATACCTGCCCAAACCAGGGCCATGAGTACCACAGGACACTGTCAAAAGAGGTTTTGTACGTCCTGCCCCTCATTCCCTATTCAATCTAAATTAGCAAAGGAAATCTTGTTCAAGGTTGAACTGCTATTTGCAGTTGTAGTTTAGGGCTCCTGCTTCTCTGTGCCTGACAACCAAATGTTAAACCCCCAATTCTCAACCACTTCTGAGAACTTCTGAAGTTTTACAGTGTTGCAGAAATCATACTTTAAAAACCTTAAAAATTTTTTCCAAAATTCATTTTCTGGCCTCAGAACAACACGGGTCATTTCAACTGTAGTGAAGTGACTTTAACTCCACAGTTCTAGGACTTTATGCTTGTTTTTCACAGGTGCCACTGGTGGTACTGAATGTGCAGCAGTGGAAAATCACACCTGATGAATTCTGCATCATGCCCGTAAAAGCTAAAGGGCAGAAAACTGAGTACTGAACCCTACTTTTTGGGTTAGCAAACCTGAAAGAGCTGAGTCACATTCTGATTTCTGGAATGACAGTGTGAAGTAAAGGAGATCACACAGCCTTAAAAACACTACCATGGCATATGTAGCAGACCAAATTCACACTTCTTTGCGATGAAGTTAGCATCCAGGAGAAAATTCAGACTAAATACGCCATCTCCCCACAGCTTCAAATAACGTCGGAATCAAACTGAATGTCCTACCTCAATTAGAAAAGGAAAACAATGTTTTTTAATGAGTAACCATGCAATTTGTTAAACTACTGTGATGTTGTTAAATTTTACATTCATTTGGATAGCACCCATTTTCTTGAAAATTTTTCCTTGCCTTTTCTGACCTGATTTCATGTTCTGGAATCTGATGAAAGAATAAGACAACCCAAAACCCAGTAATCAAACAAAACCTGAAGAAGTAACCTTTTTTCACTTGTTAGTCTCAAGTAAGAGCTGCTGCGATGTTATCTCCCCAGTGAGGACGGCTGAGAGACAAGTTCAAAAGACTTCATAATTGTCATAGCCTGCTTTTTTTTTTTTGACTGAAAAAGAGGTTGAAGACTGTAGATAATTAAAGAATGAAATGCAAAAAAAATTAAGAGCTTGATGGATGTAATATTCTCTGCAATTATTGAGGGGAAAAAAAAAAAGAAAACTTTTAAAAAGCCAGAAATTTAGACTAGGCAAAAACATCTAAGGCAGCACATATTCACCATTTCTTTGGATGATCATACAATCATCTTACTGTGAATTTTGGGGTGGGTTTTGGTTTTTGTTTGTTTGTTTTTGTTTTGTTTGCTTTTGGTTTTTGTTTGTTTGGGGTTTTTATTATTAGTTTGGGGTTTTTGGTTGGTTGGTTGGTTCATTGGGTTGGGTTTTTTTCCTTATCAACTTTTGCCTTTCTGGAAAACAGCTCCACATGCACGTTTGGTTTCCACTCCACTCAATGATTTTTCTGGTCAACTATTTCCGTGTACTCACCCTGATTCTTACACTTGCATTTATCATTCCCTCATATTTCCCAGGCTTTAGTTTTCTGCAGGATGATTGTTTTTTTGTCTAATGAAACACTTCTGGAGCCTGATGGTGACTCTGTCATAGAAGAGAAAACCCTATGGACTGCTTGGGATACAGGGACAGTGTTCAGTGGGATGGATCTGTAGTGACTCTCACTTTAGGGGCCTGCAAAAACATCAGTTGCTTTCCCTGAAGAGTAGAGAGAAAGCCCAAGAGACAGAGTTTAAGCCTTTTAGATGTCAAGCATTTTTCCTCGTTTCTTTTTAGCTTGTCACATCCTTGTTTCCCAGTACCACTTCCCTCCAGCCTCTTCACGCATTGCGGTGAAATTTAAAACACTGGTTTTGACACACAGACAAAACTTGACCTCTTGTCACTTTCAAATGTTACCCATGCCTTTTTCCTTTTTGGGAAAATTAGATTAATTACCATGCCTTACATGATCCTATCACTTGTTAGCTGGTGCTCACCTTCCCAGTCTCATGTGTCCGTCTTCTCCACAGCTGTGAGTATCCGATGTCCCCTGTCTCCATTCCTGTCTGCAGTTTGGTCTTCCTCCACTCAAACCATCAGGATCTCTGCCCCCTTTCTTCTTTTGGGTAAAGCTGGTGAGTGAGAGGACACATCTGTGACTGGGATCCTTTCAGGACAACCACTGCAGCAAGAGGAAGTGCTGCCTCGTACTGCTTCCCTCATCTCTCCCTTCACGTGCCATTAGGTTAATGGTGAGAAGGGTGGAGGGATGTGAAAGCTTCCAGCTCCATCTCCAGCATCAGGATGTGAAAAAACAGGCTTGGCAGCTCACTGCAATGCATTTTTCCCCAGGTGAGGCTGAAATCCTTGAGACTTCAGCTTTACAAGTAACCACCACATGGTTTCCAGTTCCAGAAAAAAATCTTCCTGTGGAGTTCCTGAGAGGTGGCAATGTTGTTTCTGCTGTTCCTCCACACTTTGCCCAGGGGAAGGAACCTGATACACACCAGCTTGCTTCAGCTGTTTCGAGGAAGACAAGATCAATCACACTGACGTGCATTTTGCCATTTTGTAGCTCCCTCTGAATTCTTCAAATGTAGTTTTCCCAACTAAAGATATGCCACAGTGTCCACACATCAGATAGACATGGTGATATAAGCTTCTCCCACCATCACTAGTCTCTAGATCCCAGGAGGGGCCCAAGGAGAGAAGATTTTATCATCAACCCTACCAATTCCATAAACAGAATGCTTAATTTGATGCTGTTTTAAACCCGTCTCTTTTCCAGAGCAATCATTTTTGAGCAAAATAAAACCAAACCCAAAAGAGAGCCCAGAAAAAAAAAAAAAAAAAAAGAAGAAGAAGAAGAAGAAACATTATCTCACTTGGTTTTGACTCAGCCTCTCCAGAGTCCTCAGGGAGCAGAAGAGCAAACAAGACTATGTTCAGAATGTTCCCGTTCATGAGCCGGGCTCAAACAAATGCACCAGAGCAAATAAAAACACACTCAAAACAAATCCAAAAGCAAACCTATTCCCTGAAAGCCAGGACACTGACTGGGGTTGCAAGGGAGCCAGAAAAAAACAGGGGAAGGTATTGTTTTAAACCCACAGGCTGCACCTCTCAGCACAATTAGAAATGGACGTCTACAAGTTGTCTCTGCTTTTTGGCAGGCACTGTGCTATGAAAAGCCACTACTCAGCTCCAGACAGAAGCTCCCTGCATGAATTTGGGTGCAGCAGCTGCCTTTAGGGAATTAATTGACTCAGCAAAGAAGGACCACACAACCCAAAGAGCTCCATCCCACACGGAGTCCTCCCAGAGCTGCCCCCTCATCTTGGGGTCGTCCAAGCAAAGAGCAGGCTGGCAATGCTCTGAGTGGGTTCCAGTGGGTGCTGTATTTGGGGTTCAGATGTCCAGCTGAGGGTAAGGGGAGCACGTGGACCTGTGACAGCTACAGACCCGTCACAGCCCCTCGCAGTGGGGGACTGGGGTGGAGGACACCCATGCTATGACGCGAAGACTGGGAGAAGAAGAACTTCGACCTTCAATGCTGAATTAATGTGGAAAATTGTAAGAACACAAACAAGCTGACTCCCTTGCAAATTCTGGGGCTGACTCAAAAACAGTTTTCTTTGTGCAGGGAAAGCTAACCAGGTATGTTTGCTGCCCGTCTATTTCAGTATTTCACATAGTGGACTTGCGCTTGGCCCATTCAGCTCTCATCCATCTCTGGAGAGGCTGCTAGGTCACGTTGGAAGTTGTGAAATGGCAGTGGAAGTTTCAGAGAGGCTGAAAGAGCTGTTTTTGACTTGCACTAGCTGAGGGTATTTCATGGCTCAACAGGAAGGAAGAAGGTGTGGGATATGATGCTCACAGTTTAGCCTCCACAGTCATAGCAGTTGCAGTAAATCTTTAAGTAGCTTCCCTTCCACCGCTTAATCCTCTTTCTTTTAATTTTACAAAATATCAGTAAGCGATAATTAATTTTAAGAGGTGTTTTGCTTTCCTCAGGATCATGGCATGCATGCAAATGCAGAAAATGGACTGCAACAGCCCTCCTAAATACGACATTGTTTGTTGTGGAAAAACAATTAACAAGAAGCAATGAAATCTGATTTCTTTAATCTGCGCTGTGATGAAAGCTCCCCTGATGTGTACTTGTCTTTCTGCAAGCACTCGGTGCCGCCACTAATCCTTTGCATTCTTCAGAGAATGCTCATTGGTTTAACTACCATCAAATGTAATTATGCTGTCCGCAGGTATGTTTGTCATGCACTTACACTGACATACCTTTGAGGCCATTGGGTAATTTCTCCTGAGCACAGAAGGGTAAGAAGGGATCATTTTAAAGCTGTGTTTCTGCAGCCTCCTAGATGCCTTTGACCTCACTTTCTGCTGCACAGGTTTTGTGCTCACATGGAGGCAGGTCAAAACAAACCACTCTTCAGACACCTTGTAGGCCCCACATCTAAATTTAAAAATAAACATTGCATTTAAAAATAAAAATTGTGCTAAAGTGCCGAGAGCTTGAAATTTTAATCTTAATTCTGCTTAATTAGACCAAAACTAGACGTTGGTACTGTGTATCTGCCATCTACTTTGCTCATGGGTGTTAGAATAGAATGAATTACATTATCATAGGACAGTTTGGGTTGGAAGCAATCCTAAAGATCATCCTTTGCTATGGGCAGAGACACCTTCCACTACACCAGGTTGCTCAGAGCCCCATCCAAACTGGCCTGGAACACTTCCAGGGATGGGGCATCCCCAGCTTCTCTGGGAAATCTTCCAGTGCTTCATCACCCTCACGGTAAAAAACCTCTTCCTTAGCATCTAATCTAAACTTCTTTTGGTTTAAAATCATTTTACCTTGTCATGACATTATCTTCCTGGTAAAATGTCCCTCTCTCTCCTCTTTATAAGCTCCCTTTAGGTACTGGAAAGCTGCAATGAGGTCTCCCCAAAGCCTTCTCTTCTCCAGGCTGAACCCCAACAGTCTCAGCCTGCTTTCATGGAAGAGGGGCTGCAGCCCTTTGGCTCATGTCCACCTTTATATCCACCAGAAGAACCCCCAAGTCCTTCTCCACAGGGCTGCTCTCATTGATTTCTTCTCCCACTCTCGTGTCCGGGATTTCCCTGACGCAGGTGCAGCACTTTGCACTTGGACTTGCACTTCCTGAGGTTCTCGTTCACAGCTTCGATCTTGCAACCAAACAAGGAATAAATCTTGAGAGCCACCTTAATGTAAGAGTGACCAAAATAAGTCTTTTTTCTTTCTAAATGAAGTGGAAAAGCTGCCTAAGATTTCAAAGAGGCCGGGACACAGCTGCAATCCTAACACTCTTCGAAAAGAAGGCTAGGAAAGGTCTGCGCCTACCGTGCTGGAAAACCCTTCTTTTCAGCAGCTAGCCTGAACACCCCACAACAACCCCGTAACAGCCTCCCCACAGGTGGTGGTGCAACTACCTCACCACCAGCAACCCAAAAAGAGATGGAACTGAATTCCAGTCTCTTGGTAAGAGAGGAGTCCGGTCCCATTGTCACCGCAGTTTATCCTGGTGCGAGGAAATCGGAAGCTTTTGCTACTGTTGTTCACCTGACCGCCCAAACTGTGTTACCAGATTTCTCTGGGGCTGTTTTGCACCTGCAAAGGACAGATCTGCCCATCTGAGCGTTGCAGGCAAATAATCTCTCCACTCAGACGTTATGCACAGTGGATAATTGCAGTTTTGGAACCAAGGCCGGAGATTCAGGATGCCCTGCAGTGAACATCCAAGGAGAAGCTGTGTGTCCTTTCTCTTTCGCCCTGCTGGCTGCAAAGTATTTTTTTTTTTCTGTGCTTGTTGGGATGAACCAACCATCGTGCTCAACCACTGACACGTCCAGCAGGGAAATCCTACTGCACCTGTGGTCATGTGAAGCCACCTCTTCAGGTCTTCTGCCCAGTGCCTTGGACTAAGGATGGCTACCTGGGGCAAAATGTTTTCAGAAGTCCAACCACACATTTTTACGTGTCACAACAGGCTCCACATGAATGTTGCAGCTCTGGAACCTGTTTTTGTATTCTTTTCTAAAAACAGAGTGGGCACTGCCTGTAAGGTGAGGGTCCTCCAGTTTGAAACTGAAATCCATTTATATCTGAGTCTTCGTGACTCTTCCAAGAGCTCCCTGGGACGTCAGGATGGTATTTTCAAGGCAACTGAAGCATGTTTACTAGTTTATGGCATGATATACCTGTTCTGCAGGTAAATAAATGATTCTAATAACTGGCCCAGCTACTTCCCTGTACATTAAAGGAAAGAGAAAATTTATTTCTGTGATGAAGTGCATCGTCATGTAAAGACAGTTATGACCCTATTTATGTGTGGACATAACAGTCTGCTTTTAGGCATACAGTCATCCTATGCTGCCTGTTCTGCTATAAATATGTCCTTCCCACACTGAAATGTCATTTCAGCCTCACAGTAGGGCCAAAAGAAAGCAAAATGACCTGTTAAACCCAGAAATGCTGAATTGTCATTGTGTACTAACCTATGTTCTCTATCACCATAGTAGAAACTAATGAAAAAACGGCACAAATTTTTCTGATATTTTGCTCCTTCCAAGAGCAGCTTTTTTCTTTACTGTTATTGACCTGTCCAGCTGCGTCACTGACACAAATTATTTAAGTTTTTTCAAAATGCCATTTGGATTTCGCATACATCCCTCCCCCACCCAGCCTTTTCAGAACACTTTTAAGTAAAGCAATATTTTGCCAAAATGGGAACCATATGATTTTCTCTGTGCAGCCAGTAAAGATTGCAGGGATGGTGTATGTGGTCAGTGAAAGAGCAAACAAGAAGAAGGAGGAATGTGTGCGCAGGAAAACAAAGGAATTGCAGAAAAGAGAAGTGATAAGGACTGTGCTGGTGTACTTGCTTGCCCTTTGCCAAGCATAACCAGGAGGATGCAAGCACAGTTCAGCCTGGGAAGGCCCCCTGAAATTTCTGGCCGTGTAGTTTTCTGGTGCCTCCATAATTATGCTGTGGAACAGAGACTACTGGGACATCACAACAAGTCACAACGTATTTAAGCAACCCATAATTTGCAACATTATAATAGCGATGCATGAAAAAATATGATGAAAAAGCTTTGTGGACCCACTAGTAGGAACCGATTCATTGCTGAAGTCAGACATTCTCATTAAAGTTTAGATCAGGGAAACAACGTGCGGGTAACTGCTCCACTCAAGAGGAATAAGAGGTGAAACTGTTGGTGCAGAGAAATTTGATTGCTGAGTTACTGCCCAAAGCCTTCCACTCAGCAAATAAACAACCAAATTATTTGCTCCTTACTGTTAAGCTCAGGTTCCTGTTAGAAGAAATTAACTCTCCCCACAGAAGCGGAAAAGAGTAGGGAGCAAGTTATCAGATGGGCCTAAAGCTGGAAACTGACCCAACTTCACTGATCCTGACAGGAAGGTGCCTGCAGAAATCTTTGAAGAAAGCTAAGTCGAAGTGTGTCTGTTTGCAGAGATGCAGCTCAACTCTATAGTCCGGCCTTGCTGCAGTTCCTGTGAGGCACCCCACTAATACCTCCAACTCTGAAGATTTCAGCCAAAATTTTACTGCATTGGGATTTTCACAAAGGTGCACACAAAAATTAAATTCATCCAGGAAAAAAAAAAAAAAAAAGGTATAACATATAAAACCACATGATGTTTAAAATTGTTCAGGGGCCCACAGCATGCAAAAAGAAACACGTCTGTGAGATCTGATCTGCACCTCGCTCGGCTTCCACGTTGCCTGAGGATGCAGCGAGAATTATGAACCTTGGTGTTTCATTAAAAGATTAGCAGCAGCAGCAGCAACTCACTGCAATGCAGAGCAAAATGAAAACTGAGTGAGGTCCCACGATGCTGAGATAAGAGCACGATTCCCCTGCGCGCCACGAGCGGTTGCGCTCCGTGGCCTCTGCCACCAGGAGAGAGGGAATTTTTGCAGTGCACACCGCGGGAAACCCGGTGCCTGATCCATACCTGGCACCAACACCCCTCTGGAGCACGCTGAAGGTCACACCTGGGTGCACAGCTGCCTGAATTGTCACTTTCTGCCATGCTGGTGAGCACGGGGAGGAGAAGAGGAGCTGCCCCGGGAGAAGAGGAGACCCCGAAGGAAGCGGAGCCGCGGCTGGACGCGCTGCGCGTTGAGAAGGCAGCGCTGTCCTGCAGGAGTCCTTCCAGCTGGCACCAGATAAAGCAGCCCTGTCGCTGTTCTGGTTTGCACTGGGGGGTGGCTCTGAGCCAGGTGCTGGGTCTGAAGAGGCCTGAACCCAACAAGATGAGTACCGAGCCCGTAACGCTAAAGAGGGAAGCAAAGAAAAGGTGCTTATCCAAGTTTAACTCAGAATATTAGGACATAAAATGAGGTCTGCATAGCACTTAGTTAAAACAGAATACCTGAGGGATTATAAATCTTTTC
Organism: Parotia lawesii; assembly: GCA_003713295.1. NCBI lineage: Eukaryota > Metazoa > Chordata > Aves > Passeriformes > Paradisaeidae > Parotia > Parotia lawesii. The sequence goes on from RAHM01000374.1 coordinate 220,243, forward strand.
CCTTGAATTGCAGCATGTTGGCATGGACAGCAAATGCTGTTGTGGAAGAGTTATTTCATTGCATGACAATTGAAATGAATGTTGTGGAAGCATTTACACATGTTTCTTTGGATGTTACCATTCCCTTTGCTTTGATAAGATGCAGGCAAAATAGCTTTCATAACTTTAAAAATCCCTTTTCACTCATGTTTTATATAAGCCCTGTAAAATTGAAAGTACAATATGTTTCCTCACTGCAATCAATCTCTCTTATAAATGGCTATGGATAGAAATATACAGAAACACCTGGCTTGCTATTCAGAAATCTCACATTTAGGCTGATATCTTGCCGCCATTTTCTACTAGATTAATATATTTTTTTTAAAACGCACACGCACGTACACGCATGTTTGTATAAATATACTTAAATATATGAAATTGCCTGAAATTCCAATATCAGTTTGGAATAAAATTAAAATACATAAGTTACTTTTTTTTTTTTGTTTGCCTATATGAGGGTTTGCTACAAGAACCAATAAGCATCATAAAATATATTTAGGTGCAAACCATTACCAGAATTAATACACAAATTTGTTTCAGGCTTTTAGGAACTGCTTAATTTAGTACCTTATTTACTAATAGAACCGTGAATTTTATAAATGTTATCGATGAATGGCAAAACGTGGCTCAGGAATGAGCTGAGAGCTGAGAGCCTCCCTCCTTCTGACTGGGTTGATTTGAAATTCATCTCAAAGAATTTAACCACGCTATAAATAGAACTCGTCAAACTCCTTCTGAATAGGTTCCCTGATGGGAGACAGTTTTTTTTTTTTTTAACAGAAGATATTTTCATAAATATATTTACATTTTTTAAAATGAAGATAGGGAGTGATTTGGTTAGCAAGAAATATGTTGTAAGGAAAAAATGAAAACATACTTGCTTTCATCTCCATTCTTCACTCTGAAGAGATGATCCTCTCCCACCTAATTCTAATCACAGTGTGAAGCACAGTTAGAGCCTCCAGGCTTCAGTTCATTCCCAAAGCCCACAAAAACCCTGCAAAAAATTAAATACACAAAGAGGACCTTTCCACCTCCTCCCCCTCTTTTTTCAGGCCACAAGATTAGGAAGAAAAAATATATTTTTTTTCTGTTTCTACCTAAAAGTTAACTGGTATTTTGCACACAGAAGATTATTCTGTGGGGAAAATTTTCTTCTGAGGGAAAAGAAATCTTTGTGGGGTACAGCCTAATCCTGTTCTTCAGCATTGCTGGGATATGACTTCCCATGTAGTTGGTAGTAAACCCCTTCTCTGCTTCTCTGATATGCAGAATGCATTTTTCAGTAACCCATTTTTCAGCTTTTGGACTCCCAGGAAGACACAAAAAATATCAGTCAGTATTACAGAACTGATTTTTCATTTTCATTTTCGTCATAAGAAAAGGTGACACGGACAGTATTCTTCATTAATGCATTGTTTCACAATGTTTAGAAATTTGTCTTCCTGCCAACACCAAGCTCAAGGCAACAAATTCATACAGGCACCAGGATTCTGAATCATTCAGAAAATTAGAGTAAAATGAAAAAAACCCACCCAAACCAAACCAGAAGAAAACAAAAACCAGCATCAGAGCTATTCTGAACATAAAAAGCCATCTGTAAATTTGAAGATGAAAGAATCTGACTTATGACTAAATGAGCTTTAAAAACCAGACTTTTCAGGTTAAAAAAAATATAACCTTATTATAAAATACTTCTGCAATTAGGCATAAATAAGTAAATAAAGGATAATTTTGAGACTGCCAAAACTGCAGAATACTCATCAGGTCATGGATCATATTTTTTCTCTTGTTGCCATCAACATTCTGCTGTAAAAACAGATGTTAAAGTCATCATAACACGTCAAGTACTGCTTGTTTGAGAGAAGCAAAATGTCCTCACCTATGTTCGAATTTATTTGGAGGCACGACTCTTCCCTGAGAACTGGCAAACTGCATGTCCTAAAATCATGCCTGCAAAACCTATATATGTCAGATCTCAAGCAAAACACAGTGAGTTTCCTTAACTTTTGAGGCTTGGTAGCACTTGGAAGTGAAATACCAAACCCAGCTTCTGAACTAACCTCACATCTTGTCCGAACACAGCGTGGAAGGAAAATACATCCTTGAAGGTAATTCACGTGTTAATTTAGCCTTTTGTTTCCTTCTGTGAGAAGGACACTCAAGTCAGCCTCTATTTTAACAAAGACATTGATAATTTTGAATTGTTTCAGGGACGGGATGCGTTTGGTGCCCGACCATTCCAGCAGTTTTCCACCCTTTCCCAGCCCTTCCTGAGGTCAGCTGGTCACGTGGTCATTTCTGCTTCCACACCCGACAAAGAGAGCCAGAATTTCACAAAAATGAGATCAAAAGCATTCCCAGAGGAAGAGGTGCCCGTAAAAAAAGTGTGAAATGGTGGCCTGAACGTGATGGGACCTGTGGAGCACGATGGGATGCACAGTTCAGTCAAGAAGAGAAAAATGGAAGGATGGAGCAACCGAGGCACAAATCCCATGAGGCACTCTCATACAAAACTTCCAAGAACCAATTCGCTTTTCTGTCAAAATAATTTGTCTCTAGACTGAAGTATTTAAAAAATAATATTTTATTTTTAAAAATTATGTTAAGGACCAAGCTGTTTTTTAAAAGTTTGGGTTGTTTTGGTTTTTTTTTCAAAAATTCATTTTCCTCTGCTTAAAGAGCATTAAAAACTTGTGTTCCATGAAGAGTTTCCTTCCTAGTTCAGTGTCCAAAGCAAAAAAGAGCAGAAAACCAAAGATCAGCTTGATCCAAATTTAAAAAAACAAAAAACAAAAAAAAAAATTTCCTTGAAATGAATACTTGCCAGAAAACATTCTTTACCTAATAAACATTTTGGTACATTCCAGGAAATAAAAAATTACTTTTGGCAAATCTAGCCTCACTTTCTTAGAAGTTAAAAACCCCACTTTATTTCCTGTAACAAAATCTTCCTGTAAACCTGAAGAGTTTTATCATGGAGTTATCAAAGGAAACATTTTGATCTTCCTGATGAAGCTGCCTCCCCCATCAACCCTCCTCTTGCAAACCCTTCCCTCAGCTTCATCCAATATCATAAATGCTATTACTGGGAAATTATAGTTTTGGAGAATAAGAAAGAAGGTATGGGAAGGAAAGAGAGAAAAAGTGATTAACAACAGAAATATTTACATAGTTCCACAGTACCTTTTGAACCCACCCAGTGATATTTTGCGCTGCCCATGAATGCTACTTAGGAGAAAATGAACATTAAGATGATTCTCCAAAGTCTCTTGAAGTCAGCCTAAAGACTCCAAATGACTTCACTAAACACTGGATCAGGCTCTCTGGCATCTGGGGTTGGAAAGATTTGTTGCTCTTTTTGCCAGTTCTGACAAAAGTTATTTGAATCAAATGTTGTACATCCAAGTGGACAGCGAATAACTGATCAGAAAAAAAAAAAAAAAAAAGAAGGAAAGGATAGGTTTTCATTTAAATTGTATTGCTTAGGTTGTCTCTACAGATTTATTTCATTCTTCATTTTGCCAAGTTGGCATTGATATTATTTCAAATAGTGAATGCATCCAGCTGAGAGTTCTGAAAGAATTAGAAACAGATTGGGGTTTTTTAAAAATATTTAGAAATTTACAAATCCAAAGACGTCACCAGCTACCCCATCTCTCTGTAGTTTTTCTCTCTTTATTTCCTGTGACACTGTCATGATGACAAACATGAGTCTGCCACAACCTCTGCTAAAGCTCAGAGCAAGATCGTGGGACTGAACCACAGCAGAGAAAACAGCTCAAAGTCACCAGACCCCCAGTGCATCATTAGCAGCTTTGTCACTATCTGAAGAATTAAAGTGATTTTTGTCACTTTTGTTTATATTAAACACACCGAGCCCTGCGAGAAATAGGTAGCAGGCAACCACTTTCATTTCGAGGACAAAAAACCAGTTTTTGCAGTGAAAAAGATCTCAGTGACCTTGGGGGCGAACAGGAGGCCAAAATTTGCAGTTCACCCACACCCACAGACACGTGAAACTGCCCCACTTGTGATCACACCGAGGGTGGGTATGCCACCCATCATGAGAAGTGTCACTGCACCATTTCAACATTCTTGGCCTGTTTTTTCCCCCATCATCTCACAAGGCTGCTCTGAACAGCCAAGTGGGAGAGATGGAAGTTTTAAGCAAAGATTCAGAAATTGAAAAAGAAACCAAACAAGCCACCAAAGCAAGCACAAGTTTTTTACTGGCTGGGACTGCCTGGGACACCTGCACCGCTTTGATCAGGGGTGTTTGAAGGTTTCATGTTTGACAAGAGTTTGGCCTTGACAGGACTCAAACCCTGCATAACCACAGGCCTTCAATTTTAGCATTAGTCATGAAACAGAGTAGTGTCCTGTAAAACATTAGCAAGCTGATTTGGTTTGGGGTTTTTCTGGGGGGAGGAGGGTCTTGATCTTTCTGAAAATTGGTGATAAATTTATCCTGTTTTTTTCACCTTAAACCTTCTCGCCTTCAGTCCTCCTTATTTAGCAGCTGCCTTTGAAAACAGCTGAAGACCAAGACTACACCACGAGCATGTGATGGTGAAGGGCATCAGACAGCACGGGGACTTCCTTCTGCTGCTGCACACACCTCAGATAAAGAAAAAAAGAGAAAGTTTTCAAAACATTTAGTAGTAGCAGCCTCATTTCCTTCACGGCATTCGTTTCGAAAGTGATTTAAACAGCACTAAAAGCTACCCAGCGTTTTGGGAATGTCTGGGTGCTGCCCTGAGGCAGAGGGAGAGGGGTCACATCTGGAAGGCTGCAGAGCTGCTCCCTTGCTGTCCTGAGCCCTCTGCCCATGGCTTTGGTGATTGTCAGCAGCAAGACCCCACCTGTACCAAGTGCTCTTCTTGCACACGAGCAGCTGGGGGGGTAAACCCAGTGAAAGCCGCTCCCAAAGGCTGGGTGAGGGTTGCTCCAAGCTCACCGAGCTACCCTGATGAGAGAGGAAGTCTCTGAAGGTGGGGAACAAGGGCAGAGCTGCCAGCTGACCCACAGCACAAACACAGGGTCAGTTCCTCCCTGACTGCTGAGCAGTGTGCCCCGGGTTTGTGCACTTTGTGTGCTCCCAAAACACAACCCCTCAGGGCTGCAGATGCTCCTTCCCTCTCCCAGGGCCGGTGTTCAATGGGATGTTTGGTTATCCTTCACACCTTGAAGAATTAAATGTGCTCCAAGGCACTTGAGCCCCTACCTGCCTTCTGCAGAGCACCCTCAGCATGGCTTTCCATGGAGCCAGTGTAACTCAGCTTCCTCACCATCACCTTCCTCCCACCTCCTGGTGGGCTGGTGAAATGCCCAAGCAGGAGCACCTGAACTGGGAGTCGGAGCTGGGACCGGTGGGATGGCCCGAGCGAGCAGCATGCACTTGGAGTCATACCAGGAGGTGGAGCAGTGCCAGCACCCAAAAGCAGAAATCGCAGCCAAGTTACGTCTGTGCCCCAGCCAGAGGGAAAGTGGGAAAGCAGTTGCCTCCCTAGCTCCCAGTTTTCCCTGGCTGCGTCAGAAGAAGGGCTGAGACCCGCAATTCGAGCTGAGTGGAGCTGTAGCCCTCTCCTGTTGCGCCGTAAGAGCTGGCTTTGCATCTTTGGTGGAAAAATGCCGGGTTTGCCTCACCGCTGCGTGCTGCCCAGGAGCTTTCCAGGAGGGAACCCCTGCAACTGTGCCAGCACCTGCTGGGACAGGAAAATGTTCTTAATCACAGGCTCTAGGGGCTGACACTAAGTCACCCCAAGAAACAGAAGGAGGGAAGCATGTCAGAAAACCAGCGTGCACCAGGATAAAAGACAGACTTGGACAGGATTAGAGGCAGGTTTAGCAGCGAGGTTGGCTAATCACTGCACGCTTTCCATGCCAGAGCATGTTTAAACATTAGATAAATTTTGCTTGTAGTGCACATGCCAGCTGCTGTTCGGTGCGGTGAAGTGGGAAAGTGGCACCTTCACAGCACCAATGGAAACACAGCCAGCCAGGGACCTGATTCTGTCTCCCTTTCTCGTGCAGAACCCTGTCATGCAAGAAGCCTCCGTGCTGGCACAAAGGCTGCCCTGAACTGGCACCTGGAGAAGCGCCGTGGTGCTGAGTTAGTGAAAAACGGCAGAGCAAGCTCTGCTGGTTGTTGTGTCCTGCTGTAGTGGCACAGGGAAAACATTTCCCACTCAGAGATGATAAAGCGGCAGAGCTGTGGCAGAGGAAGTTCACTCAGAACTGGACGCTCAGACTGGATTCATATACCACTTGCTGGCTCCTTTTTGTTTTTTTTTTTTCCCCCCATCTCTGTAGGCTGTGAGGGAGGTAAGGCAGAGTGGAGGGGAGGAGAGGTCAAAGAAGATCCCAGCAATGGTGAGTCACCAGGGCCTGATACTTATTTAGCAAAGAGCATGAATGTAATTACTGCAGAGGCAGAAGCTGCTGTGAAACAGCGTGAGACAGCGCACTTTTCATCGAGCTCAGCAGGGTGAGCAGTAAAAGCTCAGCTGGGGAATGTGGTTACACGCTGACCTGCTCCCATCCTGTTGCTTCGTGCTGCAGAGCAGAAGCAGCACAGCCTGGCACCCACAAGGAGGGCTGGATGTGTTTCTGCTCATCTGCCTCCCAAAATACTGGCAGGCTGTCATGGCAAGCTTCAAAAAAAAAAAAAAAAAGACTGCTCGTAATCCGGTCCAATTTAATAACCAAGAATTAAGATACTTCTCTTTTCCTTTCACCTGACTTGCTCAGAATCCAGTTGTTCTTGTCCTGAAAGCATATGGCATCAGTCAGTGCCAGCACTGCTTCCTGGTGAGCCTGCTGCTCTTTCTGCCAGGGCTGACACTGTTGGGAGCCACATGGTAACACGAACACCACTGAAACACCTTTTGGGGCCCACAGGTGTACAAAGCCCACACTTATGCAAATCCAAAAGAAATAGAAACACCGTGTCCTGTCAGCACTGGTTAACACTGTTGCCTAGAGCCTAGTTTTCAAATAAACAGAGCATTTGTTTTCGTAGCTGGAAGTGTAAAGTGAGCCACAAAAAGATCAGGCACAAGCCCCTTTCTTGCTGGGTCACAAAAAATCTGTGCTCTTTGTGATTTTGGCAGCAGATGCTGACATGGTGACTATCAAATACAGAGATCAAAGAAGATAACACAAACACATGACCTCCTCAAGAGAAAACAGGAGAAAACCCTCCTACCTCCCTTCTGCTTCACTCACATCTGTCTGCAGGACCAAATAGGCTTCCAGCCCCTGAGAACACCTGTGTCAGCATCCTTCTTTAAATTATGAGCACCACCACCTCTTCAGTCAATGCCAAGACCTGTCAGCTTTAGAAATAAAACTGTTCTGTGAAGGAGCTTGCTGCTTTATTACTTCTTCACCCAGTGTGACAAAATTTCCCTTCCCATTTACACAGTGTCTCACAAGCTGGTAGTCAAGGTGAGGTGCTGCCCCAGAGTAGTTCCTCTGCTCTCTGCGCACTCTGGACCTCAAGGCATGTCTCAAATATTAATCAGTGAGAGCATCACTCTCTGAAAAGTTATACTGTAAGGAAGATGATCTCTGAGAGGGAGCGCTTGGACGCAGACAAAACAGATATTGCACAAGTACACTGAGCCCGTTCTCCTCAATTCTGTCCCACATCCACAGCAATAGGAACCAGGCATTGGTCCTTTTTGATCCTCGTGTGTTGTTCACAGGTAACTCAGAGAAGTGTCTCCTGAGGCTCCTCCTAGGTTAACTAAGCCTAGGTTAACTACATTAACTTGCCTTTAGCAATTCTTTTAAAGCTGAAGTAACTCCAAATGTTCAAACTAAGCACAGCGTTTATATTTAGAATGTGGTCTGAGGGCTGATGCTTTCAAAATGCTCTTAAGTTTGTACTAGTGCCCTATAAAGAGAAAAAGCCAATCACCAGCTTCTTAGAAACCTGTACTATAGAGTAGGATATATATGCTGACTGCATGCAGACATTAAAATTTTTAGCAAGCTCCAAAGAGATCTCCAGGATCCTCTTGCCTTGCCAAGAGCCTCACCCAGCCATTTCTGCACGAGGCATTTAACTTCTACGTGAGCTATATTGTATCTTGTTTTAAAAGATACTGATCTTGATTTAAAGACTGGAGAATTCCCCGTGCCTCTAAGGTAAGTTGTTCTAATAGTTAATTATGCTCTCCAAAAAGAAAAAAAAACCCAAGAACAAAAATCCAATGATAAATCACATACAAAACCAAACCAAACCAAACAAACAAAAAAAAGAAATCCCTTTATTACTTGTCTAAATCTGGCTAGCTTCAGCTTTCAAGTGTTGCCTTGCATTCTCCCATTTTCTGGTTTAAGACCACTTCGTATCAGAAATCTCTTCCCCATGTAGGTACTTGCATGTTATTATTACATCAGCTCTTAATGTTTCTTGATGAAGTAAGTAGATTTAGCTCCTTAGAGTTTCTCACTGTAATTCAGATTTTTCCCAGCCTCAAGCAGTTCCTGAAACTCTTTCCTGCACGCACTCAGATCTTTCAAAATCCACTGGGCTATAGGATTAGGAACAGTGCTCTGGTGTAACTCTTGTTTTACAGTCCTAATCCCATCTCCCCGTGCCTATTGGAGGCAAAAACCATATTTTCTGTCTTGATAACAGCATCATTCTGGGAACACTTTTTCACATGGGTTACCCGCCATACCTCAGCTCTCTGTCAGGAGTCAATCAGTTCCAGGTTCCAGCAGTCCCTGTTAAAATTCCACATATCACTTTCCCTTTTAATTTTTTGGCTGTATTGGATTTGGTTGTGTAGAAAGATTCTCTGGTTGTGAGAGCCTGTCAACCCAAAGCAGTCACATGGATCTTCACAGTTTAATTCTCTCACCAGAAGTTCTTGTCACCTGAAGGTTACTGAAGGAGTTATTTTGCTTTTAATTTTGTTGTTGTTGTTGTTGTTGTTGTTTTTATCTAACATTGATCAGCAACGTCTGCTTTCTGTTAAATATTTATTTCCTTGCCATACTTATTACTAGCATTTGTAAAAAAAAGGAACAGAGCAGAAAGCAAATTTAAGGAAAAGCGATATATTTAATACTAAGCTTCTATCCATTTTTCCTTTTTTGTTTGTTTGTTTGTTTCCCTCCGTAAATTATTTGGTTGTTGCTGTTTAAAAATATAACAATATTTTACCAAATATTGCCACATTCTTTGTCTCTGAGGAGTTCAAAATTTTTGCCAGGCTAGTAACAAATAAGCTGATTTGGGTAAGACATAAGAAAGAAGGATTGATCTTCCTTCTTTATTTTCGTACCACAAGAGGACTGAGTATCAAATTGAGTACGTTTGTGAACATGAGAAAGTATGGTTGAAAAACAGTTATAATCCTACTTACCTATTTTAATGCTCATGTTTGAAACCTCTAAACCTCATTTTAGACTATCTCTGAGCTTTATATCTAGATTTAATGACAGTAATGATGAGAGTTCTAGCACACACTATCATTGCTTTTCCTCATACCGCTGATTTTGGAGTTAAGATTGAACTCAACCGTAATAGAGCTTCAACAAGAGACCGTAACCCCTCTGCCACCTGGAATTATCCTCCATGAAATGTAACAGGAGAACATTTTAATTCACAAAACTCAGCACTGTTTGTCATCCAATGCCACCGGCCTTAACAGGGACACCAACTCCAATGGTTTCAGAACTTTTATCCTCAAGAGCTCCCCTGACTTCAAGACTTTAGTTCTTTCTCTCCCAGATGGCAGCAGCAGAAGAGATTTGAAGCCCCAGATTTAGAGCATCTGAGGATGTGGATACTCAATATCCTACAGGTGAAAACGAAGCAGAACTGGGTCATTTTGTTCATTGCAGTCAGCTCTTGGTTTTAATGCCTCAATTTCCACAGTCGTTTAGTCAAAAATTACTTCTCCAACATTACACTGCAAGGGCTGGTGAAGACAGCTGGCACGTGCTGACTCATGAATAACTTTCCTCCTTTGTAGTGCCCAAAACTCCTGTGCAATAGGTCTCTCAAGGAAGAGAGAGAAATACCTGTTGCAAAGATCTGAAACTGCAGCATCCGCTCTCACCGAGCTCCCAAAACAATTTTCTCCTGGCTGAGGTCCTAGGAGACTGGACAGACAACATTACAGGAATCTGGAGAAACAGTGCTAAGTGACTTGCTAAAAATCGGTGTGGCAAGAAGAGCAGTGCACAGAAAAGCAGTCCTTCCCCTTACCCAAAGTATGTTGGGTGCTGAGTCTCAGTGACATTTCTGCCCGTTTTCATTATTGGAACAGTTCTTCTGGGGCTGGGAAAGTCTTGTTGGGTTGCTGGCTTGGAAACCAGAGCAGCTATGAACCCTGTGTAAATTTATCTGCAAGCTGACCCTGTTTGGAAAATGATCAAATGATGACCAACGCTGACCTTTCTCCATGGAGCTGCTTTTCGGAGTGGTCAAGCATATCAAAACAGGAGGAAACTTCTGTACCTGCTGCACAAAACCCTAAGAAATAAATTGCATGGCATCCTTGGAAACATCCATGTCAATGGAATTTGGCAGGAAACTAGAGGGATGACCTTCTTCTCTCTATACATGCAAAACCATGTCTTCTGCAAATATATTTCGTAAAATGAAACCATGCTTTAGCAATTTTCTTGTGTTGATTAGAGAAGAAATTTTCTTTTCAGGCATGTGGAATTTTGAAGCATTCCAGACCATCAAGACTGTATCTTCAGTCTCAATAAATACACATAGTGTCTCTGGCACCATTTGCAATGTATGAGATGAAGCAGGTATTTTAAAATAGTCATCTTGAAGTGAAAATTGAAAGTAGGATATAAAATATGATACTCTACTGAGGAAGGAACTGGAAACCAAATCTATCTCTGCTCAAGTATTTATAAAATTGGAAGCCATAAATTCTATCTTCCCTTTCCTTCTAATAGTATGATTAAAGCAAGAAAAAACCCCAATGAAATAACTTCAAGGTTGTTTTTCAAGGTTCAGTCAGACTTTCAGAAGTGGAAAGCTTTGCAATACACAAAGAATTTTTTTTGGGGCCGTCTCTGAAACACCAGACAATCAGAACAGTTCATCCATCCGATACAAATTTCTGTAAGGTACAGAGCAAAATAAGTAGGCCTGACACAGATACTATAAACATTACACATTTTATAATGTTATGTGCTCTTTTTCTTTCACATTCTGAGTGAAAAAGGAATCGTATACTAAGGGTAAGCACATGTTCACACTTACCCAACATTCTTAATGGATGCAGTTGAATTGTGGTTAATTCCATTAGGAATGTACTCGCTGTTCACACATCCATCTTGTCTCAGCAATTTCTCTTTATGGCTCTTCTTTGGTCCCACAACCTGATTTGGTTCTTGGGACAGCAGATGGCCATCCCATCCCAATAATTCAAAACATCATGCTGTACAAACACCTCTCCTCTTCTTCCGAACTCTTGAGAGCTTCATTAGTGGCTCTCAAGGCAGAAAACAAACGAGTTAAGACCAGAGTGTGTGTGGACATCTCAGCATGCAGGTTACCCATGCATGATGCTAATAAATGTGGTGAATGTTGAAAGATCATTGGTAACCTCCCGGGCTGATGGAACAAAAGCCTGGCACCACCCAATTCATCCAGAAATACCCTGGTTTCCTGCTATCATTTCTGATCAAAAAATGTTTGCCTTTAACTTAGGTGGGTGTGAAGGCAGCCCTTTGATTTGCTCCTATAAAGTAACCCTAGTCCCAGTGCACCTTTTTGGTGAAACAAGAGCGAGACAAAGCCTTGAATAAAAACATTGGCCACTGAGCTCGATTTAATTTTATTTAAAGATGCGGTTTCAGCGTGGGGATGGAAAGAGCAATCTGACTCAAAGCAAGAGGATGGGTCTTGTGTGAAGATTGGGCACACCATGGGTACCTGAAGGAAGGTGGAATCACTTGTGTTTGAGCACGTGATGCTTGAGATAAAATGGTTTCAAACATCATCTACTCCCTCTGCCAGAGAATTTGACAACTGGGCTGTGGCCTGTGCCAAACCACAGAAGCCAAGAGAGCCCAAAAATGAATGCAACCCAATGTTTCCCAGGGAACAGATATCAACAGGATTTCATTCTAAGGTGAACTGATGTTGCAGATAACTGATGTGGCCGACTTAAAAAGTACAAAAGAAGGAAACCAGCATAGTTCCTTGCAGCTGTCCATCCAAACAGCTTACAAAACCATGATTTTAATCCAACATTCATCCATAACTTTACAGTCCCATAAATCAGTCACCAAGGCTCATTAATAGCGGTCAGACTATGCCAGGTATTTATGCAAGCTGTACTAAAAATTAGTATTTTCCCAATGCTGCATTTCAAGGCATAGACACAGCTACATAAACTTTTCACCGAGAAAAATTTTTGCCTTAGAAATATTTTGAAGATGTGAACAGTCTTTCTAAATTTTAAAGATTCCAAATGCCATATGACCATGAAAAGATGATAAAGCCAAAAGTATTTGGAGGAAAAAAAAAAAAGAGATGGTATCAGAATTTTGATGTATCTTTTCCAATTTAAATTGTGTTTGTGTTGTGGTTATTTGTTTGCACACACACATAATGTTTGCGCACATAAATAAACACTTAAGAGTAAATTAATATTTAAATATGTGTGTGTTTATGTGTTTATATATACACCTACATGTGTACATATACACATCATACATGCACACCTCCATTAAATCATAACATGAACTATCTTATGGGTAAAATGTTTTTATTGTTTTATCCTCATTTTAAAATCATTGAAAGCATTCCTATTCAATTCATATATTATGCTTTTTCTTTTACCTGTTGCACATTTTAAGGTATGCACTAGTACTTTTTTTCTCCTTTATGGGACTTATCTTCCTCAGGTTTAAGTGCCTTTAATTCTTGTAAGTTTTCAATGTCAGCTTTCAAGTGCCCCTAAACACAGGGGCAACTCAAAGTCATCAATTTGTTTTCTGATTCTAAACATCCCACAGAAGAATATTCCCTTTCCATTTTTATTTTGCTGCCTCTGCTTTTATTGCAGCTCCCATGACAGAGACGGGATTAAGCAGTTATCATTTATATACATCATTTGCAGCCAATAAACGTTAGGAATATTTATTATTTCACACAGCTATAGCTCTGTGTTGCCTCACAGCCAGCATGTCACCATCCTGCTTTTACTAGAGGTTTTCCTCAAAGTCTACAAACAGCTGAAGTCCTTTAGCCCTAAAACACACAGAGAGTGTTTAGTTTCAGCTGAAGGAAACACGAAGGAAGGAAGTCATAGAGCTCGGCTGGTAATATTTCCCTGATCCACCCAACTACCCAAACAGCCACACATTGTGCAAGAAATGGGAATACCTCCCTAATTATTGGGAGAATTTAGTTTCAAGGACTTCTCTTCAGCTGAGGCACCGCTGGGAACAACTTCAATGTATTTTAAAAAGGACTGAGCAGGAGAAAAAAGAGCATACAAAAGAAAAAGTTTATGAAAATAGACCTCACTCCATCGAAGTACTGAAACCACTGCTTAATTCTAAATGTAAAAATCGTTACATTGCATAAAATGGGATCTTTTTGAGTATGAATTTGAACATAGGCAGAATTGCCTGGTGGGCTTAGGTTCATAAACCACAAACACTAAATTTCAAAACTATTTTTTCCTCTGTGGATTTAAATAAGGGAATGTATACTTGTTTCATATGATCTTTTGTTTGGTCTCAGATGATTGCCAATTACCCACACAGATACCAAACCTGGGCTAGCACAGTTAATTTCAGGAATTTCCCAGGGATTTTCATGAAAACCAAATCTGTGTTACATGTGTGAGGGATCCTGATTAGAGCATTCATGGAAATTTGCTTTTAAGCTGCCAAGTTTCACTCAAACTGAGAAAAGCAGTTGTCTTTTCTTTGGCACAATGAAATTATTTGGTGAGCTTCAGAAGTATAATTTCTTGAAAGCAGAAACAAACTTCTAATAGCAGAGAGATCTGACTGGTCCAATGGCATTTACCATGTCCTTTACCTAAAGAAGTCTCTATTTTTTATATCAGTGCTTGTAGTAAAGTGGGTAAACTTTATCTTCCTGTGCTTGGCCATTGAGTCAAGCTCATCTTTTCATGATTTTTTTTCAGGTGGACTGGAAAACTCTGCTGCCACATCTCAAGACAGAGTAAAATGATTGGTGCAGTGATGCTTTCATTATATTTTTTTCAGCTTGGGACAAAAATAATTAAATACCATCCTCCAAAATAAACATTTATCCATTAATTTTTTAATGCATGATACCAACCATTTCTATTCAATTTCAATAACATTTATTTAGTAAAAATAATTGAATATCCAATTTAAAAGAACGAAAATAATTAAGGTCGATCGTCTTGATTTTACAACAAAGATGGTGAGATACAGAAGTAGACATTATCTAAAATCTTTATTGTCTGTATTTTTTACTTTTCATAATTTTGTTTCAGTGGGTATTTATGTTCTTGATGGTTTGCATTTAGTGTTTTGGTTTTATTGAACATTCAGTTCTACTTTCTAAAAGAACATCCGGTTTACCTGCTTCTTTACCTTAGCACATGTGCACATTTACTACGTAAAATATATTCTTTTGACAAGGTAATTGTTTGATTTTTTTGTATTCAAAAATTGTAGGTGGTTTTATTTGTGTTTTAATGCAGAGAAAGCACTGGGAGAGGATCTCTTCTAGTTTTGTTTCTACCCAACGAAAAGGAATGAGTGGAAACTTTTACAGATTAGAGAGAGACGGAAGTCTTTAATTAATATCTTTATTGCATCATGTTTCATGATAAATCGGATCTCAGCAGCTGCCTAACACCGTATCAGCACCAAGAGTTAAAATCTTTGGTATGGAAAGGCCTCAGACATATTGGGCTAATACATTTATTTCCAAGATAGAAATGTTACTTTTCCCCAAGAAAACTAGAATGCGTAATATCTTGTTTTCTGGATTATCTCATGTCATTTGACAACAAGTATTATATTAAACTCTCATATCTTCCAAAATAGGGCAGACCTCTGGAAACTGTCGACTGCCTTCAGATAATTCTATAAGCATATCTGCAAATGTTTGGGAAGTTGGTCCAGGTTAAAAATATGGAGAGGGCTGTTTGCACATTTAAACTACACAGATAACAGTCTTCCACCACCTGGGTGCAACCCCTGGTGCTGCTCAGCCTTTGGTTGGAGCTATCTCAGAGTCTTAAACTTTATATTTTTTAAGTGCTTGGCCCATGCTGCCTTTTGACCACCTCACTCAGGGTGCAAGAGCATCCAGCTCATCATTCCTTACATTTTTTTCTCCGTCAAAACAAGAGCGAAAGGACTGGAAGAAGACCATACAGTCTCATCTCAAAATACTCAGGAGGGGAATGAGAATTTGCTTAGGTAAAAGGCCCACAAGATTAAATTTCAAGCTCAAAAAAAAAATGCCGTGACAAATAATGGAGTAATGTACACAAGTGCTTGGAAGAAACCAAGGAAATGAATAAATAGCAAACATGGGTTTGTCAAGCAGAAATCATCATAGCGAATCAAATCTCTTTTGATGATTAAATAATGGCATTGGTGCACTGAGGAGAAATAATAGTTATGAAGTGTTTTGTACCCAAAGAATGCTACTAACGTAGTTTCAGGCGATTATTTTTGGCGTTCTCCAGGACTGGAACATGAATGGTGAAATGAGGTTAAACAGCTTGAAAAAAGCACTCAGGCACCCATTAGGCACAGTTCATTGTCAGAATGATTGGAAGCGTGATAACACATTCTTCAGGTGGCCACCTCACCCTTGATCATGTCCAACGTCTTCAGAAACAACGAGAGTGGAAGAGTATGAAGCTTATGAAACCTGAAGGCGACAAAACAGGAAGGAAATGAAACAACCTTGAAAAACAGCACGAACAATGTTCTGAAAATGGTCTAAAGAATGCAAGTCAGACAGGGACAAGCAGCAGTGCAAAATGGGGAGCAAACTGGCATGATAGCAGCTCTTCAGCTACAAACCAAGGCTGGGTGATTTGAAAAGCTGAGCACAAACCAGAATTTTCACAGCTTTGGGTAAAAAAAGGCACTGAGAGATTTGAGCACCCCTTGATTCCACAAGACGTCGAAAGTAACATGCCCTCGATTCTACCCAGCACATACCTAACCAGTATGTGCTTCAAAAAATATATATACTAAGTGTCAAAAATGCAGAAGAGGGCAATGGAATGAAAAAAAAAATCACGACCAGAAAAATAAACCTACAGGGAAAAATTCAAAAGCTGGCATGGTGTAGACTGAAAAAAGGAGTGAAAAGAGGGAGTTATGAGAAAGCACACATGAGGATCCTCTTTCAGGAAACAAGGAGAATGCATCTCATAGGTAATGTATGCAATCTCCATCTCCTGAGGTCTTAAACCAGATTAAACAAATAACTTTCTGAAATGACACAGTTATGGACGATTTGACTTTGACGTAGGGTTGGACTACTTTACATCTAGAAGTGCTTTCCAGACCTATTTTTCAATGACTATATGAAGTATTTGAGCACTGTCCAAGAGAAATAGTGGATTGTTTACAAAGTCGTCCTTATTCTGTAAAGGCTGGTGAAACTCTGTAACTGGAAAAATTAATGTACTCATAATGATTTTTGTGTGTGAAATGAGTGAGGGGAAAGTATGCACTTTGAATCAGAGATGTGTGTGCCTTGTTGTGCTTCAGCATTGAGCCTTTCACTAAATAGTTTTCTAGAAGGATACAAGTTGTCCTGGAAAAAAATTTATGTATAATTTACTGACACTAAATCTAATCCAAGTTTGTCTTCACTGCCTGCACTGATCCACGTGTTTTTACTCCATCCCTCTAATGTAATTTCAGGCTCAAGGTTATACCAATCCCTCAAAGCTATTAATCAGTTCCCAACTGCACTTAATCCATGCCAAACAAAAACATAGCTATGTACCTACAATAACTTTAAGAACCCTACCCCCTTCCTTTTATTCCAAAGATTTTAACAAAGAAATTAATGGAGACTTCTAACTCAAATGTGTTCTCAAACATGAAAAAAGCTGCAGGGAAATCTGTGCAAACACATTCCAAATCTACAGCAACAGTTCTTTCTGTACTTTTTTAAAAAAATAAATCAAACAATCTTCCAGATGTAATGTAGGTAAAATTTATAGATGAAAACAAAAATTTAAATACAGAATCTACTAAGGAATTCGTAACAAGGAAGTCAAAGTGATATCAAATAACAGAAAGAGCCCACCAGATATCAAAATGTCCTCAGGAATTTCTTTAGAAACCAGTTTTTACTTTATGAGTGCAAAACTTTAGGTGCCTCTTAATGGGTTCAGATGTCACTTTGAGTTGTGCGAAATGTTAGTGAATAATTTTTTTATGCAGATCTGAGCAAACAGAAGAAAATATTGAAAGCTCTACGTGTCAAAAAAGCAATACCTGCACTGAAATAGTGGAAAAAATAATGAAGTTCAGGGCAAAGGCTCATCCTGTACACTTTGTATGGGTGAATATACTTTACTTCAGTACAAAAATGAAAAGCAACCTGGAAAACTGCAAAAATAAGAGGCCGTATGACAAATGAATATAATCTTGCAGTATCAGAGTTAAGAGTAGTTGCAAAATAATACTCTTTCTCATCTCTTTAGAAGCAGAATTCTCTACGTGTGCATAACACAGAACAAAGGTTTTATTTTCCATATCTTTGCCTTCTCTAGAATTGAAACTTGTAAGAAGGCAACTTGCTGAGCACCACAGTACAAATTGTGAAATTAATGAATGATAGCTTACAGTAAATGTTAACAGAAACAAAAATATTCGAAACACTGATTTTCCTCCAAAAGGCCAGATTCTGTCTCAGCTGAAGCCCACACACAATTCCTACTTTCTTACACAGTTTCTTGAAGAAGATCCACAAAATGAAGCATAACATCTTACCAAATTACTTTTGCCACTCGCATCTGTGGCTAACTTCAAACAGTTCTTAATCCTTCATGATATATTTACAGAGGGAAACACAGGAATGCCTCCTTTGGACAAATCTACTATAAGAATGACATGAAAAGTATAATCTTAATGACCCCGAGTACTTTTACAGGAAAATAAATTTCAAGTTACAAGGTTGCAAGAGGGCATGAAAATGTGTAAACCCTCTGCCATACTACTCACATTGGCACTTATGTTATTTCACATGTGCCAGCTTGATTAAATCTAAAATGAGTGATCTTCACTGCCTCTAACCAAAATCCCATTTGGTTGTTCAAAAACATTTTGTGGAACACCATCATCTGATGCATGTTCAGAGCATTCAATGCAGCAGAGCTTTTGTTAGCAGAAGTTCCTTGTTTTGCACTCTGACTTTGAAATTAGCTGAAAGATTCATAGGAGTGGAGCGGGACTTCTGCTCTCTGTCGGTCACACATCTGAGAGAGGGAACAAGTATAAATTAATCTAGCCAGAATGGTCTGTAATTTATGATTCTTCAATTCTCCAACCATTTCAAAAGGCAACGTGACTAATTTATGAGCTCTTTCATTTTCTTTGTCCTTTTCCCTGACAATATCCATTCTTCTTCCAACTGCAACCCAAAATTTGGCTTGTGGGAGACCTGCCCTTGTTAGCCAGGGGCAGGCAGATATGGTGAGGTTCCTAGTGGGTTGGTGGTACATCCAGAAATGTAATCTAGTGAGAGCTTAAACATCACTTCAGCTGAAGACTTATTTTTCTCATTTGCAAAGCATTCCTCCAAAGCATTTAAAATCTTTTCAGATGCCTCCTCCTCTCTGTCACCAAAATGTAAGATTGATATGTCCATAAACATGCTTGAGGGAAGTTTTTACCTGACCAGCTTAGATAGGTAAAACCAGAACACCCCAAAGGCACAGGTTTGAGAACCTGGGTGCTATACCGTCTGCTTCAAATTTTGCTGCTAATTTATCCGAAATAATTTCACATCTTGGCCTTAGGCCTATCTTTTTGAAGCTGCAGCGTGCTATCTCATTTATTCCACAGAAAGCGCTTGTGACTAGAGAACTTTTCAGTGCTTTCAGATCACATTCCCAAACGTGATCCAAATTCCCTATAACCTAATCAAACCGATGCCCAGCTAAGTGATTCCTAAAGTTTTGTCCACAAACACATCTCTAAAAATGCATACATGACTGCTACCACCACCAGAAATTCCTAAAGGGTGATGGAATAACATCCAGCTACCGCAGAGTTACGGAGTTTGCTGCCAAAGTGTTCAGAATTTTGTAACAGTACACAAATGTGTATGCAGAAATAAAGATATTTATGCATGAATATATACAGGATTGACTAACTGGGTATGTGGGGTGGGTGATACTCCACACTGGTGGTATAAATTAGACCACAGAGGTGGATTTATTCCCTAACTCTGAACAGGAGGGTTTAGTAGACAGTGTGAAAGTTGACTTTATACTCACACAGCACCTTGCACTCTGAAGCAGGTTCCTTAATCTCGATTAAGCCTCCCCACCCATGGCAGGACAAATAACACAGGAATTGTCCCTTGCAAGGTTTCTGCAGATAGCAGGGGTGGCTCATGTCACAAAGTGGAGGAGGTTGATGCCTTATTCCTGGATTAAAGCTCAACAAAGGGACAAGTGGCTCAAGTGGTTGTTTTAAACATGAACAAGAGGCTGCTCTCCAGTCCCCTCAGTCTTCCCACAGACCGGGCCAAACCATCCGTCTTTCTTTATTCGATGACTTAATTCCCAGGGTGAAACTTCCAGCCCCTCAACTCCATCAATACCTTGGACTCACACTAGTGCAAGGAGGAGCAGCATATGCATCTCTCCTGCCTCTCTCCACCCAGACCCACCCTCCAACTGCAGTGGAAAACTGGACTTCCATTCAAATCTTCCTCCACTTGTTGATACTGACTAAGGAGAAGGGAGTGAACTGTCTCCTCTTCCAAGCAGCTGTAAGCCTTAATTGGGGTCAGCAAGCAATAATTCACATAGTTTGCCTGTTTAAATTGCAAGAAGAATTCAGCCACTCCATCCAACAGCAAGGGGGGCAAGGGAAAGGGAATGTCTACTAAACAAATCACAGTGTAGCGCAAGAAGGACTTTTCTGAGACCTGTTTGGAAAGAGTGCTAATAACCACACGTCCAAAAATGTGTTGACATCACTCACAGCAATGGGCAGTGGCCCAAGGATTACCCCAGGGACAGCAGCTTGTTCCAATCAAGAGCAAGAACAGCAGTGCAGAAAACAATGAAAAACATTCCCTCCTGTGGGATGCAGATCCAAGCTGGCTTGTGAGCCATAACCACTGTGCAGGAATATTCTCTGTGAGAGGAACTGTCGTGCAGTGACCTGCAGGGAAGGTATTTTGTGCAGAGGACAAAGCAGAACAAAATGCCACGGTGAATAGGTCCAACAGGGTTTATCTCTCGCTCTCAGCTCTCTGTTTCACAAGCAGGCTGACTCCAGGACTGCTGCACAGGCTGTATAAATAGCCTGCAGAATATTGTTTGCAGGGGGATGGTCTTTTATTTCCCCAGTATTTTTACAATAGGTGCCACGATGGAGACATTTGATTTGCAGACATTGAGGTGCAAAATGTGTAAGCACTCACTCAAGTCCTGAGGACTTGGAAAGACATTTATGGGTACACCTCAAGTTCACCTGCTGCGTGAACTTTCTCTGTGTATCACATTTCAGTGTAGCACATGAAATAATAATCTACTTTCACCTGGAAAACGAATTGTATTTGAAATCTCAGACATTAAAAATCAGTGTAAATAGTGAAGAGCCCTTAAAGTTCATCAGAAGATACAGGAGAACAAAGGGTTTAAAAACACCCACAGTTGGAGAATACTGTGTAAAAACTGAAACAAAAATGACATTTTGAGAAGTAATGAGGGGAATGAGGAGAGAAAGATGTGCTTACTGACCAGTCGTAGCTGCCACTAAGATACCAGAACTGCATAAATAATGGGAGATGGAGAAATTGTTGTCAGGGGCAATTCAAAGCCATCAGTGTGTTTTCCTGTTCTAAACATCTCACTGGAGAAAATTTCCTTTCCACTTTTAATTTTCTGCCTCTTCAACATAGTGGGTTGTAGAAAGAAATAGAGAGAATACGAATTCTAAAGGAAGGGAAGGGAAGGGAAGGGAAGGGAAGGGAAGGGAAGGGAAGGGAAGGGAAGGGAAGGGAAGGGAAGGGA
>RAHM01000374.1:241699-259303 GCA_003713295.1 Parotia lawesii
GAAGGGAAGGGAAGGGAAGGGAAGGGAAGGGAAGGGAAGGGAAGGGAAGGGAAGGGAAGGGAAGGGAAGGGAAGGGAAGGGAAGGGAAGGGAAGGACAGACTGGTTATTGATATTTACCAATATCTGTGTTGTTGTCTTTGCCAGTTAAAATGGCATTACCTTGAACAATGTGCTCCTCCATCCCACTAAAATAAATCCCTACCGTGAGACTTGTCCTTACTCTTTGGCGACTTAGGGACTTAATCTTGAGGTCATCAAAGATATTTCTGTGGAAACAGTTAAGGTGGGACCTGTCCACAGCAGTTGGGGTGTAAACCAAAGTCACTGGGGTGGGTAGTTGCAGAGGGAGGTGAATTGAGCTGCTAATTCCCTGCCAGCAGCTTGGTGAGGGAGCACTCCCATTGGAGAGCAACCAGTCTAGGGCTTGTAACACACAGGAATGATCTCTGAGTTGGAAAATCCTGAAGCACAAATGTTTGAGGGCTGACAGTTGACTAGGCAGAGGTGTAATTATTATTTTCCCTGCTTTTCTGCCATCCCCCTAGCAGACAGCACCTTCTGTTGGCACAAAACCCAGTGTGTTTTCCTGCTTTTAGATTAAACCAAAGAGGCGGACTACTGTGTGTGAGAGGAGGAAAAAAAAACCCACACAAAACAAACAAACAAACAAACAGACAGACAAAAAAATCAAAAACATTCCTCACTTCATGAGGGAGAAGCAAACACATCCCTGGCTGTGTGCCAGGAGCTGAGTATGACAGCACAGCCACGTCCTCCAGCATCAGGAAAGCAGCCAGTGTCCTAGGCAGGGATTTTCCACAGGGAATAGGAACACCCAGCTAAGGGGTCCAGGTCAGGGCTGCACGAAGGAAGAAGACAAGCCAGAGGGGAGGAACTTGGTCTGGTTTCTCAAGTTGTATAGTACAAGCCACAGGATTGTGGTCCAATTGGTAAATGTGCGAGTGATACTGGGTGTGGACCAACACCAATGTTTTACTTAGCTTGAGAGGGATTTCCCTGACTTCTAGAAATAGCCGCGGACCTTTATTGCAAAACAATAAAACACAGCTCAGCATGTGCTGAGACCACAGGTTGAGTCAGTCAGATGCCAGTGAGGAAACTCACCCTGAAATGAAATGCAGCCATCCATGTTTCCTTCAGCAGCATCACCAAGGGGCTAAACTGCTCTCAGACCAGACCAAAAGCCTTGAGAGGAATCTCAAACAAAAAAAAAAAGAACAAGCAGAGACACCTGAAGTTTCCCAATGGAAGCAGTGAAATTCAGCTACTTCTACAACAAGGCAAGCATTTTTAATTGAAAGGAAAAAATAAAAAGAATAGACACAATACTTTTGACGTTTAGAAACGTTGATTTGGAACAGAACATCTTGTTTTCCATCATTGAGTCAAAACATTTAGTTTCTCAGAACAAGATGCCAAAGAAGGAAAAAGCTCTACGAATCCTTAAATTAGCATTTCTGCTACAAGTAAAAGTGATCTTCGTCTTTCAGCATGGTTTTGCCAAAAAATAGAAATTGGATCATCAGCAGGTCTTATGTAAGGGGTTCTGTACAGGTTTGGAAAAGTCTGAAGCCAAGTTACACTGTTCTACCTTACCTAGGTTGGTGTGATCATTCACAAATAAATGTTCCTAGAATATCCATTT
This sequence comes from Parotia lawesii, assembly GCA_003713295.1. Lineage (NCBI taxonomy): Eukaryota > Metazoa > Chordata > Aves > Passeriformes > Paradisaeidae > Parotia > Parotia lawesii. Next base: position 243,367 of record RAHM01000374.1, read on the forward strand.
TCTTCAAGTCCTGTTGTCTCCACCTCATTTCTAAAGTTAAAGGTTTTGCTGTGCTGGGCTCCTCAAAGTGCTGATTTGAATGTGTTAGTAGGCAAACCAGCATTCCATTTCACAGATGAAAGTTAGGGCAAATACAGCTGATTTGGAGGTATCAGGGTGAAATATTCCATTTTTATCCTTCCAGCCTACAAAATGAAAACTCCTGGCTGTCATCCTGAAAACCACTGGTCTCCTCCCTCTTTCAAAGCTGTGAGGTAAAGAAGGCAGGAGATTATTCATCTTCACATTATGCTAAAAAAGTGTTTGAACCAGGTTTATGTGCTAAAATAAATGTAAAAATACCCCCTTCATCAGCAGAGTATTATGTTTTTTACTAGAGAGACTGGAAGTCCCAGGCACTGTAGCCACAACTTCATGTACCTAAATCACTAGACATTGATTTGACAGATGTTCATTGCTTGTACATATTTCTTATGCAGTCTTATAGGGAGCAATGGGTGTTTTATTTAGAGCAGTTCCTGACCTGCACCTGTCTAGCATCCTAATAAACTTGAACTGTATTTTACTTGCCCACTATATTAGGAATTTAGCACAGATTTTATTCTTCCAGAGTGTATGTCCATTTCTTGTAATTTTTACATCACAGTATATGCAAGAAAATACACATCCAAACAGAAAGGAAAAATGAGCTGAACTAGGCTTAATCAAAATTAGGTGAAATCGAACTAGGACCTACTAAATTAACTAAAACTATTCTGTCTTGGTTTTCCATAACATTGCTTTGCAGGATGAAATATTGCCTGTGCGCACAACCACTGTCCTTCAGGGCTGATCATATGAAGATAGTTATTTGAATTAGCTGAATTTTGGATGTGTGGGAGAGATATGGGGTGTTTTTTCTGGGTTTTTTTCTGTACAAGTTGATGTGTAATTTTCTGGGAATATTGGAAGGCTGACAATCAAATTCAATGGCTAAAAAGATGGCATAGTGTTGCACCTTGCTAATTTAGCTTAACACTCATTTTCACTGAGAATGGCACGGTTTAATAATTGGCTATCACACAGATTTTTCTCAGCCACCACATGAGGAACAAAATAAAAAGTGAAGAGAAACAATGATAATTCAGGTCAGAGCATCAGGAAAGGACAAGAGACAAGAGAGACTGGGAAGGGAAACTTTGGAAAATGTTAATCAATTTCCTTTCATGCAGACCTTCACCTGAACCATTCCTGCTTGAGGAATGAGTCTGCTGGAAGTAATATGCAGTGGAAGTGGAGTTTGCATTTAATCTCCACTCATCAGAATGTCAAATTAACTGCAATAGGAGCAGGGCACCCGACTGAGGAGAGTGTTGCCAGATGTCCACTCAGGTTATCTAATTGTCCCTGGGTCAGGGCTCTGCAGAGAGGCTTTGGGGGAGCCTGTCTTCCTGCTGTGACAAACTGCACCCTCATCCTGCATAAACTGTGTCACGCCTGACATGGCAGTGAGGAGCTCAGAGCAGCTGCTGCCCTTGGAACAGGGGCAGTTCTAGTAGGGGATTGCTAGAAATTAACATTGCTCTGCAACCAGAGGAGCCAAATCAGCTCCAGATCAGGGCAAATACTGCAAAAGCGTTTGCATGACTTGTGCTGATTAAATCTGACAAGCCTGTCTGCGTTACTGCAGTTTAATCTGTGATAGTGTTTGCATTTCAAAGGGAAAGACGGGCTGGAAGAAGAAGGAAGGAACTGATTCAGCACAGCACTCAAGCAGCTGCAATTACACTGATCACAAACACTGGGTTAAGCTTGTACCAAGTATTTTGCTGATGGGAATGGAAGACTCACAAATACCCTTTTATTGTAGAGAAGAGGATTCCACTTGCATCTCCTGGACCAGATGAGGAAGGAAAATTCTGTGCTGATGTGGTCTCATGTACTGCAGCACAGACCTTCAGCTGGCAACCATTGCCATATGGCAATTGTACCAACAATCTGAATAAAGAGCGGTTTGCACCCGCTGAAAACCTACCCACAACTTCAACAAAGTATTTTGCTGTCAAAATTTCTGCTGTGAGAAACACACGAAAGCATACAGGTGAAAGGTGGCAGGCAGAGAAAGATCCAAGCAGAGGATAACCATGTGGCAAAATGCCAAAACCTACCATTCCATCTGCATCTGAGCAATGTGTGGAAGGATTCCTGTACTAAAAACACTTTGCAGGCATTGCAGTGAAAAGTGAGACACAAAAGCCAGTGATTTTGGTAGACAGTAAGGTACTAAATTTGGGAACTGCCTCTAAAAGACAGAGCTTAGAAGGACACCTGGCTCTTTGGAGCTCTGTGAGCTTGACTTCCATCTTTTATTTCTCCACTTATGGTGGGAAGCACCTTCTTTCCTTTCCTCACGTTGAATTTTTGACATCAAGTATTCTCCTCCACGCAACACTTGGTGTCTTGACTGGTGCAGGTAAAAAAATCTTCAGCTTATGATCACTAAAATCCTTGGAGTCATTTTCTGGTCACTAGTATTTTGATGGTTCCTTTCAGCTTGTAAATGCATTTCTTAGACAAATCAGCACAACAGCTTCACAAGGTGGGGGAATTCTTCTCAAATCCCACTTCACAAATTAACAGTCGTAATTGCCACTAAAATCGTGAGCCCTGGACTACCTGTGAATAAAGGCCACAAAACTGCACCCCTGCCAGCTTCCCTGCAGCCTGTGATGCTAAGAAAACAGAGAAGGCAGAGGTAAAACCACAGAGGAGTCACATAACAACTTCCTTTATTGAATTTTAATTATTTCACTGAGATTTATAGCTGATCCTGGCATCCGTGGGAGATATCTGTAGTGACTTCCATCTTTTTAAGACAAAACAACTTATACATAAGTGTAGTGGGTGTATAGCCACTTTCATTTCAGTGAAGTAAAGCAAAACTGGAGTTGAGACCACTATTAAAGAAATTTACTACTATGAAATGTAAACAGATGTATAAAATAAGTAATCATGATTTCCTTTATTAATAAGTAATTGAAGATTAAAATACATCTTTGAATTTAAACATTTGAAAAAAATAGATAAAACAGACCCCCAAACTTTTTTTTTTTTAACAAATAAAAGGCAAACTCAAGACTTTGAATAGCAGAATCAGCATCAGCAGCACGGTGACGAATTGAAGAATTGGTCCATCAACTGTACGAATGCATAAATTAAGGCTCCCATCTTTGCAGTCATTAAGGTGCATTATCTACCAAGAGAAATCTCACAATCAGGTTGTTAGATTGACTCACCAGGCACCAAGTGCCTGGTGGGGTTGCTGAAGTAAATGGCTTTCCACAAATTCGTGTGATGAAAGAATAACATATTTGTGGCCGAAATCCATGTGGTCCATTAAGGGCCTGAGTCATAATTAGTTCAAAAGGACAAGAGAGCCTCAGAGCGCCTGGGCCACTTTATCATCTTCAGGTCTGCAATTCCTTCACTACCTTTAACAGTACTGAAAATATATTGCTGACCTCCTCATCCTGGTTTTATAAAAGCTGGATCATGAACACAGACATGGGAATATTATGAGAGTTTCATTGTACTTGTAATACATGGAGCTTGTCTAGATAGGTACAGGAAAAATTAGTACCTGAACTCATTGCAGAGAGTTCATCATTTCGTATTTAGTACATCTGACCCCAGAAGTCTCATCTCCATTAAAAATAAAAACCTGCTAGACTTTGGTCTGTTAACAAGACATATCCCATGCACATGTTCACCCATAACCATATGTATGTGTCTGACCAAGGATTGCAGCTGKGTTAATCTTATTTATACAGATCAAGGATTAGGGACCAAAAAACTGGCTGTCTTGATTTGCAGGGAATCAAAACTCATCCAGTCTTCTGGCAAGCTGGGAAATGCTGACATGCTAGAGTGAGAACTGGAATTTCATCCTGACAGCCAGGCACCACCAAACCTTTCCCTGTGCCATGGCACATTTCACAGCCATTCGAAGGCAGTGGTCCCCTACCTCCATGACATCTTCATCACCTCGGTTTCAAAGCGGAAGCAAAGCCAGGGAAGCCAAACTTATCCATTTCAGTGCCGATTTCTCTCTGTGCAGCACCTGTCACCCCCCTGCACCGTAACCTGCCTCCAGCTGGCATTGCAGAGCAGCAACAGGAACACACGCGTGCATCGCTGCTTTGCTGAACAGGGCTCGAGCCACGAGCAAACTCTCATAAATGGGAATTTTTCTATCCAGCTCCTCTTGCCAGCACCAAGACAGCCCCGCTTCAATTTGTTACAATATATTTGGCTGCTTTCATTCCCCTGGTGCCTCCAGTAGAGACAGAAATAGGAAATAACTGATTAGAAAGCACCATGGAGAAGAGCCCTTCTTTACGCTGGGATACAATAATCTACAGGATCATTGCTCCTGTTGGAGAGGTTCTGAGACTTTCATTTGGCCCACACACCTCCAGTAGCTGATAATTCCCTTTACAGAAACTACTGGCATGAAACAAAGTGTGGCACTGACCTCAGCGCTGTAACATTACTTAAGCTGAAAGAAAAAGTCAAAGCTACAGGGAGAAAGAGAAAAGAAAGTAAAAAGGGATGAAAGAACAAGGGATAACAAGTTAGTGAAGGTGTTGTCCTATAAATGCTACAACCCCTAGCACTGCAAACCACCACAGGTCAGCTGCAGACCTTGCCTTGGTGTCCTGAGCAGTGTTTCTTGCCTTGACATGGAGTTTGACATCTGTGGGCCAAGCTGAAAAAAACAAGCTGTGTCTTTCATGGTGCATGGCCCTTTGTCAGTAAAAAGCAAAGCCACAGAATTGTTGTGCTGGGGTGGCTTGTCCCACAAATTCCAGTGTGCTGAGGTCACCTCTTGGTACTTCAGCAAGAGGGTGTCACCTGCACCAAGGTGATCCAGTCCCACAGAGGTCCCACCACCTGGTCCTGGTACCCTCACACCAGCTGATTCACTGAAAGAAAGTGTCTCTAAGGGCAAGGTGTAAAGAAAAGAGAGTTCAAAGCAGCCAAATACAGGAAAAAAAAAACCAAAAAAACAACAACAAAAAACTATTGCAAGGTGACAGACAAGAGGAGAAAGAAATAAAGTAGTTCCCACATTTCTGTTTCAACTTTTGTGCTTACAGTGATGTCATACAGAAACAGAAGGAAAACAGAAAGTTTTGCACCTTTTTAAAAACTGGTGCTCACAAGGAGGAGTTTGCCCCAGTAAGACAGTCTGAGGTATTTACCCAGTGTATACAGTAAATTTCAGAGAATACTAGACATGAAGTTTAGAGTAAAATTTGTGTATCAGGGACTTGTAGTCACTGTACGGCACAGAGCACTGTGTCTGTGTCCCTGACATCTGTCTGAGAGAAAGGTGAAGCTGTTTTGGAGGAGATTCTCCATTAAAATAGCATTTCCAGGTGTGTGGAAATCAGGAGAGGGTCTGTAACCTTGCCTGACTGTTATGCAATTAACTGCGTTAAATCATCACGGTTTGAAAGGCCTCCTATTAGAAACAAACTCTATTTCCCTCACGAGTACATAAATCTCCCTTTATTTATTTATTTGTCCCAGATGTTTCTTTTGGGAGGCTTGCCTGCTCTTATATTTCGTTCTTCTCCAGGAAAACCTGAATGTGAGAGCCCCGACCTACCAAGGGGGCCAAACAGATGAAGATCATGCAGTCACACCCAGGCACAGCAGAAAGAACTGGTTTTTACTGCAGCAGAGCTCTCCTGGCTCCTTCCCCATCCTTGCAGATCTGGGGCCACAGAATAATCACCCCTCATCCATCCTTGCTTCCCTTCCTCTGCCTCTCCTCCTCCGACCCCTGCATCCCTGGCTCAGGCAGGCAGAGCCCAGTGCCTGAATTTCAGTTCTGTTTCTCCAGTTCTTTGTTAACCTCTGTGTTTCCCTTGGAGGGGAAAAAAAAATGAATTCCTCTCTGAAACCTCTAGGAAATGCTTGGCACTCACTGAGTCCCTTGCAGTCTCTGGGTTTTTTTTATTCCTGAAGAGACGTGTGACGCTGCTATGACTTTTTTGCAAGCTCGAAGCAAGCACTTATCACTATTCCCGGCAGGAAAAAAAAAAAAAAAATTCTTTAGCACCCTTGGGAGGTTTTAAGAAATCAGTTTCCAGAAACAACAGCTGATTAACAGTGATGCAAAGCTGGAAACAACAGCCCAAGCTGTCCCTGGGCCCACTTCGGGCCTGTGAAGTGCTCTGGAGTACCCTGTGTGCAGCAGGCGGCTGCCTGCAGTGATTACTTGTTTATTTATGTATTTTTTTAGAAGCATTTGTATATACAACCTCCTCAGACCCCATCCTGAGATGGGAAGGGATTAGTCTTGTTCTCCTTTGCCGCCTCACAGGGCTCAATCTTGGGCATCCTGTCACCACCTTCTTTCCCACAGGCGGTGTCCGCCAGGCCACATCTCCCCCATCCTCCCTTCCGCCCCCCTAAAAGGAAATAAAAATGTACAAGCCTTTTATTTTTGCGTTTGTGCAGTAAAATGGCTCTGCAAGTACCTGAAAGCCCCTCTGCCCTAGTGTGGAAGAGCTCCCAGGGAAATGCAGAAAGCTGCTGGACGAAGCCATTGCCTGAGGGACACAGTGAGCAGGAATCAATAGGTCCATGCCTCAATTCTGATGGACACAGTTTGCCTTAAAAGAACCATAGAAGTTTCTTGCCACTGTCACTGTTTGTTGGCTGGGTTTTGGTTCTTGGGGTTGTTTTTTGGGTTTTTTTTTTTTTGTTTTTGCGTGTGTGTGTGTGTGTGGTTTTTGGGGGGTTTTTTGGTTGGTTTTTTTGTTTGGCTTTTTTCTTGTTTGTTTGTTTTCTTGTTGTTGTTTGGGGTTTTTTAAAATCATTTTTTGCAGGTGTTTAGTTGGCTAGTTGGTTGGTTTTTTGGTTTGTTTTTTGTTTTTTTTAAATTATTTCTTTGGGGTTTTTGGTTGCCTAGTTATTTTTTAATCTGTTTTTTTGTTTTGTTTTTTTAATTATTTTTGAGGGGTTTTGGTTTGTTTTTCTTGGGTTTTTTGGGGTTTTTTTTTAAATAATTTTGTGGGGGGTTTTTTCTTTTTTATGCTTTTTGTCTGTTTTTTGTGGGTTTTGGGGGTTTTTTTTTAAATAATTTTGTGGGGGGTTTTTTCTTTTTTATGCTTTTTGTCTGTTTTTTGTGGGTTTTGGGGGGGTCTGCTTGTTTGTGTTTTTGGGGGTGGTTTTCTTGGCTTTTTTTCGGGTTTTTTGCTGATTTTGTTTTGTTTTATTTTTTTTTATTTGTGTTTTTATCTTTTTTTTTTTTTTTGAACTCAAGTTCAAAAGTTTTTTGAGCTTCTTTTTTGAATTGTTGTGAAACCCAGGCTGTGCAAGCGTGGTGCGATGGCAGCAACTGGAGCAGCGCGGGCCCTGGGGGGGAAGTTTCAGAGCAGAAAATTGTTGCAGCAAACATAGGGACATCACCAAATTACTGCTTGGTTTTATTCTCTTGTTCATTGCTCTCTGGAAATTCATTCTCCGAGGACAAAGCTGACGTGTCGAACACGGGGCTACCGACAGTGTGGGAGGGTGTGGGGTGTGGAATGCAAGTGAGAATTCAAAGCCTGGTCCAAAACTGGCTGAAGAGTCCCTGTGACACAAGGAAATGTCATGCTGGTTCTGTAACATGCAGTACTGCATTTATTTCTGAAGTTAACAGAAACCCTTTGCCAGGGGCTGAAAATTCACATCTCCTGAACATTTGGGGAAGGATTTGCGGAGCTAAAACTTGACTCAAGTGCACATAAAACTTGATAACTTGCTGTTTATTACTTCTGGCCAGCATTCAAAGAGACAATAACAAATAGTTTTCAGAACTAAACAATGAATGCTTGTAAAAAATATAAATATTATAAACACAGTAAATAAATATTTAGAATACTGCAAGCAATTCCAGGACACAAAGAAGTAGTAAAGCACTGGGGTTGCTGAAGTCCCTCATCAGGCTGCTCCAATCAGTTGCTCTGAACTCCAAACAAGACTGAAAATAATCATCTTCATGTTCTGCCAGATGCAAATAAACTGTCCTCTGATTTCTGGTCAGCACCCAGAGCACTAAGTCTCAGATTGTTTTCTTTCTCCACCCTTTTTTTTTCTTTTTTTCTTTTTTTTTTTTTTTTAAGGGGAGTGATGGAAGGAAGGAGAGTCACTGGTGAGAGCAGCTTGACACCCTGCTGTAATTTACTCATTCATCTCTTTGCCCTCCATCCCAGATCTGAAGGATGAGACTTGGCAGGTTGTCTCCCTTTAACAATATCACTGCCACCTCCCACCCGCCAGGAACCACCTCCCTTTTCTACCACAGGGTGCCCACAGCCATTTGAACAAGCTCCTGGAGGAAGAAGAAACACATGCGGAGCCAAAGTGGGTCACGAAGCTCCTGAGCTGCAAACAGGCAGTGGGTAGGAGGCATTTAGGGTATTACCAAGTATATTCTCCCCTCTGCATCCATCAGTGGCCATTGTGGGGTGCAGAATATCCGGTGGAAGGGTCTTTTTTCCAGTCCCAGTACAATCAACTTATCCAACACTGACTGGGAGAGCTGCTCAACCTTCAGCCTTGCAGCCTATCTGTGCCTCCTCCCCAGGTGGGTCTTCTGCTGGCTCAGCTGTTTGGAGGAAAGGAGGAAAACAGTTTTTTGGTAACCGGGTTCACATTGCATCCCTTTCACATGGCCAGGTCTCATTGCTGGATTTTTCCCGTTACTTTCTAGTGATGTTGCTCCATTCTTTCCACAAAAATCAATATGAATTCCCCAAGGTACTGCTCTTTTTCTTGCATCGTCTAGAGGCTGCAGATGACAGCTGCTGGTCAAGGAGTGCAGGTGAAACCTGGTAAAAGGTTAAATTAATGTCTATACTTGGTGCAGCAAGAAAAGCTAGCATGAGTCTCAACTCCAACCGATGAGAAAGCCACGATCTGCTTAAGGTTTTGGGGAAGTTCTAACAACTGGCCTCAGAGCATTTGAGTCTGAGCAAGTGGAGTGTCTCCTGTCACTTCAGACAGCCCTGCCATCACTCCCAGAGAGCTCAGCCCAGGCTGTGAGCTTGCCCGTGTTGGCCCAAAGATTTTCAGGAAGGCAGCTGCTTTGCTAACTTTAGGGAGGGAGTGAGAAAGGGCAAAGAGAGAGAAAGAACAACAAAAAAAGTGTCGTTTACTCAATATGTCCGATGATGATCCTCAGAATATCTTATTTTGGCACTGTGGTCGCTTTTCATGAGGTCACTTGAAAAACAGCTGTTGCAGGAGAATGAAATTCCCTCCGATTAGTCCTCTGAAGAGGCAACTTGTGAAGAGCAGGAGGTAGAAACCAGAAGGGCAGAACACCTTCAGGAGTGATCCCCTCTCCTCTGGCTTTTGATGGGTTTCACACTCCATCTGGAAGGTGGCTGTATCTCTGTGGAGCATAAACGAACAGGGAACTGAAATGACAGCGCCCTGGATGAAAGGATGTTGCATCAGCAACTTGATTTCAACTGGCCTGTCAGTGACCCAAGCTTTGGTTTGAAACAGAAATCTTTAGTGGTTTTAGGAGCAAAATCTGGTCTACAACGAGCTTGGACAGTTTGCTGATCCCCTTCTCGATCTTTTCCATGCAGAGAATGACCACATTGTCACAGGGTTGTTTATCACACACACACTGGTTATCCTATTCATGATGGAGGAGACATTCAGCACAGTGGGTAAGTGGAAGGGGTAGGATTTCCCTGGGAGAAGAAATGCCTTTTTTCCTTCACAGGTTCTTCACAGAGTGGTTTTAATGAGCACCAGTAACAGCATAATAAATAAGAAACTGTTACCTATAGATGAGACTAGGGTTCATATTTTATTTTCTTGCACTCCAAGGCGTATCTATGGAACAGAAACCCTTTATAACCTCCTGGATGGGAAAGGAGCATAATCCAACCATCCTGCTTGCATCTGAAAGCTCAGACATCCTGAGGAGTATGGGGTGAAACTTTTCCTCTGGCTTATGGTCACCAGGGTTGCTGATCTCTCTGGCTAAAGGCAGAGAGTGCAGAGGCAAAAGAGCTGTGGGCTCTCTGCCTACCACAGGCTCTCATTCTGCACCTGAAAGTATAAATTAGGAACCTTCCTGTTCCTCTGTTTCTACATTCGTCCCTGAAGTTCAGCAACACCATCGTCATTACCACTAAACCTTTGAGATCCCCGGATAAAACCTTCCATCAAAGGGCACAATTATGTTATTACACAGTAACTGCACTGTCTAAATTGTTATTAATAATAATAACAACAATATTTATCTCTTGCAAAAGAGGTTTACTTTAGAGCAGCATTTTTGATCTGCTAGATGTAATTACTAAACAAGATCCTACGTGCCCTCTGTCCCCCAAACTGGCCTTCCTCCTGCAATGACGCAATCCAATTTCAGGCATAATTTTCCTTAAGGGGAGGATGGAGCAGAGGGAGTCAAACCACTGCATGGAGTAAGAACAGAATTAGCCTTAGAAATCCTGTCGACAGGAACAGGACCGCAGTGCCCCGTGTTTGCTTGTCATCAACCCATCTGGACACAAGCTGAGACCTTCAGCCCAGAGGTCAGGAAAACTCAGTGCTAAACGTATGTGAAGCAAACATGGAAGTAGCCGCAGGATCAGATTGCGCTCATTTATTGTCGCCTTTTTTCCCTGCTGAAACAGGATATTGTAGCTCCCTTAGCTTTCCACTGCTCATCAGTTCAAAGGTTCTTGCTTTCTTTACTCCCAGCCCCAGCCTCTCCTTGCTGTGCTGCAGGCCTGAGCTGTATGTTCTATTTGGGGCAGCATGCAGAAGAAGCAGCCTCACAGTCCTGCAGATGAGCACTGCTGGGCATCAATCCCATCCTGGAACCTGTTTGCAGTAAGGAAACCCAAACAGAACAGGTTTGATGATGACTGCAGCACTTTCCTACACAGAAAATCTTGTTCAGATAAGCAGGGATGAGGAATGTGCTAATCACTGTTTAACACTGTTTATTTATGAGGGCTTCACAATCCACCGTGCTCACACCAATGGCCCTGGCAAAGGTTTGTGTCATGAGCCCAGAGCCCCTGAGGTTTTTTTATTCTTTAGTTATTTGCAAACACATAGTGACCTGGGTTTACTGTCTGCTCTTGTCTCTCGTTCAAGACACAGGGACTGCTTGGCTGGTCTTGTGCCTTGCAAAAAGAGATGAAACACAAAGGTCTAGCTTCAGGAGACTGAGTCATCAGGACCCTGTTCATCAATACGAGGGTGGCGCATCCACAAGCAAGTGGTGATAAGAATATCTAAAGTAGTTGTGTAAAAATCTCTGGTCTGTACTGTGTGGGTCAGCTCAAGGGCATCTGTCTAGAACAAGAAATGGTGTCCCTGAGGTCACAGCTCACGTCTTTGGCCTCAGAGAAGGCAGCAACTTGTGAGTCACAGAATCATAAAAATAGTTACTGTTGGAAAAGTCCTCTGCGATCATTGAGTCCAACCATTACCCCAACACTGCCATGCTCATTGTTAAACCATGTCCCCAGGTGCCGTGTCCACGTATTTTTTTCCAGGGATAGTGATTCAACCATTTACCTTGGCAGCCTGTTGTAATGTCTGACCACCCTTTCAGTAAAGCAATTTCTCCTAATATCCAATCTAAACCTCCCCTGGTGCAACTTGAGGCTGTTTCCTCTCATCCTGTCACTTGTTGCCTCAAAGAGACCAGCTCCAACCTGGCTGCCCCCTTCTGTCAGGGAGTTGTGCAGAGCCACAAGGTCCCCCCGAGCCTCCTTTTCCCCAGGCTGAGCCCCTTTCCCAGCTCCCTCAGCCGCTCCTGGTGCTCCAGACCCTTCCCCAGCTCAGGTGACAAATCTAATCCTGGTGAGCGCTTCTGCTATGACAAATGGGTATTTCCCAATTCAACACATTCACCCCAAGTTTGAACAGGAAGCAAAGGTGGTAAGTTCTTTGCCAGCAGTGTCACAGACTGGAGAAAACTGTGACTGCAAGGGTAGAATTCAGACAGGTGAAGATCAGGATGTGAAACGTGGCATTTGGTTGCACTGAGGTACCCTGCCTTCCAGCTGTATTGCACTCCCAACCACGGCATGAGAGAGAAGAAAATGCAAATGGGGCTGTTGTTCTATTCTCTCTCTGATAGATAAGTCAGAGGTGATGTGAGCTGTATTTTTTTAAGAGACGGAGTAACCCAAAACCCACGTCAGAATGGCAGTCTGCCGTATGCTATGCCAGGACACATTTGTCTATGAAACTAAATCAGTTACAAGACCAAAAGCCATCCTTTCATGTGCAAAGATATGTTGTATGCAGAAAAGCCAGAATGGAGGCTGGGAAACTTGAAAACCAGCACGGCCTGATCTCTGCTTCATGAAGAAAAAAAAAGAAGGAAGAAAAAAAAAAAAGAAAGAACATTTTTCTTGCTTTCGTTTTTTGCATCCCTGATTTAAAAGCAGAGAGGTGGACAAACATCACAGCTGATCAAATCTCAAAGAGCAACTCTTGCCAAACCATAGACGATTTTGTGATTTCATTACTCTTGATGTCTTTTCCCTTCCCTCAGAGGCAGAGCAGCCATAACGATGTATTTTTACTCTCTAGGATAAATGTCCACATTTTAGTGTTAGATACAGGCAGGTCCTAAACCTTGCTATTTCAGTTCTTGCACAGTAACTCTCTTGCTACGTGCTCCCTGGAAAAACAGAGCAGCCTTACTCCGGGAGCAGCAATCAGGAGCTTGTGCCAAGGAGATGGGAGTTGGCATTTCTTAGAGAGCTCTACAACACACTTGAGGAAAGGATGTCTATCCTAGAAATGAATTCCATTTACACTGGCTTGAGAGAAAGGCACCGCCAGGAAGATGCACGCATGGCAGTTTTTCCGCCTAAAAATTCCTTTCGCGGATTGAACATAAAACAAGAATAAAGTGCATGTACGAGTAACACGATACACAAGAGAAGAAGAGAAAAATGCAGCAGTTACAGCAATCAGAGCGAAACACCAGGCTGCGGTTCGCTGAGGACGGAGCCAGCATTGTTCCTGTGAGCAGCAGGCCCTCCTCGTACCCTCATTCACTTGCTCCCACCCCAGGTTGCCCCGCAATGGCCACCAGCCAAGCCAGCAAAAAAACAATGACACAAAGGTTTTGTTTTCAGAAGAAACAACTCCGTGTTTTGGCTGGCCATGTAAGCACAAAAACAGCTGGAATGGCGTCCTTTGGCAGCGGTGCCAATTTACACTGTGCTCAGAGTTGCACAGGCTCCCAGAGAGGAGCCCTGGGAAGGATTAGCAGAAACTCAGCAGTGCCTTGTGTTATGAGGGGGCTGATTTGGTCACTGGTGTCCAGGCTGCCAAAGCAGATGCTGTTTCCACGCTGAGGGAAGGAACCCGTGTAGGTTTACACATGCACAGTTTCCATCACGCGCTGCTAGCGCGGGAATTGGGATGACCTTCCTGACAGTCCTGTGGAGGTAAGAACGTGTTTTCCCATCACTCTCCACATTCAGTGGGGAAAGACATCAGATTATTAGATGAGATAATGGGGAGTGAGTCAGGGAGCAGGGCACAGAGTTCCTTCAAGCACAGCACACTGGGTGTTTGCTCAAGAGGTCTGGAGCACACAGGATATGTGCTACCACAACTTTTGTTCATTTAACTCCCCTGGCTCTTGTTTCAAGTCCAGCAGAAACTGCTTTGAAACCTTAAGTCCAAGCTGTACCCCACATCAGGACACACCAAACCCAATTCCCTCTGCAGGTTTAGCACTCACCAGCCCTACTCCTGTACCAAGGTTGAGACCCAGCAGGGTAGGAACTGCCCCTTCCTTTCCTGGGCGTCATCCTGAATTGGTGAGGTCAGTTCAGCTTCTCCCCATGCAGGAGACAGAATGCAATTATCCATTCCACATGACGGACCCTGCCAACACTCAGCTCGTCAGAGTCCAGCTCATCTCAGTCTCAGAGGTGCTGAATGCCATTCTGGGTGGAAGCGGGACAGGAAATCTGAAATCATATCTCACTCATCCATTTGGGAGTTGGGATATTAGGGAAACTAAGCACTGCTTCGCTTTCATCCCCCCAGAACTTCCTGTCTGGCCGTGTGCACGTGTTAATGTGTTGCACAGCCAGATTCGTGTTGTACCCATTGCCATGCTGAGGTACACATGCTACCCTTCCCTGGTCTCCCACAAAGCAGTGAGGGAGCTGAAGGCAATGGATGATGGAATGAAAACAGTGTCCTTGGATGGTTAAAAGCAAGGCAACATTTCTCATCCATCCTACCTCAGTAATGCGAATCCAGGGCAATCAGTGGTAGATTACTATTACCATTTAATGTCTGCAGAGTAAGGTTTGTTCTGTTGTACTGGTTTTGGTTTTTCTCCTAGGCATTCTTCTGAAGATTTTTGCCCAACAGCTAAAAGAACAGGAAAATAGAACAAATTTTCACTATGCCCAGTTTTCTCTGTTGTCTTTCAAAAACATTTATAATCCCTCTTGCTTTCCTCATCTTGTCTCTCCTCTAGACTTTTACTAGCAAGTCTACATGGAATCATTCTCAGTGGGACTGTGGGACTGGTTTTCATGGAAAAAACAATGGAAATTGGTATACATCCATTAATAGTAAACTGAGAAGATTTCCTGCAGCACGATACCACTGCGAAGTCTTTGTGACTTTTTTCATTTCTGGTATTTAAGTTCTGCTCTAAGAGAATGCATGAAGCTCTGTCACAGAAGTAGGCAGGGCAAATTAAGAGAGAAAGGGTTAAAAAACCTCATAAAAAAATTATTGTTGAGATGTGGCTGCTTCTTTGTAATAATGATGCTCATGATTTTAGATGCCGAAGTTTTTAATGGGCTTTTTCTTTCTGATTTACAACTGATGGGAAACTGGTGCTCAAAATCAGTAAAGGGAGAGCAGAAAGTGGTGTATTTGTAATGGTGGAGATACAAGGTTCCCTAACAAAGACAGCTGATGGCAGCTTTATTTACACTGTTGTCACCACGCTTCCCAGTTTCCACCTGAAGGTGTTCAGACTCTGGTAGAGACTTGTGGAGATGAGTGTTGAGTGTCAACGAGAAAACAGGGCTGAAAGTCTGGCCAAAGTCAAGAAAGACAACAATCACTGTTCTCCCCTCTTCCATCAAGCCAGCCATCTCATCCTACAAGGCAATCCTCAGGCATCGTTTCCCTTTTGTAAATCCGTAGATTCATAGTGACTGGTCTCAACCAACTTTTTCTCCTTAATGAGTTTGGGACAGCCTTCCAAGGTTGTTGCCTGACCAGCTTGTATTTCCCCAGATCCAAACAAGAGGGACATTTTCTTTCTTCCAGTCTCCACAAAGCTAGCCCAGTTTACAAGACCTTTTGAAGATAACTGTGAGTGATCTCACATTCACATCGGCCAGCTCCCTCAGCACCCCGGGGTGTGCCCCTCCAGGATATGAGATTCATGTGCTGGGATATCAGAGTATACATATTAGGTTCAGATTTTAGTACTTCTTTTTTTTTTTTTTTTCTGGTACATGTAATTTTTAAGCTAGACTGTGTTTGCAGAAGGTGCTGTAATGCTCCACTAAGTGAAAACAGAACTGTTTTAATGACACTGACCTTTCAATATACTGAGTCACCATGACTCCTGTGTCAGCCTCAGATATATCCTTTCCAAGTAACTTCCTTGGAACGATGGTGTCAGATGAGGAAAGAGAAATGGGCCAAAAGCTATTGGAAAAATTCTTGCCATTGTGTAAACAGAGGTGTTTGGATAAGTGAGGTGTGTGGGTACCAAAGGAGAAAAAGAAAGAGAGAAAGAGAGAGAGAAAGAGAGAAAGAGAGAGAGAAAGAGAGAAAGAGAGAGAGAGAGAGAAAGAAAAAGAAAGAAAGAAAGAAAGAAAGAAAGAAAGAAAGAAAGAAAGAAAGA
>RAHM01000374.1:259677-328772 GCA_003713295.1 Parotia lawesii
AGAAAGAAAGAAAGAAAGAAAGAAAGAAAGAAAGAAAGAAAGAAAGAAAGAAAGAAAGAAAGAAAGAAAGAAAGAAAGAAAGAAAGAAAGAAAGAGAAAGAGAAAGAAAAGAAAGAAGGAAGGAGCCCTGCAAGGGCCTACAGGGAAAATGTGATTTTCTAATTCTTCCCTGGCATTTTCTTTGCATAGTCACCCTCCCTGATAACAGAGTCCCACAGGTTTTGATGGATCTGCTGCTATCACATCTGAGACTTTTGCGGGGTCCCAGGGATGCAGAGGCTGGGATTTCAAAGGAACCAGTAGCCACACTTTCCAGCTGGGCTGCAGCCAGGATTTCAAAATCAAGCTGAGTAGAACAAAAAATAATTCTTAAAAATGGGGAAATGTGGGTGTCTCTTTTGCGGGCTTTAAGAAAAGTTGAGCTCTTTTGACACAAATCCAGTATGCAATTACAAAACGCCTCACGTAATCATCTGTCTCCTTAACACCTTTAGGTTCCTCAGAAGAGAGAGAGAAAATGTTTTAAATGATGCCCTTCAATTTGCAGTCATTGACTTTGTACATTTCTGGGGGGGAGCACAAGGGTTTTTTTTCTTGCTATGGCAAAGAGTTAGATAAAGTTTCAGGTGACTACTAATAGATTTCACAGGTTGTTTGTCGTTACCAACTTTCACCAGATCTGCCCCACATCATCTTGCGTTAAAAGCATCCCTAACTAGCTGCACTTTGGGTGTTTCTCTCAAATTGACCTGGTCCCAGTAGGTCAAAGCACATACATCCAAATGCTGCTGTGACTACGATTTTCCTAAGCTAGCTACAGTTTATGGGTATTAAACTTTTATCAGGACATAGTTATAACTAAAATAGCCCAGCACTAGAAGGATGTTGGAAACAAAGATCCACCCAGCTGGGAGCAGTCTGATTGCTTCCTAAAATAAAGACCAAAGCAAGAATAAGAGAATTTCCTAAGTTTTTCTCAGACAGAAGATTTCCAAATCACTATTCCAGCACTCACTGGGTCAGTAACAGTGCACATACAGTTGTAACAGCAGTTTCTCAGGATCCCTGCTAATAAAAAAGATTATTTTATCAGGCCTATTCTGAATTTTCCAAGTTTGTTAAGCCCTCCGACATCCTACAGAGGAAAAATTAATGCAGTTTTTATTTTGTGAAAGTGGAAACTTATTCAAAGTGCTAACCCAGAGGATGGTTAAGAGCCTGAAATACATGAAGAGTCTAAGTAGAGCAGGACAGCTTGAAAAAGGATAAAAGAAGGGGAGAAGTGATAGACACCTATAAAGTAATGAATGATGCAATGAAGCTGAGAGGGTAAGGATTTCGTCTGTAACACAGTGGAGGAGCTGTGGGGGACACAGTGATTTCAGGAAGCCCACAAAGTATATAAGGCAGCAATTTTAAAATAACGATCGAAACAGAAAAAGAAGTGTGCTTTCATCTATCTGCTGCGAGGCAGGAAATGTGGAATTCATCGCCACACAGCGCAGAGGAGACTGAAAGGATAAAAGGCTTCCAAAAGGATTTTTACAAGTGCATAGATGTTAGTACCAGAGTTGGTCTGGAGATTTCTAGATCTGTTAAGCGTCCAGACCTGGAAGATTACTGGGATGCAGCAGCGAATGGACCACGTTGTGTGTTCACAAAAAAAGGTTAAGTGCTGTAAGAGACAGACTTTCTGTCTGATCCAGCCGAGCAAGCCTGGGAAAGGGAGCAGGCACCAAAGAGTAATAGCATTGGCAGTGGCAAGTTTCTCTTCTATAATTCATATTTCCTCTGCATGTCAGTCCTCAGGCCTGGAGGTGCAGCAATTCCATCGGAACCACCACTACCAGCGTGGCAAACTGCTCTCCTTCTGTGTTTGCATCCACATCGTGCCACGCTGAAAAGGTTTGTCCTGGGTCGTGGAGCAAGGGGGAATGTGGACCTGTGTGCTTTGCTGTTTCCTCCAAGGTCTGACACAGCCATCAGCCTGCACACACAAATTGCTGGCGCGGAGAGAAAAACCCCAGTGTCTTCCTGCCAGGTTCAAATGTCGGCATTGCTCTCAGGGGGCTGATCCAGAACTCAGCAAAGTCAACAGCAAAAAACTCCTTTGCTTTCAAGGGGGCTTGTGATGAGCTTGTGGTAGACAGGAGATCCCAGAAGACTTGTCCCACAGACAGATGGACAGGGGGGCATGGGATGATTAGTAAGAGCGTTTCAGTTTCCTCGTTAAGCAATGGCTTAATAAAAGCATTTTTCACAAATATTTCACAATAACCAGAGGATGTTACACTGGTGGTTACACATTCAAAACAGCTCTGCAGGCATCAGCAGATGAAAGTATTTGGCCGAGTGAATGGAGCTACAAACCAAAACAAACAGACCCTGGCTTCAAGCAGCAGCAACAATCTTGCCATTAATTCTTGCTTTTTCGTAATAAAATAACACCAGGCAACCCCAGAAAATCCATGTGAAGGCACCTGCCAGCTTCAACAGCAAATATCCTTCCAGGCTGTGATTGCAGGGCAGGGCTTTCCCTGTGGGACTGTGCAGTGTAAGTGTGGATAACCCAGTGGCTTCCCACTTGTGTCCATTCAGTGGGGTCAAGGTATGGGATGATGCAGGGTTACTGTCCCTTATTTGGGCCCACAGATTTCAAGCATCAAGAGATATTTGGGGCACTTCTTGCTTTTCAGAGGCAGCTGGTGAGGAGCCTGTGTCAGAGGCACACTGGAGGGGTGCAGGGATGCTTGAGACATGTCCTAGCTGAGGGGATGGACACTGGCATGCAGCATTACTTGTCAAGACAGCAGCAAACCTGCACAAGAACTAATCCTCACTGCTGGTCCTCACTTGCTGGCTTTAGACATCTTTAGCACCACAAAATGGTCAGAGAAAATTTGGGAGTGGGGGCTACAGCCCCTTTCTTCTTAGATGTCACATTTGGAGGTGTCCAGATCTCAAGCAGCCACTCAGCTGTTCACTCTCAAAGACACCAACATGAAATAAATTTCATCTCTCCCAGACAAATGATGTTTGGTGTTTTTGTGTTTGGTTGGGGGGTTTTGTTTTTGTTTTGTCTGGTTTTTTCCTAAAGACCAGGACTCACAAAATTCTCCAGCAAATCTCCTGTCTGGGTGGCAAGAGGATTTGTTACCAGAGTTTCTTTTTCTTCTTTTCTTTAAATTTCTTGTTTCCCCTCCTCTTTTACTTTATTTTTACGATGTATTCATGTTTATTTCTATGCCCTGGGGGGAAACTCAAGCCATCTGGCTGTTTAAGATAGCCACAGTCAAACTGAACAGTGCTGCATCTGTGATGGGGGAAAGAGGCACCTATTTACAGTGCTGGGGATGTAAACTTGGAAAAATGCTTTTTATTTTTATTTTTAACCTGGAATGGAGCTATGTATGGCTGCAGACATTTCTCCATTTAGACTGCGGGTCTTTCCAGTAATTATGGCCCAAACCCAAGTCCTACTGACGTCAATGGGATTCTGTCCACTGACTCCAAGAGGAGCTAGGCCAGGCCTAGCCTTGAGGAGCACAGCCAAGGCAAGAGAAAGCCTTCTGCTTTCCCACCCAAGGAAAAACACTCTGAACTTACAGGATCTTAAGAAACACTCTGAACTATTCCTTCTCCTCCTACCTGATGTTTTGGCATAGCTTTGGAACAACTATCTACTCCCCTCCAAATTCTCTCACCACTCCCATGAATGCACCTCACCTCTAACACCTCTCAGTCCTCAAAGCCTGTTTGTAAAACCCTTGGTTGCAAAACCCCTGGAGCTGTGTTAAAATTGGGCAGGATGCTGTCTGCCCTTCTGTGGCATCCACGCCTCTGCTGCCTTGTCTTTCCTTTCCAGCTTTTTACTCTGAAAAGTTTCTGAGGCCAAGCTAAAAAAAATTAAAACTGTTAAAGGGACTCACTGCTTACCATCTCATTTTCTAGTGTTTATATTTTTCATAAGTGCTTACTCTGCTCATAAGAGATAAAACTTGCAGGCACTTGGTGCCTAAGCTGGTTCTTTTGTTGACGTCAGGTGAGTTTTCCTAAGAGCCTCAGCAGTGAGTGAGGATCTGCAGCAGGGCAAGGCAAGGGAGGGAGGGTAATAGAAGTCATTCACCTTCCTCTCACCAGCTAACAGCCCAGCCCAATTAGCCCTGAGACACAGCACTAATTACCCTGGGCGAGGAGCCACACCAGTGTGTATCACCGTGTGCTGCTCTGTGAGCAAACATCTCACTGAGACCTCTAACACGGGCTGCCAGGAGAAGCAAACCTTGGCTCTGGAGGCAAAGGGGTTAATGAGGAGGCTGATCTGCAGGCCTGCCAGCTCGGTGGAGCTGATGGTTGGGAATGTGAAGGAAAAGTAGAAGGGGTGAGGGAGAGAAGGAAGGCTGGAAGACGCGAGGGCGTTGAGAGCAATCTTGGTTTTTGCAGGAGTTGTGTCTCCTGCCCTCACACCCTCTGGTTTCTGTCTTCTCCCATTGCCACCGTCCTTCATGTGCCCCATTGCCACCTCCCAGATCCCTGCTGGGGCATGAAGTGAGAAGATTCCTTCTGGAAAGACTAATCTGAAGACCTTGGCAGAGCTTTGAGGAGCCATCAAGGCTTTCCAGCTATCTGCTGCCTCCGAGCTCCAAACACCACTTTCCAGACACAGCAATTAACCTCCTGACACAATCAAAGCACACACACTGGTCAGCCTAGCCAAAGCCAGACAGAGGCACATCCTGTTGTCCTGAGGACTCTGAAGATCTGCTGATCTTCTAACTTGCTGAGAAGAGGATCTCTGTAAAGAAAAGCCATATCCAGAACGTGACACAGTGGGATTCCAGATTGTTCTTTTAAAGTTCTTTACAGCATTGATGTAAGCCTGGGAAATCTGCAGTCCATGATAAGCCCGTGCCAGCCTTTTCATATCTGAAAGGCTTAGAAGTAGAACCATCTGCTGATCATGAGACAGGCAGTGGTCAACAGATCTGCATCATTCCACCAAAAGTTTAGCAAAAGATAATCCAAAAATGAGAAAAATTGCATTATTCTAAGCTTGTTTTTTCTTTCTCCTTTTTCTGCGTGAGAAAGTCATCATCTCCTGAGAGACAAACACAAAAATCTGAAAGCAAGAAGAGAAAAAAAATTATTTTTTACCATTTATTGGACTCATTGACTCTTTCGGCACTGAAGAGCACGGAAGAGCAACTTCAGAAGTTCAACTGCACAGACAGTGAAATGTAGCATAGGCAAAGTTCTCTAAGAGATTGTGGGGGTTTGGGGTCAGGAAGATCAAGGCAAAGCTGGGACTGAACCTGGAAAGGGGGAAAGAATAACAGGACATTCTACAGGTTGGTCAACCAGAACAAAAAGGTCACAGAAGGTGTTTTGCCCCACTGCAAACAACGCTGGCAAACTGGTGACAGGGGATGGGGAGAAGGCTGAGGCACCCAACAGCTTTTTTGCCTCAGTCTCCAACGGCAGCCTCTCCTCCCACCCTCCCGAGGGGATGGAGAGCAGGGTGGGCACTGGGGGAGCAAAGGCTCTCCCACGGAGAGGAAAGATCCTGTTCAGGGCCAGCTGAGGAACCTGGACGTGCACAAGCCTGGGGGGCCTGGTGGGATGGACCCCGCAGTCCTGAGGGAATTGGCTGGTGGAGTTGCCAAGCCACTCTTAGTGACATTGGAGAAGTGCTGGCAGTCAGGTGACGACTGAAAAAAGGGAAATATTGCACTTATCTTCAAAAAACATGGAAAGGAAGACCCTGGGAACACCCCCCTGTCAGCCTCCCCTCTGTGCCTGGGGAGATCACGGGACAAGCCCTCTGGAAGCTCTGCTGAGGCTCGTGGAGCACAGGGACGTGGCTGGGGACAGCCAGCACGGCCTCAGCAGGGACAAGTCCTGCCTGACCCACCCAGTGGCCTTCTCTGACAGGGTGACCACAGCAGCGGACAAGGGAAGGGCTACGGGCGCCATTTACCCGCACTTGTGCAAAGCCTCGGGCAGGGTCCCCCAGAACACCCTTCTGTCTGAGCTGGGGAGAGATGGATTTGAGGGATGGACTGTTGGAAGTGTCCCAGGCCAGGCTGGATGGGGCTTGGAGCAGCCTGGGATAGGGGAAGGTGTCCCTGCTCAGGAGGTGGAACTGGATGAACTTTCAGGTCCCTTCCAAGCCAAGCCACTCTGTGATTCTGTGCTAAGTTTTCTCTCACAGGGTCCTCAGCTCACGTGCCATTTCTGTGGGGGAGTAGACATGTGTTCAAGGGCCTGTTTGAGCAAACAGAAAGGATGAGTCTTTGTAGTAACATTTTCTGGCTGAAGGATATTTCTAGAGGAAAAGCCCTTACCCCGAATGTATTTAGTATTACAAGAACTATACAGTTTATGTCAGGGTCCAGAGACCCCAAATGGATCCAAAGCCCTCTGACCTTGTACAAAAGCACAAAGGAAGAAAACACTTTTTTTTTCCTGCAAAAATCTTCTTCTGTAAGTGAATAACATCAGAGGCAGGAGAAGCAGGAAGATATGCAGTGGGTTGTACAGTGGTGTAACGAAAAAGAAAAATATTTTTAGGTGCAGACTGGTGGTGTTTTCATGACAGTGAAAACCAAGACAATCCATACTCCATGAGAATTTGACTTACCTATGTCCTTTTAGATGGTACCTTGGATGCACCTTCCAAATGCATTTTTATTTTTAACCGCTTTCACAGGAAGCCAGCAAAAGGTGAAGAATTTAAGATCCTAGGTATTTTTGGTCATATTATGGCAGGGACAGAGAGAAAAAGGGAAAAAGAACTTTCATTACAGATTCCTCCAACATGGGACAAACATATGCTTTTTTAGTACACATCAGTGGATTTTTGGTGTCATCTGGGAATATCTAAAAGGAATTGAGGTTAACAATGTATTTGAGAAATTTGCCTGGTATTGTAGAATGCCCAGTGCCATGTAACACACATGGTATTCATCATCTGGGAAATCAGGTGGTGGGGATTTAGTGACAGCCTTGTGTGAGGCTGGGCTCAGCTTGGAGCATTTAAGGAGCTTTGGTGCCAGTCTCTGCAAACACACTGGCAGAAAATGCTTTCCAAAGAAGGCAGCACGAATCAGTGGATGTGCCTTAAAGAAAATTCCACTGATGGTGTGGTGTTCAGGAGAGCTGGTTGCAGGCCAAGGCAACAACAGAACACATTCCCACCAAAAAAAAAAAAAAACCCAAACAAAAAAAAACCACCACAAAAACCTCCAAAAAAAACCAAAACAAAAAAACCCCAAAAAACAAACCACATTGCAATATTAGACTTATTCCTTAAGTTAAAACAATGCAAAATATTTTGCTGCCAATGAAGTGGTGTCTTCCAAGAGAGAAATATGCCTTTGAGAATCACCTAGCTCAGTCTATATAAGCCATCAACAGGTCCCAGGATATTTTATCCCCTGGAGTAGCAGGGTTGAAACCAGAATTCTAAAGAGATTATACCTTGTATATCTGACACAGAGGGGCTGCAGAAGCTGCATCTTTATAAAGTGGGCAATCTAAAAATAGTCAGGTACGTTGCCAAAATTATTATTTTTAAGGTTGTCCGTCTGGAGTAAATGCATTACTTAGCCAAGTCTGCTACAATTCTCCACATATTCTTGTTCTGCTTTGGATTTGCACCTGTTCAGCAGAGATCCAAAGACCAGAATCTGGCCCTGGGTAGCCGTCAGTACAGGCTCATGTGCTAATTTGTTGTTTCATTGTGAACAAACTGCTTGCAGAGCGAAGGCCGGGCTGTGTTTTCAATTATGCCATGACATACCTGGATTATTGCCACTGCCTTCGTGGGCTATGGAGTAACTCAGATCAAAATCTGGAGTGAAGTCCCAGGGGTATTTTAGGATAGGCCTGTTGGCTTTTAGAGAACGCAGTAGTCAGGCTCAGGGTGGGAGAAGTAAACAAACATATATACACCCACCATTGCTTCTGCAGTTCAGAGACTGTCCATGGAATCCCAGACATCTGGAGCTCATTACCATGCTGGCCTCATTGAAATAATTGTTTAATTAGCTTCCTTTTCACTTTCTCTTTCTCCCCTCCCTTCTGTTTTCCTCACTACCCAATTCCCGGGTGCTGAATCCAGTTTCGAAAAAACCCCTCTAAAACTGAGCTACATCCATGGGAATTTGGTCTGTAGGAAAATATTTCTATTCAATCTTAAACAAACATTCTCATTACTAATCACATCCCATCATTAGCAAGCTTCTTCTCCTTACGGCAACTAAAACTATAATTTTTTTTCGTTAGCTGCTCACAAATTTTGAAGCAAGCAAGCTAAGAAAGGTACATTTATTTAGCTTATGAATCCCTATAGTGTGTATTTGTATATATATGTGTGTGTGTGTATATATATATATATATATATATATCTCTTTATATTTACAGGAACTTCCACATCTAAATCCATGATAAATCTAGGTTCTCTCTTGACTGGGAACTGAGAGTGCAGGTCTGAAGCCTCTTATCAGCACCTCATTAAGAAGCAGAACACCTTCCTTGAGTGGAGGACAGAGGCCATTCTCAGAAAAGCAGGAACTGAATAATCTTGCCCAGAGGTGAAATCTGGAACAGTCCAAAATGCCACATTAGCACCACCAGAGCTCCAAACAACACTTGTCTCAGAAACACCAAA
Organism: Parotia lawesii; assembly: GCA_003713295.1. NCBI lineage: Eukaryota > Metazoa > Chordata > Aves > Passeriformes > Paradisaeidae > Parotia > Parotia lawesii. The sequence continues at coordinate 268,349 of RAHM01000374.1, forward strand.
TGGAGCATAACAATCTTTTTTTTTTTTTTTTCCTTTTTGGCTGTCCTTCAAAAAAAAAAAAATGAAGGGAATGAGGATAAAATCTTTTTTGTTGCATTATGACAGACGCAACAGCTGTAAGGGCGTGATGACACAGCTTCTGTCTGGAGCAGCGGGCCAGAGCAGAGCAAAACCTCAGCAATGTAAACAGAGACCTGGTGAAAAGCATATAGTTCCACAGTCCCAGCAAAGCCAAGCCTCAGACTGCAGCACTTTTTCGAGTCTTCATTTCCGTCCGTCACCATGGCAGATGGATGGTGTCTGTCTGTACCTTTGGGATCCTCTGTTGGCTCAGGACCCCCAGCTGCCACACAGAAGTGTCCAAGAGCCACAAGTGAACGTGTCTGTGCCGATCTGTGCCCCACCACTACTGTCTGCTGACACTCGGTAGAGATGAAACGCCTGAAACGGGAAAAGTGGAAGAACTCACAATTCTCTGCCGTCGTCCCTCCAGGCACGTCGGGTTTTCAGTCTGCAAATCTGGCACGCGGAGTGAAATGCAAATGGGTTATTGCTGCCTCCATAGGTTTTAGGTGGAGATAAAGCACTTCAGAGTTGTCACTCTGAGTCGAGCTCCCTCAACACAGGGAGGGTGTTGAGACCTGGTCCAGGGCCAGGTGAAGGAGCAGCTCCCCAGCACCTGGCACACAACTCCCTCCCAAAGAGATCCACTCTCTGTGATGCTTCCTGCAGACCAACACCATCTGCCCACCCCTCACCCTGCAGAGAAGACAAATTGTTTATCAGACCACGGAGGTCTTCCAGTGTCAGGCTTCAGAGCTGTCCACAAGACTTGATTTTTTGGTTGGGAGAAAGGATATTAACAATAACAGTTATTATTGTCATATGATGAAATACATCTTTCAGGAGAGACTAAGACTGAATACTTTAAGCAAAGTCTGTTTATACTGAGGAACTAAAACCCAGCCCGAGGAGAAAAATTGCAATGTAAACAAGCACAGAAACATCATCCAGCCACCACAATCTGGCTTAAAAGAGAGCAGATGAAAAACTGTCCTTTGCCTTGTTAAGTTTCACTCCTGATTACTTTATTTTGGGCCTACTGTATCTATAGAAATTGCTATCATCATAGTTAGTTATTATTGCTTTGATTCCAGGAAAGAATTTGGAAGGATTTGGATGAATCCCAGGGAAGTAAAATGCCTGGGTTGCAGACCTGGCAGAAGTTCCCTCAGCAGGAATCAAGGCAGGTAAACTGGCAGGTAGACAGTCACCTGATGGCTTCTCTTTGCTTAAACACTACAAGAAGGCTGAGAAGGGGAAATTCTTCTGGGGCCTGAGGCACTCACTTCGCACATCCTAGTGTGTGCTTCTGGGCTTCTCTGACAGCCGTATACCCAGGATGATGGCCTGTTCAAAAGTTTGGCACGGCATCTCTTGGAGGGATAAACCAGCTTATTCTTCAGCTGACCAAAAAAAGCAAGTAGCAGGTGTGTAAATACATGACCGGTGTGGAAAGGGTACCTAGAAAATCATGACTTCTCTCCAAACAGATGGTTTGGAGATATCATTATAAGGTGATACTTGTAGGCACCACTGCAAAGGAAAAATGGGAGGTGTTTCTTCCACAACACCTCAGAGCAAACTGCTGAACTCTTTTCTGGTAAGTAGTGTAGATAGTGAAGGATGAAACTGCTGGGGGTTAAAAAAAAGGGAGGGGAAAAAAAAATAAAGCCCACATAAATTTGTGTTGGGAAAAAAAATCATCAAGGACCAAGCAATACCATAGGCACAGCTATTTGTTTAATATAAATAGATGGTTACTTACTGTGGAAAAAGACACCACTGGTGAAGTTGTCTGCAAAATGATAACCTGCTTCTTTCACGCTCTCCCAGGCTCACAACCAGGATATCAGGCTGGACACAGACCCTTAGTGTGCTACGTTTGCTGTTCTTTTGAGTTTGTTTTTAGGTGCTCAATGAAATCAGACAATAGGCTTGGTAACTGGACTCACAACTTCTGTGTGCAACAAGCGACTGTATGCTATCCCTTAACTGTGAAGAAAAAAAAGAGTTTATTTTTTGATCAAAAAAATGTTTTTAAAAGCCTCCCAAAAAATTCAGCAGTTATGCCTTAACATCCTTGATGATGTAAATATAGATACCTGTATTTAACACATTGACAGATGTAGGTCTTGAGGAAATTCAGTTTTGCTCTCATGGGCGTAGTACCAACGTTGCAGAGCTGAGCTGTGATTCTGTGCCCATTCACAGAACAAAACTTTCTCAACAGCATCAAAGAACTACTTTTTCATTAAGCATGACAATGTTTCATTCATTCTTTGAAAAGGAGGTGCTAAGCTAAAGACCTCAGAGTTTGTCTGCATCTCAGACTGATATAAGGCACATTGATAACTTAGATATCTGAGAAAATAGCACTTCCACTGATGTGTTAATAAAACTTCAACTCAACAAGGCATCTGGTGAGTTAAAGAATGGGATTGTTGTCTCTTGATCTTCCAGAGGAATCATAATGTCTTCCACTCAGATCTTTGCTGTTGGCCCATTTCCATTGCTGGGTGTAACTCTAAGTCTCCTGTTACTTTACCAAAACTCTTTAAACAGGCATTATCACCCTTTCTATATCTGTAAAGTATTATCGAGCTCTGATCCTAACCAGGGGCCTTAGTCACTGCGATCGTCTTAGGTAAATAAATAATAATGTTATTACAGTGATGGGGCAACAAATCACATGTATTCAAAATAAATGTCTGAGGCCTTGAAATGCGGGTGTTTCCTAGAGCAGTGGAATTCTTGGCTGTCAGGCTACTTCCAGAGAGAGTTCTGATTTCACTGCCTTGAAATATCTTACTGCTCAAGACTCCTGATTCGGACTTTGGAAGCATTTCCATTTTAGCTGACAGATAAGATTATGCTTCAGGGTGTTCATTTTGTTTTCTGAGTTTGGTTGCTTTTTTTTCGTTGTTGTTGTTGTTGCCATTGTTGTTCTTGTTGGGTTTGTTGTTTTTGGGTTTTTTTAATTATTTTTTGGTTTTTGTTTTTCTTGATCATTTTGTTATTTTGTTTTGGGTTTTTTTTGTCATGGTTTCTTCTTTTTTTTTTTTAACTGTGCTTTCTTAGTGTACTTATATTGTCTTTTACCTTTATTTTCCCTCCTTTCTGGAATCAGGCAATACTGTTTTGCAAGTTTCCATTTGCCCTGGAAATCTCTTAGTAAAAGCCATTAAACAAACCACGCATATTAGCGTGTACAAAATGGTACTTTAAATCCACCTCACTAAAGGTATCTGGGTAAAATGATTTTCCTTGTCAGAAGTTTGGAAGGGCCAATTGCTTTTGGAAATGTTTGGAAATGTTTGGATTTACTTATGCAAAAGCATAGGCTGGAATACTACACTGCAATACATGTAACAGGAATCAATTTAAAAAGCAAACAAACAAATGACAAAGTGTACTTGTAAACAACATGCTTTTCATGGAAACCACTGATATTTTGTCAAGGAAGCAAGGATAACTATTATTTTTTGATGAAAATTGGAAATTGTTCCATCCAAAATGACACAAAAGGCCCAACACTGCTCCACAGATCAGTGGGAGTAGCAATTCAGAATTCTTAACGTTCTTATTTTGGGTCATGTGCTGCACTCTTCATCTAACTTGCATCCTCGTGATGCACCATAGGCAATGACTTCTGTAGTTCCCAGAGACCGTTGGAGAACTGTGGAAAAAAAGCATTTAGTTGTAGTCTGGCTGGAGGGTCAAGACAGACAAAAAGTAGAGACACACAGACTTGTGATCCTGTGAGAACTTCCCCTCTTCTGAGAGTGTGAAATGGGACTGATGTTAACCCGGTGCTGAACGTCACTGGGGTTTTACATTCCTTTACACCTTTTCTCACTGGAGTTGGAGCTGCTGAATGAAATTGAGCAAGTGAGGACTGGAATGCTACCAAATGTTGGCAGATTGTTGCTGTGGCAGTCACACAGAGCCTCTGAAAATTTGTTTTATGTTCCTGTCTGTGGGTCTAACTTGCTCAAAGCCTTTGTTCCCCAGTCTTTGCTCTTCTGGTTGTAGCTTTTCCATAGATGTAGAGGGGAGTCCAGAATGCTCTGGAAGAATATTTACTGACATTGTGAAGGTTGTATCCCACAGAGATCTTCTGTGTGCATGACAGAGACTGATCTTGCCTTGCCATGATGCAGTGTGATTTATCCTTGGGCTTGTAGCACTGCATCTCTGATTAAATTTCTAGCTGTACATCCATATTCCAAGTGTATTTCTAAGTTGTTTCAAATTCAGACCTGTTAGAGCAGAGAACTGCTCCTTCCCTGATCCTTTAATTCAGGCAAGGAACGTTGTAAACCTGTGAGTGGTCTAGAAATGATTCTTACTGCGACGGGACACTAAAATAAATGTTTGTCAACATACACTTTTCTTTTTCTCTCTTAAATTTAAGCTTATAGTATAAAATTTCAATTTAAGATTTTTTTTTTCGTGTTTTCTGTGAGTACACCAGAAATAGTTTATGGATCAAAACTTTCCCAATCCCTAGCTGGTGTCACATCCTCTCCATGACAAAAGCTGATCTTTTTTCACCAGAAAAACAGTGCAGCACAGGGGCAGCTTACCCAGAGGGGCTGTAAAAGTTCCATTCCAGACATCTTTCCAGACACAGTCAGACAAAACTGGGATGTCCTGACCTAGCAGTGGTGATAGTCTTATTTCCAGAGTTGGTTTAGACTCGAGACACTCAGACCAACCTCTCTATGGCCCTGTGAAATCCTCATACGACCACGGGTGGTAGCAGCTTCTGCATCAGTGTCAGTGATGCAGACCAAAGGCACTGGTGATATTTAGATACAGAGGTTACTGTACAGTCTTTTAAGTGACAAGTTGAGTCACTTAAAAGTAACTTCCCTCTGAGCCTGTCTTGCCAAACTGTGACTGTCACTACTGACATAGCAGATGCACATCAAAAACTCTGTGAATCACTGGAAAATTTCCCCTGCTCCTCTCCCCTGGCACCCATTTTCTACACCAGGCTTTGGACTGGCACCACAAACCTTGATGCGAACTCTGGCAGGCAAACCTTCTCCTCAGCAGCTGCTGCAATATCTCAGTTGGGTGGCCCTGAGTTTAATGCTCTCCGTGGCTTTCTTACTTTTCCCTGCTGCTGCTGGAACTCCCTCCTCCTAGGTTAATCCCTCCTTTTGGTTTGCATTTGCCAGTCCTCCACTTTTCCCGGGGAGTGGCAAACCTGTTGGTGTCACTCAGAAAGGTGGTTTAATCTTCCACAATCCTTAGACCCCAAGGACTTTCCACAATCCTCAGTCCCTCTCCGTTTACAACACACAGCAGCAAAGATTTTCCAGCTCTTGTCCTCATTATTCAGCCACGACCTGGGCAAAGTGCTTTCAAGGAGGAGACCACGTGCCAGAAGAGCAAGAGAAGTAGCACTGAATATTAAAATTGTTTGGAATAGCACTGTTCTGACACTTTTATTCTCTCCTTGAACAGCTTCTTGCGCATTACAGTCTGGATACACGGCTGGACATTGAGATACCTTCGCAAGGCAAATAATAACAGATGCTTTTCCTGATGAAAGCAATTCAAAAAAACAGTGTGATTCCTCCAATTTGATTTTAAGACTAGATAATTCAAATTATTTACCCTCTGGCATCAGAAGGTAATTTAAATGCTTTACACCGTATTGCCAGCACTGTAAATTAAAATACTAAACACCTAGCAATAATGAGACAATTTAACATCAACAGAACTGTGATTTCTTAAGAGAATCAGGAAAGGATTTCACACTCAGATTCAGCAGAGGAAGCTGCCACAGAGATCAGTGATAAAACACTAAGGAAAAAAGGCTGTACTTGAGAGAGGATTCCCTCCTTTCTGCAGAGACTGCACTCTGAAGGATATTGGTGCCTATTTTTAATCTCAAGGTGCCAATAACGTTTTCAGGCAACAAAAACCATTGAAGGCCTACTGTTTATACAAAGAGCAACATTAAAAACAAAAAGCCCATTCTCACACAGTCAAAGCAGTGAAAAGCCAAGCGAGTGCAAAGCTACAGAGACGAGATGAGATGAGATGGGATGAGATGAGAGATGAGCTGAGATGAGATAAGATGAGATAAGATGAGATAAGATGAAAGGGTAGATCTCCTGACAAGCAATACAGAGTACTTTGCAAGCCCTTGGCTTTTTTCCATCCTCTACCCAGAAACTGGGTAGACTAAACCAGAATCTCACCCTCCCTGTCAGCCACTGACAGTGATTGCTGTTGTGTGCTGCCCTTTTTGGTTTAACAGCACAGAAGGTGACTCTCTTGCTCCATTCAGGGAGAAATCAAGAGCCTTCTCCTCCAGCCAACAAAGCCAAGCTGTCAAAGGCAGTCTGGCTCCCATCTGGCTTGATCTGGACGCCACCAGACACATCGTGGTTTTGGTGGAGGGGAAGGGGGAGTAGAGGGCTTGGTTAAACTTTCTGTAATTGCTTTATTTGGATACGCCTCTTCACTTCCTGTCTTGGAATGGGAATGGAAAGAAAACTTGTAAAAAATAAATAAAAATTTCTCTGGGGTGAGTTGCCACAAGAGAAAGGCTGGTTCTGCTGTCGTTTCAGGTTTGGATGCAGAGGAGGGAATGCTGCAGTTCTGTTTTCTACCTGAGTCAGCACAGAATGTGAATGTGTCCAAGGCCAGAGAGCACTGGAAGAAGCAACACTTGAGCATCTCTACGTTCACTGGGATGGTGTTAAAGATCAAGAACTATCAGCCCAACCATTCCACAGATGTGAACTAATAGAGATTATTCAACCATGTACCTGCTGTTCTATTAAGATGCGTTTGTTCCAAGCAGAAACCAAAGGGGGATTCACTGGACTGAGACTCACAGTAATTCCATCAGCAAAATGAAAAGTGTCAGCACTTGGGACAGAGACCAACTGTACGGGGACAAGATTAGGGAAGTCACACTGAAGGGTGGTGTCTGTGTCCCACACAGAAAGTGACATCTACAGCCCCCAGACCTCACACAGGGCAGCAGCAGCATCTGTTTGACTAAAGCAGCCAGCTGGCACTGTGACCTTGACACCTTTTGAGCACTAGGCCATCACTGCTGTGACAATGCTGCTGTCTAACTTTGTGCCTGCACCCTGTGTTTTTCCTTCCTCTTTCAAGCATATTGAAAGAATTTTCTCCCCTAATGTATCTGGGACAGAGATCGTCTGTATATAGATAACAAACCACCTTTGGTTCTTCTCCTGAACAGAACTTTGTTCTGGCTGGTCTGTTACCAAAAGAGTTGTTTATTTCTCTCTCCACAGAGAGGTCTCTAAACCTTGATTTCATCTTCATTATGCACCCTCTGGGCCCTCAGTAACCCCTGCACCATTTATTCTCCCCTCCTCATCCTCAGAGTCTCAAGTTAAGGCTTGGGTGTAAAGAACAACCCTTGCTACTCCCTGGAGAGCAGAGCACCTCCAGCATTGCCATATCACCCTGAAATCAGTCTGCACAGCAGGCAAGGTTTGGGGGGAAAGTAAAACGAGTTTTAGCCCGCTACAGGACAAAATTAAGAAACTAATTACTAGATTTGGAAAGTGGATAGGAGACAAAGCCATAACACACTTTTTTTTTTTTTTTAAATCTGACTGTGCCTGGACCTGCTCCCAGCCTCCTCTCGGGTTTCCTTGGGGAAGATCTGGTGAGACATATTTGCAGCTTGTTAGCACGGGGACCTGGTTCCTAAGATAAGGCTCGTCCGTCTGGCAGCGTTTCCTCACGCTGGAACGGATCACCTGGGGCAAAACCTCTCTGCAGACAGATGTCTCTCCTCCAGGATCCCACTCGGTAACAAGCAGCTCCACGGGGGTTTCCCCTACCCCAGACCCTGCCTTATTAGCTCATTTTGGGTAGCAGCTTGGTGAGAGGGGCGCTGAAGGGAGTTCTCATGCTGCGTTTGCTCGTGGAAAGCGATTTCATGCTGGGTGGCCAACGCTGTTACCACCCTGGCAGCCAGGAGCTGAGCCAGTCGCACGCTGTGGAGAAGTTTCTGTTTGGCAGAGCTGCTGCAGAACGGGAGCTGAAATGCATCCGGGCTGGCATGCGGCATTTTCCACAGCCTGTGGCTCTGAAACCACTCCAGCAGCGACACCGAGCCCATTATTTGTGTCAGGAACTGTAATAAGACCACCTGCCTCTTGGTGGTTTTAATTTGTCTCTCTCTGGTCACATAACAAAGGAGGTTAATTACGTTAGCTCCGCTTTGCAGCGGGGAACAGTCAGCCCCTGTGAGGAAAACACAATTACCTTGTCCTGGAGTGACAAGGAGTGGGATCCTGTCCTGCCTCCTGTCATCTCAGCGCTGGTTTGAGAGGTTTCACTGGACCTCTGGAGCTGTGTGCAGCTTGAGATGTTTTAAATAAACTGCCTTCCTTTCAGTCATCTGTCCTGGGCTAAGTGTGTGGGAGGAAGAGGTGTATAAAGAATGAAGAGACCTTCCTTGATGGGATTTCTCACATCTTACCTGACTTCTTCCAAAACAAAATCTTCCCTGAAACCTCACACATGTCCTGCTTTGTGAAGCAGGTTTCTGTTCAGGACGTGTGAGTGTGATGAAGGCATCACATACTCCTCCTGACACCTGTGCTGACCCTAGGAATGGGGTCCTGATACTTAAAAAAAAAACCCCAATAAATGATGGGGACAAACCTCTTGGGCAAGTGCAAAACGCAGCCTCTGGCTCCAGTGCATTTCCCTGTGGTCCAGGTGAGCTTGCAATGAGAGATCTGGAGACATAAACCACCTCTTAATTCTTCTGCCAGTGTTTCAGTAGCTTTGCTTGTGACCATGGAAAGGAAGGGACCAGGCACTCACAGGGGAGGGCCACCACTTGCTGCGGGGGAACTCCCTTCCCAGCAGAGCTCCTCAGCGTGTAGGATCCCTAAGAAGTGGCTGAGCTCCAGGTGCAAGCCAGCGAGCTGTCACCAGCAAATTATCATTGCAGGCTTTGCTATAGGACCAAAGAAATTATTTATATCCTCTATAAGCTCACAATCAGCTCTATAAAAATAACAGCACAGTTCTTGAGGAGGTCTTGGTTACAAACAGGGAGATGCCACGTGGTTGTTTGGAGGTGGGTCCATATTTTCAAAGTGCTTACTAAAGAAGCCTCCAAACTGTACTTCCAGAAGGGTGACGTGCCTGGGAATCAGCTTTCATGAGAAATAAGTTACATCTGGAAGAAAATCCAAAAAAAAAAAATCCCACAAAACGGGAATAAGCATATGAATTGTTGCCCGACTTTCTTTTTTCCTTTTGTTTTGTCAATTAATGTAGCACAGTGTTGCCACAAGCTCTCTGCCCAAGGCCTGGCCTTCCAAGGCAGTCCACAAAATTCCAGAGAAATCATCTACTTTGATTACTAGTCCTGCAAAGCTGTGGTTGTGACCACACCACCCAGGTTGGGGAAACACAGGTGTAACTCCCTCCCTCTCTGGGACACATGGCAGGGAAGAGTCTGGGAATAGCAGGGTGTGCAGCTGGAGATCACAGTGAATTCGTTTACAGCCACCCATCCTTTAAAAAGACGTGTTGTTTCTTTGGATTTTTAGCTCCTGAAATGCTCCAGCTGAGGCCTTCTGGGGAAAAAAAAAAAAAAAAAAAGGGAAGTAAGACACCTGAAGCAGAAAAGTTGTAAGGAAAGATCCACCAGCCAAATTAGGCAAATTTATTGGCTTTTTTCCTTACTCTGGACTTGACCATGAAGTAGTCAATGGGGTTTAGTGAAAAAATTGCTATATTGCCTGCTATGAGACAACATTTCTGTCTCCTGCAATCCTGTTTCCCTGCCCTGACATCAGGAACTTTGGTAGCTGGTTGGAAATATTTGGAGCCAGAGACGGCACATCACTTTACTCCTTCTTGTCTCCTTTCAACACAAAGGTTGGACATACATTTCGTGTAGTTTTGTCTCAGGGTTTTTGTGAAGCTGGTCACATCTTGCTTTTATGCAGGTTGAAACAAGCCACCGTAAAAACACGTCCACCAGATCCATGAAAGGTCGTCAGACATGAGACAGAAGTCATCATAGAAAGTGATCAGGCTTGTTAAGGCTTGCAAAAAGTGTGGTAAGACCTTGGAAGAAGACAGTAACACCCAATTGTCACTGCAAACTTCGCTTTCTCCCTCAGATATCACAGTTTTGGCCCTTTATGACAAAGGCAAAATGCTAGCAGCCTTGGAGAGAAAAGGACATTTTCTTGTTGAGCATCAGTCTATGTTTTCACAAGATGCAAGTGTAATCTGAAAGAATGCTCCAGCCAGAGAATTCTTTTTTAGTCCCAGGATGCTGAGTGCAATTTTTAGCTTGTCATCCTCAACCAGTGCAGAAGGCACAGAATATCTTTCACTTGCAGCGCAGCAACGCTCAAATCTGCACCACGCACCTCAGCAGGAGCACAAGAGAGTGAATCCCCACAACACGGCAGAGTCTGCTCGTATTGGTTTGGACAACACATCTTTCTCCCATTTCACTGCTGAGAGACAAGGTTTATTGTGACAGCAATGCTGTTTATCTTACCAGGATTATGCTGAAGCGAGTTTAATTGTATTAGCGTTAAAACACATCAGCGCTGGGAGTGACGCAATGTGTTTAGCATCAATATAAAGGTTGCTAAGTTTTACGCTTTCAGCTGGAACTGGAGCAGCAACCGGACACTGGGACATATGGAACGCATTTTAGGTTTTATGTTCACGTCTCTCAAGGAGGATTAGAGCACTTGCAAAGATTCTTTATGTGCTGCACCACGGGCAGCGACGGTTTGTGTGCAGCTGATCGATGTTCCCTCTGCTGTCTCCCCGTTTAAACCTGAACCCGAGGGTTTGGGAATTCTTTAGAGGCTTGACAGCTAGTCCTAGCTTATAAACATTGTTCCATATCTGAGTTATAAAAGCAGCACGATGTATAGTGCCCCTCATCTGTAACTATCCATGGGTGTTAGATCTGCTGAGGTGAAACCGTGCAAAGAATCTGGGTTTTATATCTGCCTCCCAGGGATTCCTTGATTGGTCACAGCCTTCACTGCTGAGGAGCTGCAAGCTCAGGAAGACAAAAACCTCCTTCTCACTCTCTCCTTTTGTGATGGTTAGAAAACCTCAAACCTTTACTGATAAGGAGAGCTTTATTGGCTCCTCACTGATCAGTGCATCCTTTTTGCTGGAGCCATCAGAAGACGCGAGGTGTCCAGTTCCTGATGATTTGCACCAAGACGAGCCCTCACTTCCTATCCAGGCATTTCGAAACCTCCTGCTTTATTATTAGTACATTTTTTGTGCCTCCAGTCCAATCTTCCTCATTTTTTAAATGAATTAAAAAGAGAATTACGTAATTACGTAAAGAGAATTACGCTCATTTGCAAATTAATATACTTACAAACCTGAAGAGGACACTGTGTTCGAGTTACACACGTGCAGTGGGATATGTCTCCCATATACAGATTTGAAAAGATGGATCCCACTGCCAGATAATCATGGACCATTTTGAAATTACATGTCACCAATGTCCTTCAGCCTACATTTTCCCCAGTGGCAAGACAGAAATGAAAGTCTCAAGCAGTCTGAGAGAGAAATGCTGCACTACGGACTTAAACACAAACAGCAGGACAAGTATTGTCCATAATGACATCATACCTATCTAGGGTAGCTTTTCCATCCTTTAGCAACAATGATTTGATCCTGATCCATTGAAAACATCTTCCATTCTCCCTCCTTGAGTGCTAATTTCACTGGAAGTTTACTTCTTGGAACGGGAACACAAGGCACCAGGGTGTGAAGCAACGCCACTGATGCAGTGGGTTCAGCCCCTTCAGAGGGCAGTGGTTCAGCCACCTCTTTTGTCACCTCTGCATTCACACACTGAATGCTCTTCTGGGCTCTATGTCTTACTCTGGTGCTAATTATTTCACTCAGCTTTGGGGAATGTTAATGAAACGCTATGGAACTGTAAGAAGTCAGACACATATGTTCTCCTTCTGTATTTTTTTGTTGTTGTTTTTTTGTGCTTTTTGCTTTAAACTCAAGGGAGCTGTGAACATCGAGTTTTTCTTCGAGTGAAACCCCACACGACATGCTCTCATTTACTTCCAGGGATGGGTCATCCGCAACTTCTCTGTTGTGGTGCGTTCTGACCCTCATGGTAAAGAATTTCTTTCTATTATAGAACCTAAATCTACTCTGAGTTTAAAGCCATGACCTCTTGTTCTATCACTCTTATTTCCACCCTCTGCAGACTTCATTTTTGTGATTGAGTTTGTCCAGGAGCTCCTTGTTCATCCACACTGGTCTCCTGGGATTTTTGCCTGCCTTCCTCCTTGTTGGGATACATTGCTCCTGAGCTCAGAGTAGATCCTTGAATATCAACCAGTTTTCTTGGGCTGCTCTTCCCTGCAGGGCTCCATCCCATGGGACTCTACCAAGAAGATCTCTGAAGAGGCCAAAATCTGCTCTCCTGAGTCAGTCCAGGTCAGTGAGTTTGCTGCAGACCCTCTGCACTGCCCTAAGGACTTTGAAGTCCAGCATTTCACAGAATCGCAGAATTTCATGGTCACTGCAGCCAATGCTTCTCCTGAGCTTCACATTCCCCACTGGCCTCACCCTGAACAAGGTCCAGCATAGCAGCTCTCCTCGTTTCCTCTGCCAGTTGGAGAAGGAAGTTGTCTCCAGCACATTCCAGGAACCTCCTGGTTCACTTTTGACCTGTTGTGTTGCCCATCCAACAGGTCCTGGGGTGGTTGGAGCTCCCCATGAATGTGAACACAAGGCTCCTGCTTTTAGCCTAGAGTGGGCCTCATCTGCTCGTTGCTGGTGGGGTGGCCTGTGGCAGACCCCCACTGCAGTGTCCCTCACCCTCCTTTAGTCCTGACCCATCAGCTCTGGGTTGGCTCCTCATCCACCCCCAGTCCAGCTGGTCACTGACACAGAGGGAGACACCCCCTCCTTGTCCCTCCTGCCTGTCCTTCCTTAAGATCCTGTTTCCTCCCATTCCAACCATCCAGTCACATCATGCCAGTAAGATCAGAGCCAGCGGTCTCTAACTCCAGATTTTGTTCTGTGCTGTGTGTGTTTACATGGAGGCATTTCAGTTTGGCTCCCCATGAAGTGATTTGCTGTCTGGGCTGTCTGGAATTCCTTTCTGCTGCTCTTCAGGTGCTCTCCTGCTGTCCTGCAATGCCTCTCCAGTCTCTGGGCATCTAGCACAACAAACTGACAGGGCTATGATGGATTTAGGTTCCCCTCTCCCAATAATCTTAGTTTAAAGCCATTTTCTCTAGCTTGGCATTTTAATATTTCCCTCTGGCATTTCCCTCCATGCAGGCAAAGCCTCCACTCTCAAGGGCTTTTTCTGGAAGCATATAGCTAAAATAGGGAAAGAGCGAAATTTAGCATTTAAGGATAACAAACTATCTTTATGTCCCTCATAGAAAGGGCAGAAAATAAAAAATATACTTTAGCACAAGAGCCAGTCAGAATATTTTTCCTGGTAGAAATGTACAGCTTTGGCAGCTGAAGCTTTGAAACTGGAAACATCTTATCAGAAACCCAGAATATTTCAACAGAGAAAGATTACTCATAGATTTCACAATCTATTTACCTCCTCCAATAATCCTCCCTACTCTAGGCTGCAGGGTCAGGGTATATCATTATCATTCCTTATATCAATGTCAGCCCTTTTTTTCCAAGGTAGTCTTTAAAAATAGCTTCACCAGTTCTCAAATAGATTGCAAATTGCAGTGGAGTGACAAGAGGACAAGCATTTACCCTTTTCTTGAGTTTTATTTTAGCTGTGAAGTTCTTCTTTGTTTCACGTCTCTCCTATTTTTGTCACATTCAACTGTAGCTGCAGAAAGCCACCGAGAAAAAGCAGAAGCTGCTGATCCATCCCCAAGTCTGAAAAGTGGTGCAAGTTATTACTTCTGCTCTAACGAAAGAGTCACACAACCCCTTCTTCCCACAAATCCAGACTGGAAGAGCAGCAGGTCAGACACTGGTTTGCCCTGCAGAGGAGCTTGCCCATGGACCCCGAGTTCAGAGTCCCAGCCCTTCCCTCTCTTTTACAGATCCCTTTTCACCACTGAATGGCAAGTTCTGTAAAAGCCACAAACTTCCAAGCTATATGTAGCATAAGGCAGCTGTTTGTCCCGAAATCCCGCTGAGCTGACTGCAGCGACACACAAATTACAAGCTTTACGTAGCAGCAGATAACCCACCAAGTAATTTCTGGCTTTGAGCTATGGGAGTCAGTGGGGTTCACTCTTGCAGCTGCCTGCACTTGATTCAGTTCTATTTTTGAGCCCTGTTTTAATTTTGGGGCCCTTGGTTCAGAATTGCCTGGAGTAAGAAGAAGGCAAAGCAAAACAGCGGGCTCACTTCACTTTGCCATTGTGACTTTATCCTTACAGCTAAGCATCCAGCTGCATCCTACCCAACTTATCTTGTTTATGAATTCAAAATTATGCACATGAAATACCCTTCTTAAACCTGGAGATGGGGTGAAAAAGGAATGTGGGCTACTACAGACTTGCATACCCTTTCTTTTTTTTTTCCTGTACTGTATATTAAGTTGTATAAGGCCCTAAATATCATTGAAATAAGATGACAAAGGCTTCCACATTTTTTCCAGTGTTGGAAATTTCCTAAGCAACCTCGCAATACAAAGTGGAACAGGCCCTAGACCACTATTAACAACCTCCTAGACCACCATTAACAACCTGAGCTTTGATTGTAGATTCCCATTTACCTCATTAAAATTTTGACTCACAAGTTAAGGGTGGCTCCACAGAGCCCAGCAGAGACTGGGCAGAGGTCCCAATTTGTCTGAGTGTCAGTCTAATTGAGCTGATCCCATCACAGTCCTCAATGCCACACAGGTTGAAAAGGCTGGATCCTGGAGCAGTAATGGCCAAACTTTTTTTGTTGTTATTTATGAGCCAGTAAACTCTCATGGGCCCGAATGTTTCCAAATATTAGACTAGGAAATCTAGAGTGGCCAAATGTCCTCATTTTTACCGCTCTTCAGGCATTCATGATGACTACATTTTGATGAAGAGACCTCTTTTAGTAAGACCAAGCACCTCTCTATAACTAAACTTTTCCTCTTACACGTGAAAAGCTCCAAGGATTCTCAGAACCTCTCCAGGACTTCCATCACATTCACTGCAGGACAGGCACAAATCCTTCCTGACAGACCCGAGGAGCCGAAGGTACATTTCAACCTTACATTACTCAGCCTCCTGCTTGGTTTTCTGCACCCTGGGTTTCATGACGCTTAAAAAGACAAATAGGCAGCAATGGGAAAACATTTCTGTGGCTGAGTGTGGCTTTTGCTCCAAAAATACACCGAGCAGCTCGATGCCACAGGCATGCAAACGAGCAAGGGCTCAGTTTGCGTTTGACACTCAGAAATACACTTGATGCAACTTCACCTGTCACCCCCAACCAAGACACAGCTGTCCCCAGGAACGAAGCCTAGCCAGTCAATAATTTGTGTATTGGAGTGATAAACCCTTCTTATCTGCACTACAGCATTGGGAAGGCCAGGCCAATCTGGCAAGGGCTGGCATGGTGACTGCTTTTTTTGGGTGCTGGCATCTCGACCGGTGTTTTTGAGGATGCTGGAGGGGTAGCTCAGGAATTTTTACTGCCCCAAGCAGTGCTAAGGTGGGTCCTGACACCCTGCAAGCAGAAACACAAGCCACGGACAAGCTGCTTCTCTTCTTTGTCACTTGGTCAAGACAAGAGCAGAAAATTACACCACCTTTTTTCCCACAGCCATTTTAAAGCAGGGGAATAAACTCTTCTTGGTGTGGAGACTGTCTGGGACTGAGAATTGCTGCAATTTTGTTTTTTTGGTGCCTGTTATAACACTTCTAAGGAGATATAAGTGTATGACATCCTGCATAACCACAGCAGAGCTGGCAAGAGCCGTGCAGACACCGGAGCAAGTCCTGCACGCCTGGCAGCAAGAACCCCCACCTGCTCCACTTTTGTGCAATTGAGACAGGGCTGTTCGGCTTCATTGTGTCAGCGAAGAGTGCAGGATCTGGACAAAAGGGGGAAGTCAAATTATTCGCCTGTGGTTGCACAGAAAAGCTGCAGTAAAGCCAGAACACTCTCATCTGAGTTCATACTTCGATCATTTTCCCACAGGGCCAACCTTCCCCCAGCAAACAGCTTCCACAGAGCTCACACCATGCACACAAGGATATTTATCACCAGAGAGGATAATAAAACACTCGCAGAAAGGCTGAATTCCAGACTCGATTACAAGGAAAACCAAGAGCTCTTATGAATGCTGAATATCTCACATCGCGTTATCACAGTACACACTGGACAGCTTTTCCCTAAAAGGAAAGCTTGTGGTCACACAGGGATTTGAGATGGGAAATGGCAGAAACACTGGCTCATTATTTATTTTTCTGGCTCTGCAGTATTTCTGCGTGACCAGATGTTAAGCAAGGTTAGGTTGTCTAAACTCACCAGTCCGAAACTCAGTGGACACAAGCCCACCAAGCACTGCCCTTAGACCATCACCCCTCTTTGGGGGGCCTACATCTGGTCAAATCTACGGGTACAAAGGGTACAGCAAGCCAGAGAGTACAGCAGTAGGTGTGTTATAACCTCTCATATTTCCTTAATGCAGGGGCAAAGAATCAGGTGAGTTCTGAGATGCAGGTTCCTCGGCGATGCAGCACATTGAAGTCAGGGTGCTGGCAGGACATTTTCCTCGTGGAAGAAGCTTCCAGTAGAGAAATAGGTCTCACCAACCTGCAAACAAGGTCATGGTTTAGAGGCACATTAGTTGGAGTATATCTGTGCAAGCACTGACATGCAAGGGAAAGTAACAGTTCAGGACAGGTTTGAGGTCTCACCCCTGCTGAAGTCAATTAACAAAGTCACTGTATGGCTAGGCCTGCTTACAGTAGCCAGAAATCCAGTTTCAGGGTTCCAGGCAAATCTCAAGGGTGGGAGAAGATGGGGAAAGAAGAAACAGATCACGAAATGACATGACACAACATATTTCCTCTAAATGCTTCAACGTGGAAAGACTGGCAAAGGTGTTAGTAAGTCTCTCATTGAATAACCAAGGTAGCAGAAGCAAAATTTAAACATGCCAGGGGCAACCAACAGGTTTTTAATTGGTTTGGTTTGGTTTGGTTTGGTTTGGTTTGGTTTGGTTTGGTTGGTTTTTTCTTCCTTTTAATTCTACTCTCTCATTTTACTCTGTATTAGGCAATTCGTTATCTAATTTAAAGCAAGCATTATACATTAAAGTCTCCACACTTTGCACATTGCATGTTTAGACCATCTCCTTCATGTGATATCTTTTTTTTTTGTCTGCCTGTATAGTTTTGGCTGCCAGAGTAGAAATCCTTTGCCTCTGACCTCCAGATAATCTGGATCCCTGTTTCTGCTTGAAGCCAGTTGAAGCAGCTGCTGCCCTGACTGCATAAGCAAGAGGACAAGAAGCCCTCAGAATCACAGATGACTTTGGAAAAAGTATCTGAAAATGTTTCAGGCACTATTTTCAAAGCATCAAAGGAAGCCTTTAAGTTCTCAAGTGACTTACTTTGAAATTACATGAAAATATACCTGCATATGCTACAGAATGCCTTCTTCTTCTGGAAAGATATGGATGTTTCCTCTGGACTAAAAGAGCAGCTGCAAACAGAGAGTGAACTGGAAGGTCATGCAGACTCAAATCCCTCCACTTTCTCTGTCTTTTAGGACTACCTCCACCTATGGCAGGGATCCGAGGTAGGTGTAACTCACGTGGGACCGGATCCAGTTCTCATGAAGTCAACGAGAGCTTTCCCCTGGCTTTTATAGGCATTGGATGCAGGCCACGCTGGAGCAGCTGGAAGGTGCAGGTTAAAATATCCCTGGTGTGTCTCCTTTTACACACACGCAGTAATTCCCTCCCCTGTAGCTTGTTTCAGTAACAGTTTTGTGGGGTTTTTTTTTGTTTTTTCATCCAGGCTCTCTTGTATGCAGTTATCACCCCGAGGCTAGAGCAAGGCTTTGAAAGTGTTCACTCCTGGGGTTTTGGAGTTACTGCTAGGTACGGTTTGTCTGATTTTTATCTTGGAGCTCTTATTAAATCCCATGCCATCCTCACAGAGTCACAAATCCTACTTATTTCAGGGAGGTGAGAGTTCTCTTGCCCCAAGCCAAGATGAAAACTGTAGGTACTAGGAGGTGCTGCTCCCAGGAGATGCTTCTGACTCTAAAAGTGAGGCCTGAGACTCTTAAATCTTATCTTGCTCCCTGCTTCTGCAAAGCATTCTCTGCTGAGCCCTAACGAGATCCTTCCTCGCACAGAAATTGCCGTGCTGTTTGGTTTATTTAGACTGGTATTTATAGAGTGTGACAGAACTGGGATAATGATGATAATTGGGTTTGACACAGCATGAGCAGAAAATGTGCAGAAGAAAGGAGTGTCTTCAGATGAGTTTCATCTCGAGTTTGTCTAGAGACGAGGAAACTGCTGTATAAGATTTCCTCTGCCTTAGGACCAGCAGGACCTCCTACAAGCTTGTAATAACTCCCCTCACAAAGCGATCTGACCTAAGAGCGTGTTTGTTTAGGTGTCCGTAGCCACGACTTAGAAACTAAGGCACAAACCGCAAAAAAAAAAAAATCAAGGTATTTAAACCAGAGGGAGGACTCATGGGCAGTTCTTAACCCCTGAAACTGTTCCCACCAAGATCAGTGAGTCTTGTGCTGAGGAACCTGCGGAGGAGATAATTTGCCAGCCAGGGGAACGACACCTTTTTCAGTGACTCTCTGGGGCGCAGTGATCCAGCCACAGAGGGCAGGGAGCTTTCAGAGAAAGCCAAACGAGCTGTGATCACCCCTCCCACGTTAGAGAGTGAATACGGGGGAGGTAAATTCAAGAATATCTGGGAGATGCCGGGCACCTGAGAGGTCAAACCTCACCTGCACATCAGAGGGCATCTTCCCTCTTCTTCCCCAGCACCACCTGCAGGACCAGGCTGGAAGTGGCTCTGCCTGCCTCCAGGTAAACCCAGCAATCACGACTTGAGAGAGAAATAAAGCCAGTGAAATGCAGGCTCATCACCCACCTTTAGGAGCCTGCCTGGTCTTCCAAAGGATGGGTCTGTGGGGAGCTTTGTGGGAATACTGCAATCTCTGCTCCATTGCAAAGTTCTCATGCTGAAAAATCAGTTTAGGTCCCTCTATACTAAAAAAATTCTCCTCTAAAATTGAATTGGCAGCTTTAAAACATGGGATTTTTTTTTTGTTCGTACGTTTGAAAGGCTCTGTAAATTGATTGAGGAAATTGACTGAAGAAATTACGACATCTTTAGAGAGTCCTCCAGCTGTGTGTTCTGTGTGTCTGCTCTGTGGACTCTGCTCTGTCTATTTAGCCCATTTTCCAGGCTGAACTGCTGACATACTTCCCAGCAAGGCCTAGATGCTGTGAAGTTGCCAGGTGGTATGGTCTTGGTGACACTGAAACCACTTGCAAATTCAGTTTGCAATTAATGAGTGCTTTCTTAGCCCAAAACATTTTCTTCTTGCTGACAATAACTCTTCTCTCCCTGCCCCACCCCCCTCAATCCCCAGGACTTTCTAGAATAAAATGTGACATTCTTGGAAAAGCAAAAGTTGACACTTGGACATTCTTGAACAAAATTTGGGAAGTTTGATTTAAGCTTTTTTTTTTTTTTTCCCATCTTGAGCCACTTTTGGATGAAAAAATGTTGATTTGAAACAGTACAAAATAACAAAACCAAAACTATTTTCTTCAGCATCACAGAGCATTCAAATTAATCCATGTTAATCCACTGCTTTTTACCCCCATTGCTCCTTCGAACACTAAAGAATGGAACTTGATTTTCTCCTTGATAACTTTGCCAGCTCATTAAAGTGAGTTAAACCCCTGATGTCAGTCACCTTTTCACGACAGACTGGCGTGGAGAATTGTCTCCTCCACCCTCCTCCTCCCCACCAGTCCCAGTCAAGCTGTTTGACCCCAGCAGCTTAGAGGGAAAGCAAGTGTTCTGAGATGAATAGAACAAACATTCAAAAAAGAGCAAGTTCAACACATAGCAGAGTCACCATACCCCCAAAAAAGACTTGGTGTGTGCATCTCCCTCTCTGCAACTTTTATTTTCTCTCTGACTATATTCTGCCTCAATGTCAGCTCCCAGAGCGGCCCCTGCCTTTCCGTGGGTCCTGATGGGTGGAAGGAGGGCGTAAAATATGACAACAGAGAACCAAGGATGGAAGGCAAAGCACCAGACCCAGGCAGAAGTCCAGCTCCTTCCAAGGTGGGATCACTTAGAAAGGAAAGCAGGAGAAGATTTGGGGACTGCAAAGCAGAAAATGACGCGCGTGCGTCATGCGGGAAAAATGCGGCCGTGAAAAAACGCAGGAGGACGAAGCAAAGCCCCCAAAGACCTGTTTGGAAAGGCCAGCTGGACTCAGAGCAACTCAGTGCCAGCGCCTCGCCGAGGAAGCACAGAGGAGGATTGCCAGGTTACACCCCTGGAGTAAAAGGAGGAGAGTGGAGAGTGCCAGAGAGGCAGAGCTGGAGAGAGGGAAAGCGGGAGCGGAGTGCCAAGTGCTTTGCAAATCAGCGAGCCTCAGTGGAGTTATGTCAGTGCAGAGACCAACCCAGCAGCTAACTAAAGACACACGTCTCAGAATAGCAAGCTCTGCCTCAGACACCAGACTGAGCAAGCCTGCAGAGAGGGACTGATCGCTCCAGTGGGTGAAATCCTGCTGCAAACCGCCTCTGACTAATCAGATGGGTCCAGAATTTTCCTGCCTGGCTCCTCTACAGTTTACCATAAAAACTGTGTTTTTCTTTCTGTTCTACCCCAAACCCCTCTGTACTGAGGCATGTCAGAGCCACCAGACTTCAGGGGAGAGATGGGCATGACACAGGGCTGAGCTTTTGTGGAGCAGCACAGACACTACTCATTGCACACCATCTCATTTCTTTGCCCCCTGTGGGCTTTCTGCACACACGTGAATGTGCAAACCACTCGGGTGCACAAGGATGCCATTTTCTAGCCCAAAAATGTGCCACTGCCCTCCACTTTCAGTTCTGAATCATGCCAAAAGAGTGGGAGGAAAGGTACAAGGGTTTGGGGGAACTAAATACTTTTAAACACAATTTCAGCCCCGTCAGAGAAGTTTTTTCCACTGTTTGTCCGTTTCAAAATTGCATTTCCATTCTCCTTCCCAGCTCCACAGTTTTAAAATCTGTGTTAACAAGCACTTCCAAAACCCAGGATACATCTTCAGGTGGACAAAAGATACTGAATATTGCAGTTGGTTCTACAGCTTCATCACCTTTGGTGAATTCCTGCTGACCAGAAATTATCAGCTTCAATATGGATCTGTTGGAGCGAGTCCAGAGGGGTGGAACACCTCTCCTGTGAGGAAAGAGAGAGAGAATTGGGGTGGTTGGAGAAGACAGGGCTCCAGAGACACATCAGAGCATCCTTCCAGTACATAAAGGGGGCCTACAAGAAAGATGAGGACAAACTTTTTAGCAGGGCCTGTTGTGATAGAACCAGAAAAGTTTTAAAGTGAGGGAGGGTCGATTTAGAGTAGTTATAAGAAAGAAGATTTTTACAGTAAAGGTGGAGGGGCACTTGCACACATTGCCCGGAGAAGTGGTCGATGCCCCATCCCTGGAAATGTTGGAGGTCAGGTTGGATGGGGTTTTAAAGTGCCTTCCAATTTAAAATATGGTATGATTACAACAGCCCTGTCGAGGTTTCCTCTCTGTCTCCCAGGTGAGGGCTCTCAGTCACGTCCTGCTGACATGAATGGTTTCCCACCAAGCCAAGGGTTTGATAAACCCTGTAATTAGTAAAAGCAGTCTCTTGATCCTAGACATTCTCTTCCCATCTTCAATTTCCTTCCTTTTCCCCACATCCTCCACACAACCCTTGGGGGAAATCTCTCTCTCTTGGGGATACTAATGGAAATGCAAGGCTATTTTTTCCCTTCCTTCTTCTTCCTCAATCCATTCTCAACTGAGCCCTTATCCACCACTGAATTAAGCACTTGCTTGACCTTAGTTCTTCGAGAACAGCAACTCACGAGCTTTGATACCAGCACGTGCACAAGCCTTTGCTGACTCCAGGACCTTAATGTGTTACTCTCCCACCATGCAATTAATTCCAACAAAAGTTGGCAGCCACGGGGATCAACTAATTCAGTTTTCTGTGCATTTCCTGTTGCTCTTGACTGGGGAAGGAAAATATAGCTCATGTTCACGATAAATGGAGCCTGGAAGATGGCTGCTGTAGGAATCACTTCTGTGCCAGGCATTTTTTACAAAGGCCCAGTCTTTTCTCTGTTTGAAACAAGCACATCTTTCTCTTCAGCCGTCTGCTGATGGTTTCAGTTGGTTTTGGAGTGTCTGTCAAGGAGCAAATGGCCATGGGGTAACCAGATGAGAGATCTGTACGGTATGAAATGCTAAATTAAGCCACAGCGACATTATTGATTAGCTCCTTGGTTGACAACACGGCCTCCAAGAGAGCACTCTGCTCCTCTTTGCCCACAAGCACCACTTTAAAATGTTCTGTTAATATTTAAAATAATTTCTTATTCTAAATAATTATTTAAAATAAAACAATGTGTTAATATATTGTGTTTGCAGTGTGACTGCAAAGGCTTTTGCCTTCAGATTAGACTAAGTGCCAGCTGGAAAGGTGTTTACAAAATGCCACTCTCCATGGCATGGGTGTGAAGTCTCTGTTGTACAGTCAGTCAAAACAGAGATCTGCAAAATCACCAAAGGAGGATAATTCAGAATAAACCAGCCACCATTTCACATTAAAAAGGCGGAACAAATTAATGACTGCAGCTGCCACGTAGTTGGTTCCGAGCACTCCACAGATATCTCTCTTCTCAAACTGCAGTGCCCTTGGCCAAAAAATTTAATGGATTTAAAAGGAAATACGAAAATTTGGAGGGAATAAGTTCATCAGTGGCTATTCAGAAGGGAATAAGCTAATTCGGAGGGAATAATTTTGTCAGTGGGTATCAGCCTCAATAAACTGGCAGTGACTTTGGAGATTGATGCCTTAAACCCAACAGAAAATAAGGCAGGTTAGGAAAGGGATGTTTTTACAATGGTTTTGTGGAGGTTTTCCTTAAATTCCTGGTACTGACAGCATCAGGACAAAAATATACAAGCTGCAAAAAGCCTTTGGTCTGACTGAGCACAGTATTCATCATGTAAAAAAGTCACACTATCTGAAATACATCATCAGGATAATGGCATACACCAGATCCTTTTACCCAGTGCATCGTTCCCAGCCATGAAATATCTGAGAATATGCCAAAAATCAAGCAGTTGCTCCCCACATAACCCTGTTCAGGCATAGTCATCTCCTGTATGCACTGGGAATTAAGGCACAAAGACAACCTGTAAATAGATTTTCTTCCCAGATAGCCATCATATATTAAATGAATTTAAAACCAGTTGTCTCATCCTTCTGAGACACTCACCCTGTGTCCCAACTGCTCAGAGTGAAATTCCACCACAGGTTGCAACCTTTTCCCCTTTGCATGTATTAAAACAATTACATGTGACATCTTTTATGCTGCTAAAATGAAATATTTCACTAAAGCTTCGAGGAAAGTTCTGCTTTCCCTTGTGTTCCATTTGGCTTTTTGGAAGAGAAGAAAAAGTGTGTTTCCTCCCTGCTGTCCTTCTTCCCCTCTCCTCCAAGGTTTTCTGACACGGAGTTATGATTCATGGCAGCAGAATGCCACTGCTGACAATCTTGTTTCAAGCATTCTTGTATTTGTAGGGTTCACACTGGCTCTGAACACCAGGGCACACTGACCCCTCCAGATTTGGAGTCCACCTGGTAGGCAGACACTGGGTGTTTTGCAGGGATCCTCATTAAGGAGGAGGAATTTGCACTCAGATGTTCTCAGAATATTCTGAGTTTGCACTCAGAATTTTCTCACTGTGTCATTCAAGCAGAGTGATGAGTGGAGACAAACTATAGCCGTGCCCAGGTGCCCCATGTCAGGACATCGTGCTCCTTTTAATGTGCATTTATGACAGGTAAATGTTGTGTAAATGTCTCTCTGTTGGTAAAACAATCACACCTCCAGCTACCGCGGCTGAATGAACACAAAACTTTGCGTAAGCCACGTAGTTATATATGCCTGCAGAAAATCCTGTTGGCTTATTCAAACACAGAGAGACATCCAGCCACCTTCTGCAAATGCCTTCCTGTGACAGAAGTGGTTTCCAATGATCGCTGAAAGGAAGTTAAATAACCACCACATTCCATGGGTTCATGGTGTCCCCGAGTGTTTTTTTTTTTTCTTTCATTCCTGCTGCTTGTTATGATTTCTGTGGATTTTGCCTGCCTAAAAGTGAATGGAAATGCCATCAACTAAACCTGGGGTGACTCTCACACAATGGGCAGGTGAAAAGAAGTGGAAAAAAGCTTTTGACAAAGGAAATATTTCTTCAGGTGAGCAGGCAGATTCACAAACACGCGCACGTGTGCACACATCAGGTCATTTCTCGTTCCACCTTTCGCTCCTTCAAGGCTCTGAAGGAAGCTTGGGTAAATAGAAATTCTGAAATCCCAAGAAATGCCAGGCATTTATCTGCTCCTGCTTGCCCCTCCAGATGGCTGTCGCATCACCAATATAAATGCAAAGCCTGTTACAGAAAATGTGGCAGACGGCTGCATTTCAGGTTCCTCCAGCCACAGCACTCCCACCGAGGCTGTTCTGGGCCACCCACCCACCCTTAGAAGTGGTAAGTAATCTACTTAAACAGAAATGTTCAAGAATTTTCAGTCTTGGAAAAGAGAAGAAACTGAAGCTATCCACTCCTATTTTATTTTTTTTTATTTCAGAACCTTGTTGCTCTTTTTGGACAGGAATTTCTGAAGTTTTTCATCTTCTTTCTTATTACCAGCCCCATGTTTCATATATATCTGTACCAATCTCTCAGGATGAAATAGTAAGAGACCCAACACAGGTTAGATGCCAGGGAAAAGGTACTTTGAACCTGTCTGAAAAATTTTCAACAGAAAATCTGTCAGTTTAATGCTGCTTGCACATGAGTCATGCAGTCCACTGCATCCATGTCAATTTCTGCCAGAGAATTGAAATAATTCAAAGAACAACACAAGTATTTTTCTTTTCCAAATTTTTTCTTTTCACATCTTCCTTTACTGCATCTTGATTACCCTGTTTTGTTTTGAAATGCCGTAATATGAGGTAAACAATCTTTCAGTTCTGACAAAACAAGGCATTTTGATAATTAAAAAACCAAGGCACAATTAAGTTTGAAAGTAGATGCTTCCACAAAACAGCAAGATTAAAAATTCATATTAAAATTTCCCATGTGATAGAAATTATATTTTCTGTCATGCTGTCAGATGCTGTTTTCCCTGCCAATCTTTTCCACCCATTTCAGATGTATTCTGGGGCAGGAATTCTGCTTTTCACTTTCACATTCACTTTTTTTTTCCTTCTCGTTCCCTTTCCTCCTTGGTAGTAACATATTTACAAATATGTACATATTTGGAGGACAAGTCCACATTAAAATAAGGGTTCAGATTATCTGTGTGGCCTGTGATGCCATTTGCTTTTTCCAGGGAATTTTCTGGGTGTTCAGTGCCCACCAGCCAGTTTTTGTGGGTTTGACTAGTAGCACTCAGCAGCACCCAGGTTTTCTCTTTATTTCTGCCCAGTGGGATCACATCTCCTTCACCTGTTACTCCTCACTTTCACCATTTCCTTCTTCCCTTGCAGACAGGAGAGGAGTAAAGCTGAGATCCAAAAGCGAAGTCCCAAGAAAAAGGTACCTGAAGCTTGCTTCTTTACTCATGGCCATGGTTTTTCTGAGGGATCAGGCAGAGAACGTGGTGTAAGCAGGAGTGACGTGCATTTCCCAGAACACAAAGCCACGCATGAGGCTGGTGAAGAAAAGAGGCAACACAGGCACGATGGGCCAGAATCCACTCCTTCTCTGTGGACTGGTTCTTCACTGCCGTGCTGGTGACCTAAAATCTCTCCAATATTTGTTCTTCAGAGCCCCTCAGGTGAGACCTGAACACTGAAATTGTTTGATCAGGAGGAAGTATTTTTCTGAGTCCACACGGGGAGCTGTTCTGAGATCAGAAATGCCAGTGATAGCAACAGTACCGGGCAGAGCCCTCAAGCAAGTGTTTCTCTGTTTGATTTATGGAGCCCAGGCAAGCATCAGGAAAGCCAGAGGGAAACCAGACTTGTCAGCACCAGCCACTCCCCACGGGTGTCCCTGAGGGCAGAGAAGGATGCTTACAAGGTGACACAAAGCCCTGGTACCCAGGGCAAGCTCTCCTGGGTACCTTTGTGATGACTTTCCATGGCACCAGGCAGACTTTTAAGAGGGAGTGGCCAAAGTTTACACCTCCCCTCCACAAAATGTGGACTGCAAGCAGCCAGCAGTGCGGATAACACGAAGGGAACAACCAGCTGAATAACAGATGCATTATTCTCCTGACTTCACTTGGAAATAAGCAGCTGAAAAGCACGAAGTGGGCAAGGATTTTGCTTCTTTTGCCCTACCTCCAAACAGCAGTGCTTGTTCTGTGTGGAGCCCGAGAACAGGAAGACAAGCTGGCAGCCCCTTGTCCTGGCTGACACCCAAAATCAGGCTCATTCCGTGCCATCTATCCGCAGCAAGTCAAATGAACGGGGGACAGGTTTCTTCTGCAACTCGCTCCTCTTTTTGCATCAACACATGCATGACAGTATTTATCCTGCCAGAATGACTCACACCAGGGATTTCCCACCCGTGTGTCTGTTCCTGGACATGGGTCTGTGACAATGCAGACCTCAAGGGCAATGGGCATTACCACCTCTCTTGTCCTGGTTCCTGTGGCCTCAAAAATGTATAACACGATGACAATCAGCTCTTTCATTAGCAGCTCTGAGGCAAGCACGGTGTGAAGGCCAAAATTTACCCACAGAGCAGACAGGAGAGGTGGCACATGTCCCTGTTCAGCCACATCAGAACCTGCAGAGGAGATGTGACTTCCACCTTGCCACCACTTCGCTGGGGTGACAGGCTGAGTCTTAAAATTAAGCCTGTCACAGAGAGGCACAAGCACATTCTGTCAAGGCCCTGGGTCAGCCTGAAACAAGCCAGAACCAGAAGCCATATATGATTGTGATTTGTGTGATGCTCTGTCTGTGGCAATAAACACTTCTGCGGGGGCAGGATGGCTCTGAGCACAAGCAGAGCAAGAAGCCTTGTTGATGGACACAGGACTCTGCAAAATGGAATAGTGTGGAACAAATACCTGTAACTGGAACTTTGAAGGACAACATGGCCAGAAAAAGTGACTTTTGACTGATTAAGGGTAATTTAAATACTACAATGTATCCCTAAATATGATAATAAGCTTAATTAAGTACATGCCACGATGTATATGACTATATTCCTCAACTCTCCACCTGGATCTTGTTATATATAAGAAGGAGAAGGGGGAATAAGATTTGGCTGTACATAAGGAGTGCAGGAATTTTACCTAGTTAGGAGGAAGACTCAAAAAGATCAAAGAGTCGACAGGCTGCTCTTCTCTCCTTCCTCCCAAGTGAGGGCACCTTCTTGTTAAGCTTCTGGGTATGATTGTTATTATGACATATTATTATATAATATTATTTTTATTAGTAGAGCTCTATCACAGCTAGCTAATTTATCAAAGACAATTCTGAATCTATTTCTGTTCCCTCAGTAAACAGCCTTATTTGTGAATCTGTGCTCACACAGGTTCTTGTCGAATATGACCAGACTTCTAGTGTCAAATTGGTTGTTATCAGAAATTAAGCCCAGCAGCAACCAGTCCTCCGGTCTCTGAGGACCAGCTGGAAAGAAAAGGGGATTATTTCCTGCCAGATTTCTACACCTTTAATGTAGCTGTCTTATGATCCAGATGAAGGGAGGGACACAGTGAGAGCAGCCCCGCATTCTGTCTCATGACACATACTTCCTTCTCACAGCTCCAAAGAAAAGCTTATGGATCATTAGCCTCTCAGTCAGGCACTCACACTTTTTGCCCCAGGCGTCATGTTTCCAGTGTACTAGGACAAAATATGGCACGCTCAAGACTGGCAGGCAACTGCTGCCACAGCCTAGATTTTCTTTCCTGTGAGAGACAGCGAGTGGTCAGGGAGCCCAACTCCTACAAGAGTCTGAGGCATTTCCCCCTTCAGTGCTGGCATCTGCCACTGCCTTGGACAAAATGAAAGGCCTTGCCCTTCACAGTGAAAAAGGCACATCTACAGACAGATCCTGTTTGCCACCACGGCTTTTTTTTGTGTCGACACCTCCAACTCGAGCCAGGATGCGTGTTCAGTGTGCTGCAAGCTTTGGCAATCTCTTATCTTTCCCTGGTGGGCTCAGCACTCGTTTGTCTGTGCCCTGAGCTGAGCTTTGGCAATGGCTGCTTCAAAATGCATTTCCTGAGCTGTGTCTTGCCTTTTACCTTCACTCTTTTGTGCCCACATCCTGCACTGGAACTGCTCCTCCTCTCTGGAGTGTTTCCACCTGTGTCAAGGTGGGTTGTGGCCCCAAACCCCAATGACTGCTTGATGGAGTATGTTTGGGAGTGGAATTTGTCAAAGCTGCCATCCATCTGAGTGCTCTAAGAGGGAGCCTCTCCAGCTGAGCAGTGTCTCGCAGGGATGGAGGCAAGGGCTCTCCTGGGCATGTGAGATTTGTGATTCAGGATCTTGTCATTCCTGGAAGTGGAGCAGCTTGTCATGATTTGAAAGTAAGCTGACAGGCTCTGCCCAGGAGCCTACAGCTGTAGCAGCTGAAGTGGAGCCACCTCCCACAATGCTGGGCTAAATGGATTAATTTCAACATCCTCTCACTCCCCTCATATCACTACCTCTTGCCCTGAAGAGGTCAGCTGTGCCCCAGAGTCTGCTTCTCTACTTCTAGACTGTCTGGCTTAGAAAAAGAAACTGTGTTCTGCTTCATTCTGCAGGATCTTTCTTACACAGCTTCTTGATTCTTCCAGCCTCTAGAGGAAAGGCTTCTTACTCTTCCCTCATTGCAATCCTTCCTTCATGACACTGCCTAAAAACCTCTCAAGAAACAGTCAGGGAATACCCACTGCTCCTGCTCTCTGGAGAGGCACTCAGCTGAAAAATGGTGCTGCCTAAGCGTGCTTCTCCCAAAATGCCAGCTGCTCGGCTGCAGAGGGTAGTGGCACTCACAAGAAGATCTCGCCCAAACACTTGGATTCCAGCAGCTGCAGAGAACCAACAGCTCCTCCAGCGAAGGAAGGTGTCAGGCAGCTGTGGCAAAAAGGAAAACTCAAGATTCAGAGTAACTCTACTGAAACAAGAAGAAAGTGGGAGAGCAAGGAAACGTTAGATTCAGTTCTGCATTTTTCAAACTGAGCGGGAGATTTCGGCTCCAGCCTTGCTTCTCAGGCAGCATGGACGCTGATGGCTCAAGCCATAAAATTAATAAAATTGAAAGTACCCTGTAGACCAGATAACACAGGTTTTGTAGAGATGATGCTGCACAGTTTGGCCACAGCTAGAGACTGTGTCTGGGTTGCCTTGTGCAGTGTTTTAACCACAACACAGCCCTCCTCTCTGATCTAAACCACTTTCCTGTTCCTTTCAGCACCCTGACAAAGCTGGAAATCTGCAGCAGTGCTTACAATGTGCGGTGATTTTAATACAAAAAATTATATGCAGGTATGACTGAGATGTTTCCAGCCGATAAAAATAATAAGCAAGGACAAAAGCAAAAAGCAAAGACAGTTCAATGTGAAAGTGCATGTTTGAGTTGGACTGTTTGGACAGCCCTAGCCTGACTTGGAGGGAGCAGGGCAAAACCCTTCTCACTGCTTATCTGCAGAGCTATTCTTGGCTTCTCCTTCTCAGGTTTTAGTTTAAATATCTGCAATTATTTACCTACAGCATGTACCAATTTTTTTTCCCCCCTCTTCTTGAACAATGACTAATTGCCCCATGTGAAGGCAAATATTTAAGTATGTGTGCAGGAAAGCTTTTCCCTCCCAGACAGATAGCAAGCAGCACCGTAAAAAGCCTGGTGTTCATATGTGGGGTTTCACATTGTTTTGCTTCATTTCTAAGCTCTGTGAGGTTTAAAAAGCATCAGAGTTCTTGTGACAAGGTTTTTAAAAGCACACTGACAACCTGAGGTGGCCCTTCCAACACAAAGTGCATGCAAAGTTCGGTGTGGGTATACAGTTCATACAAAGCCTCAAAGGAGAAACTGAAATGAGAATAGATTTATGTAAAAAGGGAAACAGGAACTGACTAATCAGTCGAATTTCACAATTTTCTTCAGTACAGAGAAAACAGAAGGCATTTGCAACACTTGCTGGTTAAATAAGCTGCTCCAAATTACCGTATAAAGTTATTTTTTGAAAAATATTTATTTTTTTTAAAAAGGGTAAAGCTTTCCAAGTTACCTTGCCTTACACGTTAATCTTTTGACAAACCAGTCACAGTACATTTTCCCAGCAATACTGACCAGGGTTTTGGGAAGAAAGCCTAAGGCAAAACCTCAGGATGAAGTGACTGTTTGGTTGTACTTAGTGCTGTAAAAATTTAGGCATTTACTTAATCTTAAATGGAAGAATAATCTCCCCACTATTTGTTGGCAATTCGCTAAAATTTAGTTTATGTCTCAGAGGTTTTCTGCATCACAGGCAGTAGGACAAGGTCTCTCTGTGATCTTTTATCCATGCAATACAGGTGCAGACAAAAAATCTGTGTATGCCGAATGTCATCCTGGAAAACTCCATCTTTAAATAATAGAAATAAAATTACAAGGGGAAAAAAAAATTATGATCTCACACTTAAATTGGCACGTGCAAAAGCACAAAATGTTCAGATGACATTTCATTCAGATAATTTCCAAGTATGAGCCTGATCACCTGACTTCTGGAGAAGCAAGTCTTGTACAATATGTTAAGCTCAACACCACATTCTCAGTTTTTCTCTAGGGAGGTTACCAAAGAGTTTGCAAATTCATCAGCCTGAAATTGCCTATTTTACCACAGAAAAATTTAAATTGGCCATCCAGGCACCGTTCCACCTCTTCCAGATGTTGTCTTTCATTTTCATTTTGCATTGCATTGTCTGAGATCAGTGACATCAGGATGGTGGTATAAGCCTGCAGAACAGCATGTCCTGCTGTTGGCTGCAAGTGATGTAAAAAAAGAAAAACAAACCCTAGTTTCAGCTACAGATTCAATGTCTGTCAGCACACAGACTTTTTATTTGAAATTAGAAATAAACTTTTTTTTTTCCACTTAACTTAAAGCATCTGGGTCTGCAAGGAAAACAAATTATTGCCTTTCACATATAGCGCAGGACCTGGTTTTTCCAGAGTGTACTTTTAACAGTCAGGACCTTGATCATCACATGGCTGAACATTTGGCCCAAATGTTGATGTGCTTTCCTTAAAGCCTTTTCTAGTGCTGTTCCTACAGAGACCTGAGTCTCAAAGACAACATGCAAAGGTTTAAATGCTTGCCAGCTTGGAAAGCTTCCTCCTCACCCACTTTCACACCCGCAGGGAATCTGGACAATACACAGGTACAAGATGACTTGCACTCCTTCCATTAATGCTGGAAATTAATGGTGCAATCGCAGACATCTGAAATTGTCTTTGCAAACAGGGGGCCACGAACAGAAATTGTCCTGCCCTTGTTGAGTCAGCACTGAAGGGTCCTCTGAAGGTAAACCTCATCTGTTGAAGCAGAGCACAAGGCATGGCGGTCTGCAAAGCATCCAGTGCTCAGGGGGAACATCTCACTTGCAGCTGCCTGTTCCCAACATGGTGTGAGATGAGCTTTAACAGCACATTCTCAGGTCAGGGCCCTCCGTGCAGAAATGTGAGACAAAGCATCGCTGAGGTTCTCTAGTCCCTAGGCAACTCAAACAAGTGATAATACACTAAATAAAAGATACCCTTTAGCATGAAAAATCACTGTCTGCTTCTCACTACAGGTGGTCACAGCCCTGTCTCTGCCATCCCCAACAATAGATATTGGGGCTTATCCCTCAGGGACACCCCAAAATGGTTTGCCCAGAGGAGTTCCTTATTCAGTTTTCATGAGGCACCACTATGTTGTTCATTCTTTCAATGTGAATTCACCGCGATACTGTTTGAACCTATCACAGAAAGTGTCTCCTAGCACAGGTCAGTCTCTGCAAACCCAGGTGTGAAATTATTCTTGCAGGAGGTTGTGGTCTTGCACTTCACTCCTTTTGAAGTCAACAGCAATTTTGTTGCTGACTTCAATAGATAACTGGCCAGAATATGCAAAACCCAAGGATTTGGGAGATGAAAACTATTCAGAAAAACACAGACTGTAAGTTTACCCAGCCTGAATTTAATTTCTATACCATATTCACCACCACTTCACGAGTGCCCACTCCAGCACTGTGCTGTGTTTTGGTCACCACATGACAATGATGGATGCAGCATCAGCTTTTTCAGGAAGGCAGGTCAACAGTAGGAGCCTGGAGGAAGGTTTTCATTGCTCATCCAGTGCTGACACTTCTCTTTGCAAATGCAGGCCACACCCAATAAGATCCAGACCACAGTTCTGTGCTTGATGGTGATCTAGATAAAACAGCCTGAAAAGTCTGGAGGAGGGTCGAGGTTCAGAAAACTGCTGCCATGGAGCATTC
This sequence comes from Parotia lawesii, assembly GCA_003713295.1. Classification (NCBI taxonomy): domain Eukaryota; kingdom Metazoa; phylum Chordata; class Aves; order Passeriformes; family Paradisaeidae; genus Parotia; species Parotia lawesii. The sequence goes on from RAHM01000374.1 coordinate 301,151, forward strand.
AGGACCCAAAGGATTTGCCTGCAAGGAAGCTACAGCAGCAGCTGAAGCCCTTGCCAAATACTAATGCATCCTGTCTGTCCCCTCCACTTTTGTCCAGGTAAGATTGCCCTGGTGGTCCCTCCTCCATTCGCATTCGGCTCTGGAGATTATCTTTGTCTTTAAAGGCTTAATGATCTTTTCTCATGTTCGTGGCAGGCATCATGAGTGCAACAAGTCTCTTCCTCTCCCCAGCCTCTCTCAGGAAGCTCGTGGAATACGTGTCGTCTGCCAAGTCCCTGGTTGGAAAACTTCAACCAAATATAGAAAGTCTGGACAAGAATTGGATTTTTTTTTTTTCCCCCTTCTTCTGCGGCCTGGTTTTAAGTTTGTCTGCAGCTGCTGGAGTTATAGGGAGCCTTGAAAGAGTGACCACTTTTATTTTTTGACTAGATTGCAAGTCAGGCTCACCACAAAGCCATTTTTTATGGTTTTACAAAAAGCATGTGGCAAACCTTAGAAAAGCTACTTAGTCATCCTGTTAGTGACCACTGCCTTCTGGAGTTTTTCCCTCTTTTCTCTCCCCAATCCCTCACAGAGATTTTTCTGCCACTTCCCAGAGCAGAGACACATTCTCATAAGCTACACAGCATGCTTAAGAAATGTTTCCATGCTGGTTCTAAAGTATTTGTTTTCACAGAGCAGTGTCTCCCAGAGGTGAGATTTAAAACGTACTTTGCAGGAAAATTGCAGTTTAACCACAAATGCAACTGAGAGCTGATAAAGCTATCCCTAGGAACAATTACTTTTATGGATGCATCAAAATTTCAGTCGTAGAACTGGACAACTAATTAGAAAGAAAAAAAAAAGTTGATTTAAGGGATAATTTAAAACAATCTAAAAACCCCAAGCTGTTGATTTGTTGGTAGGAAGTGGGGGACATCCGTGCTGTTGACCAGTTTCAGATCTAAATCGTGGCAGAATTTCTCTGCTATAATATAAGGATTGAATATCACTCACAGCCTTTTGCTTAAATCAGACCACTTGCCCAATTTCTGCTTGTTTCAATTCCTGCTAAACCTTGTTATTCCCCACCTAGCCAGCTGCAAACTGAGGAAAATACTACTTTTACAGCCTGTCTTATTTTGTCACTGCTTCTTTTGTCTTGGCATGGCAGAGTTGGGTCCCTTCTCTCTTCCACTCAGTTCCCTCTCCCTTGGAAATAACCCCTTCAACAACAGGACCCGCTAAAGAGCCTTCAAACCTTTCTGTGAGGCATCAGGGCACAAAAATGCCCCCCTGGATGGGGCAGGATCAATAGGTACCCAAGCAGGGACATCTTTTGCAGGACAGATGCCTGCTCCTGTAGCACTGGGTTCCCCTAGATGAATATGAGCCAAGTGTGGCTTATTTAGCCCAAAATCAGAGTTCAGCCTTAGAACCGAACGGCACAAGTCAAGATGAAGTGCCATGAAGAGTTTGGGGGACTCTGTTCCTGGTTTCTGACAAGGAATTCTGCTCTGGATGTAAGAATAATCTTGTCAACACCAGTCCACCACCACCACCACAAGGATTTGTTTTCAAACAAGGGATTTGTTCAGTATTTATTCCTCAGTGCCACTCCATCTTCAACCCGAGAGAGAAAGGTCTGTGTCATGGGGTTTTGCCTCATCAGGATGATCACATTTCATCCATTGTCTTATTTAAAGGTGGCTCTGTACAACATCAGAGTCAAGAAGAGGAAAGTTCAGTAAAATAATGATCATTGTGGGTATAACTCCAGTCAGCCCCCATGAACAGAGCCTGAGTTGCAAAGGCAGCATCAACAGTGCATTCTGAAGGGGCTGAGGGCACACTTTAAATTATTTGTTCATATTGGTAGTTTCACTGAACAAATTAAAGGGAGAAAATCCTCCAAGTGCTTGAGGAAACAGGAGAATTTATTAAACCAATTTTTTTAAAAATGTGTATTCAAATTGCTTCCCTACTTTCATTTTTTCCAACTCTTTACCTTTCTCATTTCCTTTTGGGTGGAAGAAATACTGAAGAAGGAGAAACATCTGAAGGTAACAGTGATAGGAAAAATCAGGGGGAGAAACAACCAAGTTCTAATCGAAGTAAAGAGTGGGGAATTGGGATGAGTAAATAAAAACTTTGTGTTGTTCGTGAAGAACATAATTTTTCAAGGCTGTGTGAGAAATGCTGGATGCTTCACCCTTGATCATTCTGCACTAAAGGAAGCAACCCGTGCCTCAGACTCTGTTCTACATGAACTGGGCGGTGAAAATGGTCCACCAAAAATACAGAACAAAGAAAGAGAATCTGCTTGTAAAAACGCAGCTTCTGAGGGACAGAGTTTTCCAGTCATACTCCAGGAACCATGCCTGCCAGGCTGGGAAGAGAGCAGGAGGTTGAAGGCGTCTGCTGAGTGAGCCAACGCTGCCCTGGAGATTTGTAAGTCACAAGTGAAAGCACCAGGAGGGGCATATTTCTGGGGAAGGCACCTCAGTTTGGGGTAGATGCTCTCGTTTGAGAATTCTCTTCAGCTCTTCTGGGAAGCATTCCCAGCTCACTTCCCCCAGATTACCTCACATAATTTTCATCACTCAGGAAAAGAGAGGGAGCAAGTGAAAAAAGATGCGTTGTTAAAGTTGGTGTGGTAGGAGAAGAAGCCTGTGCAGGAGGACATTTCACTCTGTCCCCCCCGGTTCTCTCGGAGACCATTTGTCTGCTGGCATTTACCTCAGGAACATTCCAATGCCCCCCATACCTCAGCCAGCCTTGTAAATACCTCATATTTATTGTTCAGAGCTCGGCACAGCACCTAGCAGTTGTTTTTACGTTTCACTAAGGAGATAAATAAAAGGTTGCAAAAGGCCTAAATTTTGAAATTCCGTTTTTTCCACAAAGCGTACACAGCCCGACAGAAACACGGCCCCATTTACCGCCGGTGTTACACCGGCCCTGGGGAGCTGAGGTCCAGGTGAAAGCCCTCCTGTGTGTGGAGGAGGATCCACTGCCTCATGGATGTTCCTTCTGCTGGAGAGTCCGCAGCGGGCAGTTCACACCGACAGCCCAGCAAGTGTTTGAGGAAGGAAAAGACTGCGGGCAGAGATCAAACTCCATCACAAGATCGTACAGGGACTCAAGGGCAGGAGCTGGAAAGAGACCACGGGGCTGTTCTCCATGAGAAAGAAAGAACCCACTGCAGTATCTTCCATGCTCGAAAGAAAGTGGCGTTTCTGGGAAGTCAAGGCTCTGAAAAGAGACTGTAGAAAAGGGTAATAAACTTCCTTAGATAAAGCAACAGAAGCAGGAATTAATGTTTTGAAAGGAAGTGACTGCTTGCAACCATAACAAACCATATCAGAGACTTCTTTTTAATGAGTTAAAATAGAAAATAAAACATTTTTACTGCATTCATCTGAATAGTATTTTTCCATGACAAAAAAAAGAAAAAAGGATTTGTTTCTTTGGGATGTTTTGTTTTTAAGAGGCTCAAATGAGTTAGTGAAACACAAAACTACACTGGATTCTCCCATCTCTAATTACCCATAAAAACTTATTTGTTCTGAACATAAAGGTCTAAAATTTTCCCTAGAGAACCTACAAACACTGGACTTGATTTTAGCCTTAGATACACACAGTCTTGAGAGTCTATACTTATGAGTAACATTCTGGTAATTTTGGTCAGACTTCTCAAAAACCCATCAAAGGCAGCAAAGGTTATTGTTTTCAGAGAGTTCAGATTAGAAATTACCAATACCCAGCCTAGCAGAAAAATAAAGGGGACTAAAAAATGTTAAGATTTTCTGTATCACAATAGATGTGTCCATCAGAAAAGGAGCCAAACCAGAGGTAAGTGTTAAAACAAAAGTGAAAAGCATAATTTTTTTTTTGTCCTGCTTACAGAGACTTGGCACCAACCAGAATATGCAGTGTTATGTGTTGTTGGACACCAGGACTCCTATTATAAACACACTGTCAATATCTCTCTTCTTTAATCTCCGCAAACTGATGGGTGGTACCAATTATACAGGATGATTTATTTAAAGTGCTGTAGTAGGCCAGTGCTCTGCCTTGCAAGCTAATCCACGAGCTCTTTTCCCTTGCCCAAACCATGTGGAACTCATCCTTGAACTGTATATTACAAGACCACAACTCATTTATCTTCCCATTTTTCAAGGAGATCTGACACGGGGAGACACAAGTGTTATTTGCTGCAGAGGCAGCCAGCTCAGATCCAGAGCTGGGTGGAAGGTTTGGGGAAGATAACAGAGCACTTCCTGTTATTGATCCACTTGAGGTCAGGGAGGGGGTTATTTGTGTTTCCCTCTGACTAAAATCTCAGTCCTGGCTCAGGCCGGGCTTAGCAGTGCTGAAAGCAGCACAGAGTGACACAAAGTGCACGTGAGGGCCATTTGGTCCCGTGGCACAACTGTCCACGTTGAGAAGCCTTTAATTAAAGGGAGGATTCCCCAGAGAGGGAGCGCAGGGTTTTAGTGAGATCAGGTCTCAGCACAACACCCTGGGGGACCCTGGGGTGACCAAAACCCGCTGCCTTTGAGGAGTTACGCTTTGCAGACGCTGCTGCACGAGCCTCGGAGGCAGGAATCCAGCCTCACACCCGCCTCCCTCCAGATGCTTGGAGCAGCTCTGCTGCAGCACAGCTTGCAGGAACCTGGCTCCAGAGCTGTGGAGGGAGTGGATGCCTCCGTGGTGGGTGGGGTCCTTGGTTCCAAGCCATCTCCTGGGCGTCTTCCCTCTCTCCCACCACCTGTCTGAGCAGAGGAGAGGTGCCAAGCTCATGGCCAGAGCACTGTGCTGGCTCCCTGGCAAGGTCTCAGCAGTGGAAACAGGGCTCTGCAAGGACCAGTGTCCTGTGGTAACCCAGCCTGAGCCAGCAGGATGTGTCTCAGCCTTCCTCAGCTGATGCCTTAGGTTTTAACTTTCACATTTTTCAAATCCTGCACTGCCCGGTGTGTAACTCTGCAGTTTCTTGTAGCCTGTTAATTTCTGCTCTCTCCTGCTGGGCAGACATAACAAAGCCTCTCCAGGCCTGCTCTCCAAGGACATTCTGACCATCCTAGGCCCAAAAAGTATAAACCAAAGAGTCTAAAAGGGGGGACAAGTGGAAGGGAAATTACACCATTAAACTGAAGCTTTAATTGGAGAATTAACCCTGATATGCAAATGAACCAAACCTATAAAAGAGTGAAGAACTCGTGACCTGGGGTCCATCCCGGGGTCCATCTCGGCAGTGGCCTCTGGCTCCCCAGAGGTACCTTTGAAGGCCTTTCAAATAAATACTCACCTTTATTCCCTTATTCCTGTCTAGTCTCTGTGTCTGGGAGACCTCTTAAGGCATCACATCTTTCTCCTGGGCTCCAAGAAAGCTGCACTGACTGGCAAAGATCCCTCTCTTCTCTTCACCTGTCTGCAGGGGAAAGTGATGAGCAAAACCAGAGGCACAAGCTGGCACTTGTTAGATACTTTGGGATAAGGAGCTCTGACAATTTAGTTTGTGGGGAAGCCAGGGTTTTTGGGGGTAGGTGGGATGTTAAATAGAGAAAGATGTTCTGGAGGAACTGTCCCCACCCTCATCCCAACACTGTTCCTCCCTCATTTCTGCCTCATTTGCAAAGCATTTTATATTGATGAACCCTGGGCAGTTAGCTGATAACAGGCCTATAGAAGTGTAAAGAACTCTTACTGTTGGGAAAAAAGCAATTCATGGAAATATCTCTGCCTGATCCAGAGACAGGGAGGGACCCTGACACTTGTCCAGGTCCTTGTTGATAGCTCGTCTGTCTGCTCCACTATCCTTACACTGCTGAAAGAAATTAACTGCCCAAAGCCTGGACCTTTCCCAAAGATCCAAGCAACAAGAAAGGAAAGAAAAAAGAAAAATGAATCAAGGGAAGAAATCATCTTTTTGCTGGAAAATCTGTCTTTAATATTTCCTTTTTTTCCAGCAACATTTCCTGATTTTACCTGCTTTCAGACATGTTTTTTATCTTGCAGCTGGTTGGGTGAAGTGCTGTCTTCCATCTGTGTTAATTTCTGGTTTTTTTTCTTTTAATGATATTTTGGTGTTTCACACCTCCACCTCACAATTGGCATTTTTCTTGTCTTTGCATCTCTTTCTCAGCACCAAATTCTTTACAACACTGCTAAGCAGCAGAACTGAGGTGGGCTGATGTTCAAAAGGTCCTCTCTTATCACCTATGGTGGGTTCCTCAGAGGTCCTGCCCTGAGTTCCTTAGAATTCCACTGAATATCAAAATCAAAAGATTAGGTTTTGCTCTGAATATATCAAGTATATCTGTTATCAACAGTTATATCTGTTTGACATCTCCTGCTTTTTCCTAAGTTTGTTTTATTTGACAGTAGAGAAACGTATCACCATCAAAACCCTCCTTAAAAAATGTAGGGGAAAAAAATATCCCTAAACAAGACAACACTTGAGAAGTGTTTAAAGTTAAGCCCATGTCTCTGGAACCAGAGCTTTTGTTCTGGAAGCTTTTGGATATTTATGTGAAAAGAGTGTAAAGAAGCACAGATGTGCTGAAAGACATCCAGTCCTTCTGATTTACGGATGCTTGGGGTCTGGCATCCTGCTAAAAAGCCCTCTGTTCTCAAACCTTTACCTTCAAGGTGCCTCTGGAGCTTAAATATCTTTCACAAGAGTATTGAAAAAAATGAAAAAAGAATGTGATATCTTACTTTTATCCATCTCCTTTAAAATATGAGTGCCCCGTTGCAAATGAGACTACCTTTGTGGACACTGCTCCCTATTAAAGGGAAAAGGCTGCTTTTTACAATTAATTTGTTGATTATTTCTTTACTTTGACTGTGTAATGAGTATGGGTGCTGCTCTGTGGGGCAAAATCAGTAACCTGGGGGGACATATCTGTCTGCAATTACTCAAACATAATGGCACTAAACCTCAATGTGTCACCTGAAACCTCACCCACAGGTGGTTAAATCCAACAGCTAATAAAGAGAGTGAGACAGAATGCCTGGACTTTGATTACACTTAATATTTCCAGCTGAGAGGAAGCAGTGATTGGTACTCAATATTTATATTGAGCTAGCTGGGAATCCCAGCTCCAGCTCCTGTGAGTTCTCCATGCAAGTCCTGAAGAATAACTGATAAAACATTCCCTATCTGAGTCACTCTAATTGTACTGACAGCAGTGGATTAATGTCTGAAAAAAATGCTGAGCTGTCCAGTTAAAAGCTTTCTGGGAAGTAAACAAGTATGCCTTCCAAGAAAGAAATTAGTCTGTCTGATTCTACATTAAAAACCCTTATTTCCCTGTTTGTGATGTTACTTAAGCCATGTTCCTAAAAGAAGTCAGATTCACTAATGCAGGCCTAGCAACTCAATTTTTTTAACATTTTTTCACCTCATAGGCTCACAGAGTGGTTTGGATTGGAAAGGATCTTAAAAGTCATCTTGTTCCAACCCCTGCCAAGGGCAGGGACACCTTCCACCATCCCAGGTTGCTCCAAGCCCCGTCCAACCTGGCCTTGGACTCTTCCACGGATGGGGCAGCCACAGCTTCTCTGGGCACCCTGTGCCAGGGCCTCACCACCCTCACAGTGAAGGATTTCTTCCAAAATGTAATCTAAACCTACTCTCTTTTACTGCAGAGCCATTCCCCCCTGCCCTGTCACTACATGACCTTGTAAAAAGGGCAATTCTCTCAGCCTGTCTTCATAGGAGATGTGTTCATCTTCACCCTTCACTTCCTAATAATATTTGTAGTGTTTAGTGACACACAGATACTTCAGCTCTGTTAGCTTTAGTGCATTTCTATCTCTCCATTCTGGATGATTCTCCAGATATTACAAAAATTCTTGCCATTTTCTTTCTTTCATTTTTTTTTTCTTCCCCGCCTTGCATTTAACTATTACAAGATGACAAAAACTAAAGGAATTTAAAAATTCTGATGTCAACCTGAAAGTCTCTTAGCCTCACTTGGGTGGAACATGGCCCTTCTGACTCACTGGAGAAACATTCATAACATTCATAACAGGCCTGCAAAATGTCAGAAAAAGTCACTCTGGTGATAGCAGCAGGAGTTGATTTCCAAGGGAAGGAGGAAGACAGAACCAAACCATTCGAGCCAGTGTGCAAACAAACACAGACCGATTTCTATTTCATTTTCTGAGGCTCAGAACAGTTTGGAGAGACTTTCCCTTTCATGCTCATTCAATTTCTTGCACCTCTGTCCTTCTTCTTTTTGCTTTTTGAATCTGGGACTGCATGTGGATTACCTTGGCCTTTGCTCCGTACCCACGGTAGGGCCTGTGGAAAACACATTTGCTTCTCCAGACAGACCCTCCCGCAGTGCTCTCCTCATGACTCCGTTTTCCAGGATGGCACTTTTGGTTCCCAGTGACCATTTGAGCCAGGTCACAAAATCCTCTCTGCTCCAATGGAAAGCACAATGGTGCTGCTTGAGGCAGATGGGTACCAGAGGTTGGATGTGGTGTAGCCATTTACATCCTTCTTTGATGTTATGGATAGATCATCCAAATTACTTCTTTCACCCCGAAAGTTTGCAGCTCAGGAGCGTAACTGAGGTCACCCCTTTCTCAGCAATCCTTTGTCAGCAAACGCCACAGGGAGCACTCAGATGCACCAACAAACTTTGCTTTTGTTGCCAAAAGTACTCACAGGGTTTTGCTGCCGTTGCTCAACTCCCAGATTCAGAAATCAGATGAAAAAAAAAAATACACACAGAATAATAGATTTAGTTATATCTTAATTATATACATGTGAAAGGAATAATTGCTGAGATTCCAATCCCTCCACTGCTCTTCCAAGGGCAAAAATTACCTTGGACTGTATTATGAGCAAGACCTTTCCTCCTTGATTCATTTTAGTGGCATGAAAAGGGTCCTGTGTGGCCATGAATTACCTCTTTTTCCTAATGTGAAGGCACTCTGAGTTAAAAATGACTGCAGGATATGTATACATATTCTTCCCACTCTGTGACAACTCCAGCTCCAGGCTGTGTAGGAGCAGGTGGGTATCTTGTTTCTCTGTTGGAGGAGCAATATTGATCTACCTCTGAGCTGGACATTATTTTTTCTTAGTGTTTTTGTAGTGTTCATGCCAGTTTTAGGATATTTTCCTTTCCTTATGTTGTGATGTTTCAGTTCTCACAGGTGGGGGTTGGTTCTCAGGGTGAAACCAGCTTGCTGTGAACAAATCTCAGATCTCTTCTGGCTCAGTATCTGCAGCTGCACCTGCCATCACTGCCTGTTCCACAGCCAGCTCGTGGCTGCAGTGTGCTTTTATTCTGTCACATCAGTTGGTTTTATTTGGGATTATTTTGCAGAAGTGCTGTTTAACCAGTGTGAGTGGATGATCAGTTCAGGCCATGGCAACTCCTGCTGGTTCAGGAAGAGATTGAGATAAGAAACCATTCTTACAAGGATGCTGAAACAAGAAGAACTAGATTTACTTCCTTTTACTACTTTTTAAAGTATTTTTTTTTATTTCCTCTCAAAATAAATCACTCACCCTATCTATTGTCACAGGGCCCCAGAAGTCGGTGCCTTTATAAACCCAACATAGATTATTTTACCAGTCCACTGACAGAGTAAATTATCCTATTGCTTTATCCTATTACTTCGACCTAAGAGCAAGACTTAAAAGTTGAAGCCGATTCCCATCATGCAGAAAAGCAAAAGGCATGGGTGTAAATGCATGGATTGTCCAAGGAATTTGTGGGCCAGAAGAAGGATGAACTTCCACAGTTACCAGCTCCCTGTTCTCATCTTCCCGCCCCACTAACCAAATTAACACCCTACCAGCTGCTGCAGCAGATTTATGCTGAGAAGTCTGCTGTAACTTCTTACCATAACCTGGCAGGAAAAAAAAAAAAGCCATTCCAGGCTCAAAGCTCCTGCCATGGTGTCCTCAGCTCACCCCAGCCTGTTCCTCCAATGTACAGTTTGTAGTAGCATAATCAGTTCCCATGCAGGAGGAGATTAAGCATGCAAAGGCTTGTCTTGACTGCTAAAACAGCTGCTTAAAAAAAAAAAAAAAAAGACAAAAAGAAAAGAAAAATTAAAAAAAAAAAAAAGAAGAACCTAAAATCTGACTAAAATTTGGCCTTGGTGAAAGGTACTTTTAAAGATCATTTCACTCCAACCCCCCCGCCATGGGCAGGGGCACCTTCCTGTAGACCAGGTTGCTCAGAGCCCCATCCATCCTGGCCTGGAACACTTCCAGGGATGAGGAATTCACTGGGACAATTTGTGCTTCACGAGCCTCACAGTCAAGAATTTTTTCCTAGTATTTAATCTAAACCCACTCTCTCTCAGCTTCCTAAGAGCTCCACTTTTTCCTAAGAATTCCACTTTCCTAAGAAGAGTTTGTGTCAAAGTCTTCTGGATTCAGTGACATTTGAGGAAAGTCATTAAAGTTGTTCAGAAACTATTTGGACCTGCCCCTCATCAGAGTATAACATTAGACTCAAGCAAGGATGAGAGTTTAGCTCGGAAAGCCTCATGTTTTTCTTTGGTGAAGTAGATTTACCAAAATAAACACTGAGAGTGTACTTGCTGTGCTGGTAAATGTCACTACCTGGTTTAAATTATTCGTGGTAATCCAGCCAGTATTACCATGCCTGACAGATGTCTCTAATCCACTCAGTTTAGCAGCCCTGAAATGTCACTGCTGATTTCACAATAGCCCCGTCCCACCCTGGACCTGGGCAGACAGACAAAAGTATGAGTCCTGAGCCAAGGACAATACGAGATGAAAAAATTATTAGGCAGCATGAACAAAAAAATTTCATCTTAATGACATAAAAAGCACTGCCTATTTCATAAATATTTATAAGGCAAGGAAGGAGTCACCCATAAAAACCCTTCAATGACAGGAAAGTACTGCACTACACTTGAAATCAGAGTATCACGTTGAACTGATAAAGTGAAATCTCCCCTGGAATATTTTTGAACCCGAGCTTCCTCTCACGTACTTCACTGGCAATAAAAATGCTTAGTTCTAGAGTTATGCCAGTGTGAAACTTACATGAAAGACCATGCAATTAAAAAGGGAGTAATTTATTTCCTGATAGGCCACCCAGCCCATTTCCTATTCTGTCTTAATCACAAGGAAAAAGCAAGTGCATTTAATGCTGCGGTGCCTTCTCGCACTGCAGAAAGTCTAAGCAAAGGTGTTTATTGCTGTGTTGGTCTGGCAGCTAACAAATCTTTATGCTAGGAATTACAAAAATAACCCCTGAGTTCAAACAAAGAAAATAAACACTCATTACATATTTTACCTGGTGTTTAACACTTGGGCAGGTCATTGACCTGTGTCATTAATTGTGGCATTAGCCATACAGTCAGATTTTTGACGACTCAAAAAATGGCAAAAACGATAAAGGAAGAGAAAAGGGAAGAGAAAGAACAAGGAGGGGGAAAAAAAAAAAGAAGCCTCCTGAAAACGTGCAACCTCGAGATCTGGTTTGTAAGGCATGGTTCAGATCTGTATTTTTCGACCAAGGTTTGCTCTCTGTAGACAAGAAATTGCTCTCATCAGGTTGCAGTTTCTAGAGACACATTAACTGCTCTACAGATCCCAAACACAGAAATAAAAACCACCTCTGTCATCAGCACCAGCTCCTGGTGGGATCCCTGGCATGAGATGCCCGAGTGTCACTGCCTGCCTGGAAAATGATCTGAGCAACAAAACACTCCAAGCAGGCAGCACAGGCAGTGCACAGCAGCAAAAAAATGTCATATTTTGCAGGGACCTGAAGTGCCAAGAAATTACGCCATTTAAGGCCACACAGGAAACCTGTAAATGCATCGAGAATCAATCAAAGTTGGGTGTGAAGGACATTAAGGAAGCAAAACCTACAAATAAAGAAAACAGAACCTTGGGTACCATAAGGAATTAGACAGGTTTGGGGCACTGGGAGGCCTCAGAAACCTCTAGCATGCTTATTTTTATTTTAAAAGAGGAAGTGGTATGGCCAGAGTTTCTTTTGCTGGAGCTCTGTTAAGGGCAGAGAGGAGGGAGGTGGCAGTGCTTGGTATTTTCTTTGGGTGATTTGTCCCGACAGTCCCCTTTAGAAAGGATTTGCTGGGATTCCCAGTTATTTGGCACGCAAGAAAGAGAGGAGGGAAAGGCCAATCTTTGCAAATATTTTCTATTACTTTTTCCTTTCACCACTGAATCTTCCACATTTTGAATTAATTCAATTTCTTTGGCATCCTGGTCAAAACCCACTGTGTTTCAAGGAAAATTCGTATCAAACACATGCCAAAATTGTACATTTCACTGTTTTTGGTACAAATTAGACTAGACTGAGTTGGCCCAACAGATTAACCAATAAAAAGAAGCTTAAAACATTATGCACTTACAGATTTGCAGTCCACAGGGAATTAAAACCAGATGATTTTCATGTGTGTCTTCTGAGTTGTTTTCAGTAGAAATTGTTTAAAGAAGAATTTAATTTACACTATGAATTGAAAACACATCTTCCAATGCACATTAGTGTGTCAGTATAGGGAAATTCTTTTAATCCATGCTTCCTTTGTGAGGATGTTCAGAAGTCCCTCCTGAAGAAAAACATTTATCTGGGGAGATTTCTTCCTTCATATAGCTTTGGATAAAGTTGAAGGGATACTCTTTAACCCACCCTTCTGTAGGTAAAAGGGCTCACTCCTGGGTTCTCAGGGGCACAGCGCAACTGGCCTCACCCTTGCCCGAGGATTCATCCCACCTCCAGTATAAATGATAATTTAAATCGCAATTTAACACCTTCATTTGCTGCACAGGGCATCAGACATCCTGAACAAGACCAGAGAGATCTTTCCCTCAGCAGAAAGGCTTTGTCTCAGGGCAGGCATCCAAGCTTTGCCCGGTTACAGCAAGGTGACCAAGCCATACGCCTCGCAGAATGAAGGTTATGCCTTTCCACCCCAGCTGACCCCACTTGTACAAACTTTTTTGACTTCTCTCTGCTCCCTCATTCCTTTATTTGTACCACAAAAATTTGTCTCTGAGACCTATAATCACTCTTAAAATCCATCCTATATCCTGGCATGTTGTGTTGTCTGGAAAGGTTCTACTTCTCTGACAGTTTAAACTAGATCGAGTATTTATTTACTGGGGGACACAAGGATGAGGTTGTTGTTGCTTCTTATTTCCCCATTTCTTTCCTCCCCTGGGTTTTTTCAGCATGTGAACTGTCTCTCTACAATCACACATTGATTTTGTGCACCTCTGCTGCTCTGTGCAACACATTCCTTTTATTGAGCTGCTCCTCTGCTCCCACTGCTAAATTCTGGGTGTCATTCTCTGAGCTTTTCGCGTCTTCTTCTCATGCAACAAAAGGCCTGCAAGGCCTCCAAGGCAGAATTTCTGACCCAGAAGCAAGTCCTTGCTTAATTCCCCCGTAGGGAATGGCACTTCTCTGTGGAATTCCACTCTGCAGAAAGAGAGCAACACTACAGAGCAGGTCAGCAGTCATGCTGCTGTTTTTGCCCTGACTTCTCCTTGTCAGACATCCCAGGAGAGTGAACCAAAGCTCTGTGCAGTCCATGGTGGATGTCACCCCCTCTGGATGAGCAGGGACTGTGCATCTCCCAAAGCCACAAAAAAGATCCTCAGCTACATTCAGGGAAGAAGGAGCAGCTGTGGCAGGTGTAGGCATTATTTCTCTTAACTGCTGTCCATCCCAGCGCCCCAATCAAGAGAGATTTTGTCACAGAGATGGAGCAGTGTGTGTCAGTGCAATGATCCCACACTATCTCTGCCCACGGTGACCTCACCCACAGCAAGTACAGGAACACCACATTTTAGACAGATAAGCCCAGAACAGAGAGTAGAGGTCTCACTGTCCCCAGGCTGGCTGTGAAAGGAGGCATAACAAGTGATTAGGAATGAAGCTTACAGAATTAGAGATAATATCTCATCTGGCCTAGAGATTGCTGGTACAAAGTCATCCTGTCAAAGCAGTTTGTTCCACCTCAATCCAGAAGAGTGAGCTTATACAAAAGAGCAAGAAAGACTGCGTCTTCTGGGAGCACAGTGTTTCTAACAATGCCCTTGGAACCTCAGAGCCAAATTTGTGGTATAACTATGTCACAGACTTACTGCAAATAAACACTCTTTCATACAGGGCTTGAGGCCCAAATATAATTTTAGCCTCCATCCATGAAATATATGACACAATAATAAATGCAAAAAGTCCCCCAGAGCCCTAACAAGCCATGTGAATATTTGCAAATACCATCAGACTCTTCCTAGGCATAGGCTAAGCTGTGAAACTGCTGGTGTAAATGATACCAGGAACACAGCAAAAAAAAAAAAAAAAATGGAGCAAGGTACTGTGGTTGAGAAAGTCATTACCCTCAGCCTGTAATCTGCCATTGCAAATAATTCTCCATCCATCAGTGCCTTCAAATCAGAGTGGGTTGTCTGTCAAAGAGACATGCACAGTTTGGTTCACTCAGCCTTGCCCAATTACAAATTGCAGTGCTGAACTGGAGGAAATTTTGCAGCCTATCTTTATGCAGTTGTGATGGCCCCTCCTGGTCTTAAAGCTCCGTGAATAACACTCAGAAAGGTAATGGAATAATTAAAAAAAAAAAAAAAAAGAGTTCTGCATACTCCTTTGCTGGAGGAAATCAAAATCATCACAACTGCATCAGTACATTAGGAGATTCCCAATTATAAAGGCTTCAGTGGGCCACAGAGGTGAAAGAAATCAAGCCCATAAGAAATATGAGATGTAAAAAAAATTGCTACAATTGCTGAAATGACATTTTTGGACTAGTCAGTCCTACGTATATAAAACATGTTGCTCCTAGTACCAGAAAAGCAAACATCCTCCAGAGACTGCAAGTGCAATTTGGGGGAGATTGTTTAAAACTACTTAAGGTACTGTGCAACCCAATTTCCACTGGCTCCCAGGTGTGCTGAATTTCCACACTCGTGTCCCGCCTTCCCTTCTCAGACTGCAGTTTGCCATCCCAAAGAGCAGAGTCTTCAGCACAACGCTGGAACTAATTTTGAAGGGGGATTTCGACAGAAGAAAGTTTAGGCAGCTTGTACCTTGAAAACTTCAACAGGACAATCTTCATCAGCTGAATATCTCCACCAACACCACCCAGAAAAAGAACACAGGGGCAGATTCCAGGAGCTCAAATTGGTGCTGTTCCACACAAAGTATTGGCTTATTTTTCAGAAAAGTGGTTTCCAACCTGACTTGTAATGCTGACAGGTAACCACAGAGATGCAAATATTCAGTTTGTGACACCCCCAAGAAATTTTGTGTATCAAATGGTGAGATAAAATTGTGCTCAAAATAAGGGTAAGTTGTTTGGTTTTTTTTTTTTCCACAGGCTGCATAAATGGCATTTCAGCAACACTTAGAATACCATTGCTTCTGAAATTTTGTGACATTGACATCTTAATGCTTTCTGTATATATGGCGGAAAAGTTGCTGAGCTAAAAAAGTTTCATGACAAATTTTAACGAGCAAACAAACAGACAAAGGAAGCCAGGATGACAAATATGCATTGGAAACCAAATTCTCAGTGCAAATGTCAATGCTTGGAAGCCACAGGAGCAGATAAAATGATGTGCAAGCTAAAGCTGCATCTGACATAGAAATTCTGGAGGAAAATGACTCTGAAAACAGCAATAAAACAATTTTAAATTGAACGTAACTTGCAGGAAAATTTTTCAGCCTTATGTCCTCACATTATTTAGGAGAAAGTCCACAAAATTAGCAGCTAGAGTCTGCAACCACCAAGCTGCACTGAAAAGAGGGAAGGTTTTGACATCCTTCACACAAGGATGTTCCCTGATACTATTTAATGTTAGAGCTGAAAGTAAGTAAGCAGTGGGATCTCTCTGGCTTTCACAGGAATTTTTACTTCCACACCACTTGGGAATAATCCTGTATTTTAGAGCTTTTCTGGGTGCCCATCTTCCCAGAAGAAGAAAATATTTAACACAAGCAAGAATGGAATAACGAAAACTTCAGGTGATTTCACCTGGCATGTTTTCTTAATTTGAAAAAGAAAAGGAATATTAAATCAACAACAACAAAACCCAAAAAAACAAATAAAAAACCACCTTGCCGTAATGTTTTTCTTACAAGTTAAATTGATGAAACTACAACTCTTCAGCTTTGAAATTACATAACTTGTATTTTTTAGCAGATATACATATTTTTAAAACTCCCTGTTTTTCAACTGGTTTAATTCATTTTTAATTTCCCTATTATTCTAGAAAGGAAGACAGAAAAAATAGAGAGGTCTGGCGAAAAGTGAAAGTTACCCATTTCTTTCTTCCTGCCTGCAGCTACAGAAAATTTCAGTGAAGTGATCTGCTGATAAGAAACCCCATCATACATCACTTTTGAAACAAAAATACATGTTTTCTGTGCAATGTGCCTGCTTTAGTCTTCCTTCTGATTGCCATTTCGAGACTGCAAAATACTGGCTCTTCCCCCTCCCCAGAATCTATTGCTGCCTGTCACAGGAGTTTGAGCTGGGGGTCAGAGAGTAGAGTTTGATAGAATTTGGTCAGAGGAGGATGAGGATGCTTGGGTAAGCCTGTCCCACAGCTGCTCAGGCTTACCAAGGGTTCCAGACATCAGGTGGACGGCTGCTGGTAGAAAATGGTTGCTTTAACAATTGGCTGATGCTATCAAGGCCAGGAGAGAAACAGGTTGTTCTCTCCCGGTCATCACGTCACTCCTGGCAGCCTCCGGAGCGTCGCCCAAGATTTCCTGCACACACACCTGCTCCAGCCCAGCAGCTCGTGGCCCTCACAGCAAACCTGTTCCTCACAGCCTCTCTGAGGCACAGGCTTTGCTGTTGGTTTTGTTTTCTGTGGGTGGCTTCTCAGAAAAACAAGCTGAAGCGCCGGGAGTTGAAGGGTCGCTTCTTCTCCGAAGTTGTGGAAGCAGATCAGGGCAGGACGAGGGAAGGGTTTGTGCTCTGCCTCACCCAGATACCTCAAGTCAAGCTCAGACTGCACAGTTGTCTTCACGGGGAGTCAGGACGGAGCTGGTCCTGTCAGATTTTTCTGTGAGGCATTTGCTTTTCAAAGGTACTGTTTTGGCAAGCAACACCCCAAGAATTAATGAAGAGGGAAACAAAGAATCAGAATATTTTTTTTTAAATATTCATGCTTAGTATAACCATTTATAGTGGTCTTGAGACACAGACGCTTCCTGGCTTCCCTAAGGTCAAGGTCAAGGACATTTAAAAGCAGCAGCTCTGAAGGGAAGACCTGGGTCTCTCCTGGGTTTCTGTTCTTGCTTTATGTATGCTGGGGCTTGAGTGTCCATGAACTGCTCCGAGAGCAGGGAACAACTTTTTGTATAAAACCCATAAGGTTTTGCGGTCACTAAAACAAGGCAAATTTTAATAGCAAGCATCCATTGTGTAGGAACTGCAGGACAACATCCACTTTTCATTAAAGTAGTTAAACATGCCCAAAAATACACGTTCTTGAATACCTATCATTCCCTACAAAGTTTTTGAGAAACATAAATTGTTTTGTCCACATTAATGTGGGGACACAAACAGGGATGAGATTAGTTACCATCTGATTTTTTCTCTTGGTCTTGCTAGGAAAGCACAAGTCATCTGCACACAGAAGAAGAAATATTGCAAGCAAATAAATCAAATTGTAAAAGAAATATGAGTGTATATATATGACAGCTAGATTATTCACAATCTGCTCAAAAATATTTTAGCAGATAATCTGTACTGTCCCCATTCAACACAGTCCTTAGTGCAAAAACCCGAAAGTAAAGAGAGTTCTTTGGAATCTGACATTAAAATTACCTCTAACACCAGAAATTTTGAGAACCATTCTCATGGTGCTGTGGAACACAATAATAAGGACAGCAATTTGTTCAGCATTAGATAACAAATCGTGGTTTGGAAAATGTATGTTTGTGGAAACAAAGTATTTTGAAACCAACTTGCCACATATTTTACCAAAAACCACATAGAGCCGTAAGGGAGACTTCTTGCTCCAGAAGTGCCACTTTAATCTTTGTAAAGCAGATTTATTAAAACATCTCTGCTTTCTTCGCACTGAAATATGAACGAGCACCCAAGAAAACTCCAAGTGAGAGAGTCTGAGCTCATCTGAGATTCTGGAAATGCTGGACAAAGCCATCAGCAAACCCCTCATTGACATCAGCAGAGGTGGGACTTCTCCCTCATGTGAGTTTGTGGCTTGGGCACTGCGTGAGGAGTTGATAAATTGATGTTTCAGCCACTCCAACCCACACTTCCAGTCTTTTCCTCCAGTTCTGCTAAACTGCTGTGTTCCTATGACGCATTAAGGGATACCAACAGCTTTAAAACAAACAATGTTATTATGCTGTGTTAATTAATGATGAGTTACTATCTTTTGACATGGCCTTCGAGTGTGTTAATATTCCTGGGAAACAACACAGGGAAAGGATATTTTTCTCCTGTAATTTGTCATCGTACGATGTTCAGAAGGGAAGGCTGCAAGCCTCCCATGATCACAGGACCAGACAAGAGATTTTGGGGGAATGGAGATTGAGGCAGCTTCCCTTTCAGAGCACATTTATGACTAAATTATCAAAAATTATGTGTCTTCCCCAGCAGAGCCTAGTGTATATCCTACTGGAATTGGTGGATACCTCAATTAACATCGTGGGTCAGGCAAGAGGAAAATTGGACTTTTCACTGGGTTAAAGATGTGTCAAACGGCCCTGGTAGCTCCCTGGCTCAATAAGATGTGATGTTCTGAAGGTGAAGGATCTCTAAATCAGTGAGAAAGGGGGAAATGGAAAGGTCTTTGCCTCCGAATTCACACAAACACCCCACTGCCACGGTTTTTTCCCCCATGAAAGCAAACACTAGCCCAGAAAGCAGAAAAGTGGAGAGATCCTGACCTCTTATTCTTCCTATCTCCTTTCAAATGCCCTGCTTTCAGTGCAAGTTGTACCAACAGCAAGCTGGAGTGTTATCAGCCCAGGCTGGTACTGTTCTCAGCCCAACCAGCCATGAATGTATGACTATTTGTTCCTTACTGATATCCCATTCTGTTAGTATAATACAGGCCAACTTCTCCAATATTTACCTTGTTATCACCTATGTACATCTCTTGACTTCTTTGTTTGCCTTCCTCCCAGCAAATTTGTACAGCGTTCCCGTGGCTCCCGGCCCTTCCCCTGCTGGAAGCACGCCGTGCTCCGGGAGTGAGCCTGCACAGCGCACCAGGACCTCGACCTGTCCCGGGAGGAGCTCCACAAACCTCACCGTGGGCCCCTCACCCCCGTCCCCACAGCCCTGAGGCAACGCTTACACCATGATTTTCAAGTCCCAGCCAGGTTTCAACCGCAGAGTTCTTGCTCCACCACAATAATTTTTTGGAAGGATTGGATGGCACGAAGCCCTCTGGGGTAGCAGTGAAGCGCCACGGGAATGAGGAGAAATAAATCTGCTGTGTCCCAACTGTGCTATCTAGCAGGAACATTCCCTATCGTGCACCACTCCACACCCAGCCTCCCTCTCAAAAGCAGCTAGCTGGCTTTTTTTGGATCCCATGACTGTGTTTGCATTACATTTATATTAGTTACCAAGGGCCTGGGACCCAGTAAAGTGAAAAGATAACCAGGTTATCTGGAGGAGAGTGGTTAAACAAAATGCATGGCTGTAAGGAGGACGTAACTGGTTCCTGATTCATGGTGGCAACTTTTTTCCTTTTTCAAGTGTTTCGAGATTCTAGTCTTCAGGAATTACAAAATCTCCCTGCCGGCTGCAGTGTGTCAAAACCCTCATTCTGATGTATTTTGGGGTAAGCTGCAGGTGGAGGTGAAAGGGGGGAAGTATGGATTTAGAATAGCCACAGACAAAACCCAAAGCAACTAGTTCTCAGCTATATACCATTTAAAACACTGTGTAAAATTAAAGAATGAAAATTAACGCTAGTTCAGCACATTTATGTAGTAAAGCGTGGCTGGATCAGCTGCGTTCATTCGAAATACTGAATCATCTAATTGCAAGTTGAGAAAGGAAGTATTAAAAAAAAAGCCCTAAATTCAAACGGTCCTTGAGATCACTGAAATACATACTAGAGATGGATGATCCAATTCAGAAAATCTTAAAATAAAAGTCTTTTCAGTTTGAAGATTAGCTGATGATCTGAAAAAAAAACTTTATTAAGGCTCTGAAGCATACTTCAAATTAGCATTTATTTTCAACAGGGGAGTTCTGTCTCTACATTCTTGGAATGTGGCCATTTACTGGCAGAGGGGTTGGCAAAAGAAAAGTAACTCTTATGGCACAAACTGTTTTGCTGCATCAGGGAAATCAGACAACAAAGCTGAGTGCATGATTTTTGCTGCTAGTTAGAACTGACTTGTCACGTGCTCGGTATTCATCAATTGCTAACAGAACCCCAGGCACTTCTGAGAGGAAAATGCTTGCTTTCTATAAAGGAGAATGAATGTTTATGTCAACTGTTATTTTCTTCTTTGATGGTCTGATTCAGCTGCTCCCAGTGAGGAAGCAGCTTATTTTGATAAAGCACAATCCTGGGACCATATCCATGTGTTCCCGGCCAGGAAAAACTCATAAGCATGCACCTCAGTGCTTCCTTTAAAGAATTCCTTCCCAAATCAAAGCCTCCAGGAACGAGGGAGCAGGGAGGTGTTGAGCACTTCTGCAAACCCAAGGGGCTGGGCACAGGCTCAGCCAAGCCCCTGAGTACACATGCAGCTCCAAGCCCATTCAGCAGTCAATTTTTATTCCCCGAAAGGCTCAATCAGGGTGGACTTGGAAAAAAAAAAAAAGAGTGAACTTGATTCCACATTAATAGCCAGGAATATAATTAAATGGGTTGACGAATCGTAGACATAATCAGGTGCCTAAATAGTGCCTGGTGGGGTGAAGTGTTGTTGGGTTTTGCCGTTTCTATCCGGCACAGAAACACCACAAAGAATCCTGAAGCTGGGTCATGTTGTTATTTTAACAGAGTGTTCAGACTCCAGATTAAGACAAATGCACATGATCAAGGAGTCACATCCACAGGAGACTCGTCTCTGTCCCATACACTGTCCCATGGGAAATGTTCACAACTCCCTCTATTTTATCCTCCCACAACAATTTAACCCATTTCTCTTCAAATTCAGCCAACATAGAGGAAGTCCCTTTTCACCAAGGCAAAAGCAATATTTGCTGGACCACAGCTGGGCAAAAGAGCAGCTCTTCGGCTTCACATTTTCTATGTAATGCAGTTTTTGGGAGTCAAATGCTTTCAAAAGAGAAAAAACCAACCAAACAAACAAAACCAAAAAGAAATTGGTCTTTCTTTTGGTTTTCAGTCCATAAGGAGAGAAAACACACCTTGAAAAGGAATTAACACTAATTAGCAACTAAAAAAAATAATATATTCTTGCTCCCAGTTAATTTCATTAAAAGGAAAATGTTTAGAGACACAGGCAGCTGTGAATTTGCAAATGTACTCAATATACATGGTGAATAAGAGTCTTGAAATATCCTCTGGTTATGGATTCATTAAGATATTTTTATATATATTTTTATTAGTACTGTCTCAGCTCCCTTCATGTCTACTAGAAACCATCAGATTTGGTGTTGCTTAAGGCTTCTGTGATGTTCTGTTAAATTTCCGTACAAATAAATCTATTTTGCTGATGTTTGTAAAGTCGTGTTTCAGATCAGAGATCTCTCAGAGCTCTGTCTTCAATAAAAAGGGGTAGAAGTGGAACTACTAATTTTGTTTCTTTAAAAGGCATGTCTTTTCGTGCACATTAAATCCATCTGTTTCTGCAATGTACATCTTTCTTCAGTGTGTAATTTGATAAAACCCAAAAGAAAGCCTTGGAGTTCCAAACTTGAAGCAGAGGGGGAGAGAAAGTGAACACCACCAAGAGTATAACATGGCCGGGAACTCTACCAAAGAAATTTTTAAAAGGCCACTGTATTTTTAGAATGCAAAAACACTAACAAATCACTCAGGGGATCTTGTCACCAATCCTCCATGCATTTTTAAACTTCTAGGAAAAGGAGAAAACCATGCCGTAGGTCTGTAGTCTGGACACTGCTGCTGCAATCCAAAGGAGGCACAGGTCTATATTAATGAAATATTCAGCTCTGATTCAAGTCTGCTCTGTTTCTGGGCTATGCTGAGGTTACTTGTAAAATTTTTAGATTCATCTTTATTTCAAGGGAGCTTTTTTTTTCAGCACAGTTCAGAAACACTATCTTAGAAAAAACTTTTGGGTCTCAATGGCAGCTTTACACAAGCAGGGGCATAAAAAGTGTGACCACGCTTGGCTCCCTGTATCACTTCCATCTTTTTGCATGATCTGCCTTTTAACAAGTTTGTTAAAACACTCAATCCTGATTAATTTGGAGTTTGTTGTTTTTTTTTTTTTATTGAGAGCTTCAAAACCCCTACCCCAAAACTCTTTCAAAGAGCAAGAAAATCATTAACTATGACCACAATGAGAGCAGGCAGGGCTGTATTACAGATCTACTGTTGCCATAAATTATTCCACAGATGCAAACAGCCGAAACCCCAAATGGTGATTTCTAATTAAAATACAGAAGGATTGATCTGACTTCATAGACATCGCTTTTGCTGTTTTCAACAGGAAGTGGAAGATCCCTACACAAACAAGAAAATCTTCAAAGCGCACCGAGCAGGAGCCTGTAATTCACAATTTACATCACTTGGAAGATGTGCTGTGGTTTCCTAATGTTTCTATATATATGGAGCCACAATTAGGGCTAAATATAAGAGCTACAACACGATTTTTATAGCACACTTTTTCTTCATAGCTGGGTTAAAACCAAAATCAGGCAACTGTCCGGTACTTCCTTCACGTACATAGAAAAATAATCCCAATGACACCCTTTAAGTTTCCTTCAAGTGGCTTATTTTGTTCACTCCTGTGCAAAAGTACATGCTGGGAGATGCTTAGATGCAACTTCCTGCAGGGAAACAAGTAAACAAAGAGTGGATGTGACTGGATCTTGATGGGTATGGATTTGCTGTGGCATGACACCCTCCTAACACTGTCAAAACCTCTTAAGCACAAAGGAAACTAAAAAAGTTTCCACAGGAAGGATCTAAAGTTAAAGTTCTGCCCCCATAATTTTATCAGTGGGGCTCGGAACACTGGAAGGGACATTTTGCTTAAAGAGTCGTATCAGAAGAAATTCCTTGGATAAATACCAATTTGAAAAAAAAGTGGTTTTCACAGATGCAGGAGCACTTCGCCCCCTAAATTAGGGTTAACAATACTGACCCATGTTTTTTACCCCAGCACTCTTTTGTTCACACCTCGAGGGGGCTGGCAGGTTTAACAATATCAGCAATGCTTTGGATAAGGACAAGTCCTTGCTGTAAATAAGATTCAGGTAGCTTGGGTCATGTTACTCACAGGTATTGTTTGCAAGGAAAGCACAGCAGTGAAAAACACCTCTCTCTGAAAGTTCTTTAACAGAAGAAATTTTGATCTGTCCTTTAAATGTAAAAGGGTAGCATTGCTGTGGGTGTTTAGCCACTTTTACACATTTCTCACGAGATTTGCCACACCAACTGCCCCAGGTTGCAGCCTGGACAGAATAACACCTTTATTATCCCCACAGCACACTGGGTACCTCAGACAAGTCTGCAAAGTAACAAGTGTTGGATTTCCAAGCAAGTCCTGCAAATAAAGTAAGAAAGATCACACATGTCTCTAGCAAAGGCAGAGGTAGAGGCAAACAACCCATTTTATAGTTCTCTTACTGTCTACAGAGTGACTACAAAATGAAAATCTCATTTTGCATTGCATGTGCCCATTTCAGTTTAAATTTGTTTTTATCTCACAATTCTCTTATGTCAGTAGACCGGTCTCTGGAATAAGAGTAGAAAAGATTGTTTAAAACTATTTTTCTCATGAAAACATGTCATTTTCTGTTCTTCTTTTGTTATTCAGAAGAAAAGATGCTTGAGTGTCAAAAGCAAGGAAAAGACATCGCACTGCAAGATGATGTCACAACTTCTGTCTAAGTGGAAATTTCCTCCTTTCTTCTCCACTTTCTGAATGAGACAGGCACAACACATGCAAGTCACATCTACCAAAGTTATTACCCCACAGAATTTCCTATGGCCAGCTCATTTGGAAGATCCCACTCCAAATGCCTTTCTTAGGCTGAGATGGTTGTACTGCAAAATCTTAATGGGAGAATGTCACTAAAAGGAAAATAGTCCAACCATTTGCAGACAGGGAAATTTGAATTCATGTGAAATTAATGGTGCCCATATATATATATTGTAAAATATGTCTGGCACCCTCAAGAAGTGTGGAAGATTCCTCTAACATCGTTGCAGGTAATTCCTTGTGCGATGAACATTTATCAAACATGCATTCCCAGCTTGCCTATAACAAAAAGTCAATTATTTAACCCATGCAGAGAGACAATTATCTCAAAGAATGGCGTTGCAAAATATCCTGCTTATGCAAATATTTGAAGAGAAATGGCACAATGGCCTAAGCAACGCAAAGAGGATCAGACCAGCAGTAAGGACATAACATGGAAAAACAGCTCCTGTCTATGGGAATGTCACACGTGGCACTTGGAGGAGCTTGCTGTCTCTCATTTTTGCATGAAGAGCTACATCTTTGTGATTACTCTTTTCCCCTTTCACCATCTTTCACCAGCCCTTAGACAGATGATCAAGCAGAGCTTCCTCCTATTTTCTCCACCTAGGAGAGAGATTGCCATTTCTGACAAGAAATGGTGAGTCAGAGAGTAAAAGCTTCATCCTTCCTTCGGGAATTGTGCCCATCTTTGCAAGTTCTCTGGTGCAAAGACTGTCTTGATGGGCCTTTCTGTAGGATCCTAAACACTTTGATCTTCCCTTCAGATTCCCACAGCCACCATAACTCTGATTACATTGCCCTAATTATCTCGAAACAAATCACTTATCCTTCTACTTTCATTCCCAGCAGAAAAAAAAAAAGAGGTCTGACAAGTATCCTAATCAGAGTTGGCTCTAGTTTTTAAAATATGTAAATACAGGCAGAGAGTTGCTTGCACTTCATATCTTTTCCTACCTCTGACAGAACAAACTTTTTTCCAAGTGCACGAAATAATTCAAACCCTATGGTACCTTTTTTCTCTTTGCCAGAAGCAGAAACCCATCCAGTTCCTTCAAGAAGAAAAAACAGCCAACAAACCAACGAAAAAAAAAATCAAAAATAATCCCTCTAGCACAGATAAAAACTAAATTAGGCTGTGAGTCCTTTATCTCCATCCACTAAACATTTCTGATCATCTGGGTCTGCTGCTTTTAGCCATCATTTCCTCTGCGCACAAAAATTGATTGCAAAGTTTTTTCCACATCACTTTCACGATGTAAAAGCACACGGATGTTTTTTCTTAGAACTGCCAGCAAAGCTGAGTGCCAGGAAGTTACAACTCCAATGCTCCCTCCATACATATAAAATCTCCTCTTTGGCAAACACATCTTAGGAGGATAGGCAGATTCAAACACAGAACAGCCATTGCTGCTAGTAGCAATTATTCCCAGGGAAAAGTTTCTTTTCACAATGCCACAAGCATCCTCTGTGAGCAAGTGGGATCACAGATGGGACATGTGGGGAACCTCACAGAAGAGAAAAAGCTTTACATCACAGAAAACATCACCCTTGGGACTGAAATGTGGATATGGGAACCCTTTTCAAGGGAAGGATTTACAGCCCTGTGTTTATGAGAAAGCGTTATGTTGCTTTGAAAGTATTCTGCCTTAAAAGGCAGAACTAAGGCAAGTTCACATTCAGCAGCTTTACTCACCCTTCCAGTTCTGTAGCAATAAAATCTCATGAATGAGCCATTTCATGCAGGTTTTTTGGTACTTGCTTCCTCAGGAGCAGAGCATCCAGGCATGTCCATGTCCACACACACCCATGGATCCACATGCCAGCCCCTTGGGACTTCATCTGCCCTCTAAGTGGTGTCCTTGCAGAGAGAAGTGTCACATCTCCAAGGCAGAGACTCTTTTTAATCCATGTTTCCACAGGCCCTAATGTATTACAGATTTTCGTTGTCAGATAACTTTGAGATTATGTAACTCAAAAATGCCCAGGACTTTGATCATAAAGAAGAGGCAACCTATTTTAAAAGTAAATGGCGACTCGCAGAAAATTGTAAAGGTTATGGATGTCGGAAAGGTGCAGGTGTTGAAACAGACTCTTCTTCCCATCGTGAGAAACACCCAACTTCCATCAAGTGCTGATAAAAATAACTGTTCACAAAGATTGTTCAGACATCATAGGTCACCCTCAAGCACTTCTTCTCATTTAAGGAACCCACAAAACGAGTACAATCTATTCTATTAATAGCTGTCTAAATTAAAAACTGGGAGTCTGAGTAATATTTTATTTTATTTTATTTCAGTGCTTCAAAGGCACAAGTTCTTTTCACTATCATCAGTTTTATAGAAGACACAATGAATTAAAACCTAAACAGGGCAACATGATCTGAAGTACAGCCACATTTTGGCTGGAGTAATGTTATGCCATTCTGCTTGTGAACGTGAGCACTGTTCCAAGCCAGCTGCACACAACGGAGCTGCTGATCTGTATGGATTTCACAGCACACACTTCTCATAAAAGCAGGGCTCTGGGACTTGATCACTTCTTTCACATTTGTCAGAGGGCAGTGTGACACTTCCAATCCTTATAAAACTTCTGCCTGCAATTAACTACTCATTTACAGCCTCATGCAAGAGGTCATGATCAAACCTGATCTTGCATATAGGTTTCGCCTACCATCACCTCTCCACAAAACCTTTTACATTTTCCTTTTTTACATTTCATTTTGCTCGTGCTCTACAACGATGTAGCTGCCAGGTCAATAAGAGGTTTGGATTTTGGTCTTTCACAGCGGAAGGAGAAAATAAAAAAGGTTGCTTTTCATTGCAAATACTCAAACAACAGAGGAGGGAGGAGAAGAGAGAGATTTCATAATGTAAAATGACATCAGCAATTACTGAAACCTCCTATTCCTTGGAAAGGCATAACTGTGTGGGAGTTAGGTCCTACAAACAGGTCTTCCTGAAAAATATTGGCAAGATGAGAAAAGGTCTCTGAACATAACAGTTCTTTTTCCTTATCCAGCATAAAAACACAATAATATGCTGGCTTGACACTTCTAAATAACCAACAAGCACAAGACACCATCCTGACTTTTCATAGTGTGGTTGCACCTGACAGTCCTAAAAGTTTCAGAGCCCCCCGAGACAGATTTTGTGAAAGTGGTGTAAAAGTGTCATTGTTTTCCAAACAGTTTGTTAGTCAAGAAATACTTGGTGGAACATGGGGTTCCCGGAAGCCTTAGGGAGAAAATGTGGGCCCATGGAACCAGGGGTTCCTGGAGGATTTAGGGAAACAAATGTGGGCCTATGGAACCAGGGATTCCTGGAAGCCTTAGGGAGAAAATGTGGGCCCATGGAACCAGGGATTCCTGGAGGATTTAGGGAAACAAATGTGGGCCTATGGAACCAGGGATTCCTGGAAGATTTAAGGAAAAAATGTGGGCCTATGGAACCAGGGATTCCTGCAAACCTTACAGAGAAAAT